>JANFOE010001721.1:0-600000 GCA_025667525.1 Glebionis coronaria
ATCACGAAGTAGATATTTTGATTTCACACACTCTCCTTTATATGGGTAAATTATCGCTCAAAAAGCACGGTCATGAAAAGTAAATTACCATAAGCTTGTACAAGGAACTAAACTAAACCAATTTGGCGTAAGCACCAAGTAAAATATCAAAAGAGGGTCTTTTTCATAACTTTTATTACCACCACATGCTAAAAAGAGTAAATAACATATCATTTTCTACCATGTTTATTGTTTCTACACTTTTGTACTTCACACTTGTAGGCTTTCTTTTGCCTTTTATTCCCTTCTTTTTTTCATATATATATATATATATATATATATATATATATATATATATATATATATATATATATATATATATATATATATATATAATATATATATATATATATATATATATATATATATATATATATATATATATATATATATATATATATATATATATATATATATATATATATATATATATATATATGTATATATATATATATATATATGTATATATATATATATATATATATATATGTATATATATATATATATATGTATATATATATATATATGTATATATATATATATATGTATATATATATATATATATATATATATATGTATATATATATATATATATATATATATATATATATATATATATATATATATATATATATATATATATATATATATATATATATATATATATATATATATATATATATATATATATATATATATATATATATATATATATATAGGTAAGAGTTATATGTAGAACCCATTTTAAGTGTAGAACTATGCAGAACTATTAAGAATGAATGTAAGCCATTAGATTAGTTGATCAAAGGTTATGATTAAATATGCCAGATTTGTAAGTAAACAAAAATTAAAGATCTTTATGTCAATTAAATAAAAGACTAAAAAGGCTATTATTGGTAGTACAATCTAATTATAGTTATCTCAAAATATACCAGAAACAACAATTCATTTATCTTTCTCTCTAAACCTAAAAAGCATCACTCAAAAACCGCCGCCTAGATCTAGTTTAAATGAACCATGTCTCAATCACCACATCTTCATCCAAAAAAAATATTCATCATCGTCAATTTAATAGATTCTCTATATGTAAATTTCGTCAATTGAAGAAAAAGGTATGCATATTTTTTATTGCAAAATCAATTTTATAACAATAATAGGTAGGATATCTAACAAAAGCAACGGTGCTTCAAAATTCGTATCAACATATTTCTGTTATATGGAATCATTGGCTTTGATTCATCATAAAGTTATTTTAATATTCTCTTACGTTTAAAAATGGATAAATCTAGGAGAATATTATAATTTGCAATCTGGGTTGGTATGTTCTAAAAATGGATTAAAGATATTATTATATAAAAAGATAAGCATATACCGTGACAAGGAAAAAGTTTTTCAGATGTTTTGATTTCAACTTTATTCCATTACCTCAAGTTGTGGCCAAATTATTTAATTGAGATAATCGTATAATAAGTGTTTCGGTATGTCTCACTTGTTTTGGATTTAAGCATACGTTGAAAATGTACATCTAGTTGGCATTTTCATACGATGAGCAATAACCGATTATATTTTAAGTTTTCTATCTTATTTGACTAAAGTTAAATTCTACATGAATGTTTCTAATATGATTAATTATTTAGTTTTTTTGTTTTTGTTTGGAACAGGTTTGTGTATACCTTCTTTTAATGGTGTGAACTTATGTTTTGATGAATTTGACGATGTATGTTTTTGGGAAGGAACTTATACTTTCTAATAAATTTGATAAGAAAGTGAAACGTGCATGTATGTTGTGGAAGAGTGCGCTGCATATGTTCGTGGAAGAATGCACATATAGTCGTTCACATACGTTTTTTAATGGCGTGCATAGATGTTTTTGAAAGGCGTGCATTGATGTTTTCAATTGTGCATTGATGTTTTAGTTGTGCATTGATGTTTAATACGGAGTAGCAAATTGTATATGATATCTATGTTATTATTTATAAGTTTAGACCTCATTTGTTTATTTTCTTTTTGTTTTAAAATTTTAATAATATTAAAGAATATATGCTAGAAACATTTGTGCAATTGGTATCTTAAACAAAACACCTTCGAGTTTATAAAATTATACATTGTAGATACATGTAAAATCACATTTTACGAATAAAAACATTTATGTTTTCAGGAGAAACATTTATGTACAATGTTGGAAAAAGAGAAAAATATTTTTATTTCCAAAAAATTAAAAAAATCAAAAAACGTTTTTATTAACAAAATAAAATAAATAAAAAATTATTTTTGACTATTATACCCTTTTGAGTTAAATGAAAAGTTTTAATGTTTACTAAATTTTTATTGGTTAAAAAGAGTTCTGTAGAGTTCTACACCTTAAATGGGTTCTGCATATAATTCACCCCTATATATATATATATATATATATATATATATATATATATATATATATATATATATATATATATATATATATATATATATATATATATATATATATATATATATATATATATATATATATATATATATATATATATATATATATATATATATATATATATATATAAATGTATATATATATACATATATATATATATATATATACATATATATATATATATATATATACATATATATATATATATATATATATATATATATATATATATATATATATATATATATATATATATATATATATATATATATATATATATATATATATATATATATATATATATATATATATATATATATATATATATATATATATATATATATATATATATATATATATATATATATAATATATATATATATATATATATAATATATATATATATATATATATATATGTATATATATATATATATATATATATATGTATGTATGTATGTATATATATATATATATATATATATATATATATATATATATATATATATATATATATATATATATATATATATATATATATATATATATATTAATAAACATTTGGGGTAATATGTCTTCCCCATACTTACAATCTACTAGCATCTCGTAACGTAGTTTTCCACAATATATTATTGTCTTAAAACATCGGCAAAACTTTCAATCTTTTCTCTTTTATTTTGCCTCCTTATCATTTAAAATAATTTTTATCATACAAGTATGATCACATTACGGTCTCGTAAAGATTCCCAAGCACAAGTTGTAGAATTAAAATAATCATCGGCATACTCACAAAATAGATTTAAAGCGTAAGAATGCTTACGAATTATAGGCTAAAAATCCTCATAATTATGAATAAGATATTGTGTAAGTAAAGTTATCAATTCGAGTCAAAATAGCTTTACAATTACAGGAATTATCAATCTTTCAACAAAAATCTATTTTTTATTTATATTTACATAACACAAAATTTTCAAAAATCTGCCAGAAAGTGCGACGCACATTCTAAATGTGCGGTGTACTTTTTGTCACAGAAAGTTAAAAAAAATTTCAAATTAAAATGCTCTTATTTTCCGCTTATCACCCCCATACTTATTATGTGCATTTATCACACCCCACCATGGCGGAATATGGGGCGCGACGTATGTATATCATCACAACAATAACGTGTCCATAGAAAGAACTATATGAATTAGAAATGTCATAAAAGGTGACACAAATGTCATGACAATATCTCATCAATGCAGGAGTCTAGGTAAGTAGGTAACAGTCCTACCTCTTACCCAAGACAATCAAATAACACAAACAAATCAACATATAGGGTCATAGTATCACTTATTGAAACAAACAGAAAAATAGACTAAGAAGGAATGGGGATCTCCTTCTAAATGCATTCCTACGCGACTTCAATTCTAGCCACATATGTTCTCACGCTTAACCACTTTATCACCTGAAAGAGACACTAAAACACGTCAACATAATGTTGGTGAGAGTCATAGGTTTAGACTCCAACCTAAAATAGATTATAATAAGCTGTGAACAACCATAAACCACTAAACATATGAACAATGTGCTACAAGTATGCATTAACAACTAACATTCAAGATCAATCATTCCAAACCAAATCCAAAGCTCCTAGCCTTACCAAACACCATGCTACCATAGGCACCTATACACCTATGTACCAATCCCAAGGTCCCGCCTTGTCATTATCCATTGGTCCCATAGATGCTCACACATCTATGTACCTCCCCAAGGCCCCGCCTTGTCAACATCCCCTTGGTACCAAGTCAAACCACAATAACTGAGACGGTACGTGTCCCCCGATCTAAATCATAAACACAATCAAGAATCACAAAGCAGTTAATCACATAAGTGTACATATAAGTCCATCACAAACCATAAAAACATTCACAGCATTAGTTACAAAAACCAAACAGTGTCTCTTCCATCCCATCTGGAAGTCAAAATCATTAAAAGACATGGGACTATGAAACTCACCTGATTGAGCTTCTCCAAAAGTCCGCGCACTAGCAAAAAGCTAACAAACAAAAGCACACAATCAAAACATGAACCAAACACTAAGATGGCTCATCAACCCATATATATACCTCATCTATATGCTCTAAGCATCTCATTACACCCCTCTATAAAGCCCTTAACTCAGTTTACTTCATAACCCGTCCCGTTAACATTTTACCCAAAACAGTCCCGGTTTTTAAGTCTCAAACTATAAGCCAAACGCCCACCTAAACATACCATGATCTCTGTAAAGGAAAACCTATGCCCTTACATATGTTAAATAACTCCTCCCTTTTGCCCCAACCTTAAAGCTACTGTTAAGGCCCCGATATATATATATATACTTCTGCCTATCCGCATATTACCGATTTTGAACATACAAAAAGTTTGTTATGATTAGGGGGTATTACCCTAACCCATTTGCTTAGCCACCCTTCATGTCTCTTATTTAATATATAAACCAACTACCATGCTCATTAGAGGGCTCAAGTGTACTCCTAAGTACTCCAATCACCTTAAAACGTTAAATTAAACCCGACTGATTTCAAAACTGTTTTGACCTCCGACTGTAACCTGTTTTTGACCCACCTCCCTACCTCCAAATTAGTTCTCGTTTCTTGAATTTGAAAGACACTTCAATTACCTATTCAGGGATGCTTGGATCGCAAAATAAGAGTTTTTATAACTCTATATATGATCAAAACAAGTGACTCAAAAATCTGCCCAGTTTTTAAAAACGAATTTAAACATGATTAAACCCTAATTAACATCACTAATAATCATCAATCATTATCCTAATCATGTTAATTGTTATAAAACCCCTAATTAAAGATCTATTAAGAACCCTAATCCATCATATAAACTGATTAGATAATACTTGAAGCCTTAATGATATAAAACATGAAAAGTATAAGAATTAAATCAAGATTTTTACCTCAAATCTTCAAGAAAATTATTTTTTGATGAATCCCTAAATTAGGGCTTGTAAAAATTCGGCCAAAAGGGGAGAAAATTAATGAAAAGCTTATTTTTGTGATATAAACATGGTATTTATATGTTTTATTAAAAAGGCTTTTCCAAATTGGGCTCAAGTTGAGTCTTTTGGCCCATTATCCTTTCTTTTTCTTTTCTAGTCGGTTTAAAACCCGGTTCATATATATTTTATTATTTTTTTTTCTTTTTAAGACTTATTAATATATTATTAATAATACCTTAAGTTACCTTAATTTATTTTAGCTCCTAAAGCCTCCGAAATCTCAAAACCGTAAAACTAGTCAATTTTACGCGTATACCGGAAAAATGTAAAATATACAGTTTAAAAAAAAATATTAAATTTTGAAATAAACATTATAGCTAAGTCCTAAATGACTTAAAACCATCCCGAAAAATACTCACATGACTAAACACCTTACCCGAGACCTCTAAATGCTAAACCCCAAATCGTAAAAAAATACGATTTACTATAATACTTATACGTATACGTAAAACACCAAAATAACACCATTTCATTTCATAGTCACTAGTTTGTGAGCTCATGAACATGAAATAACCGTTCCTCGATTTACTTATGAGTACTTTATACCCATAAACGATATCCACACCAACCTCGTTCACGCAAAATAACATGTAAACACGCAAGTCACATAGTCACACATAAATTAACCTAAAAATAAGACCGAGTGACGAACCTCAAAACCACGGTTGTCACATCACTCCCCCTAATAGAAATCTCGTCCCGAGATTTGCTCCTTAGGATCGTCATTATCAATTAGCTGAGGATACTCGCTCCTCATAAATCCTTCCCGTTCCCACGTGAACTCTAGTCCACGTTCCAAATTCCATCTACCTATAACTACGGTATATTACCCTTTTTATCCAACGTCCTAGCTTCACGACCCAAAATCTATATCGGCTCTTCGATAAAACGAAGACTCGTATCCATACTAATATCATCTAACGGTACTTGCAAGTCAGTTCTTGCTAAGCATTTCCTCAAGTTTGATACATGAAATACGTCATGCATACTACTCAATTTCTCCGGTAATCTCAACCTATACGCCACTAGCCCAATCCTTTCAAGGATTTCAAATGGACCCACAAATCTAGGTGCTAACTTCCCTTTTCTTTCCAAACCGCATCACCCCTTTCCATGGTGAAACCTTTAGCATAACTTTATCTCAAATCTCAACGGCTTACGCCTCTTGTCCGCATAGCTCTCTTGTCAGTTCTTTGCTATTTTCAACCTCTACTTAGTCACTGCCACCACCTCCATAGTTTTCTGATCCACCTCCGGTCCAATACGTTGGCCACTTCTAACTTCATCCCACTGTAATGGTGATCCACCTCATCTCCTATGAATTAACTCCAGCAGTTTCTACAACAATTCCTATCACCATACCTAACGGCTTCTATCCTCTACGTATTTTACATCATTCGGAAGTTCTCCCAACCTTAAACACATCCAATGGTATATGCAGGATTGCATAACCAAAAGCTTCCCATAACATTCACATGAAACATGTCATAACCACCACATCATCCTTGCTTTCCCATGCTCGGAACTAAGTAACAATCCTTCATACTAACAGGTGCTACACCTTTTCTCTAGGTGAACGTTCCATTGTTCGTGACTACTAACCTCTTGCTCTAACGGTTTCTCTTCAATATCACCCCACTATCTTCACAACCTCTTGCTCCCTCGAATCATTCTTCCTCCATACTACTTTCCGCTTGTCTCTCCAAAATCGTAATTTCCATACCATATTATATCCCGTCTTCAGCCTATAATTTAGGTGTTTCCTCCTTTTATTCCCTACATTCTCACCAATGGGGAATATGCCCCTCTCACCGGTGACTCTCTCTTTGTAGGAGAATTCTTCCTAATATAATGCGTTCTCCAACTATCTCCAAATCTCACGCCAATGCTCTAAGCGTCTTTCTCAATTACCCCTATAGTATGCTCATACCAAACATTAGTCTATCAACGGTATACTACGCTTGCTTCCCATCGTTTCTTCCCTTGCCATAATCCTTCATAAGGCATTCCATACATATTAGGCTAACTTTTACGCAAATCCTTCCAACTTCTCAACTACGTGACTTCTCATTCCTCTTGAAATATGAGATTAATTAGTCAGTCTATCGACTATCACCCAACTCTCGTCGTACTTATTCCTCCACCCCATTATGTGTCCCTTTCACCAACTTCGTCCTTACATCGCCCTTTCTAAGCTACTCCTATCTATGTAGGAATTATAGTCTACGTCCCTTTTCTCCATATGATTGTCCAAGCCACGCAACATACATGTTGACGCGTTCTCTGCTTTAGACAACTCAACTCGTACAACCTACATCCTGCATCCAAACCACCCTAATACGTCATCTATATAGTTCAAGTTCGTCTCAGCTTCACTTCATTCTTCTTATTCCATGTCTCATCAACCATGCTTTCCTTTCCCAGATGGTACTTAGCCTTGCAATTATCTTTCATCACTTAACTCCACCGATCACCTTTGTCAAATGTTCAATCAAAATGAGTGAATATGTGTTGGAGACGTTCATGATCTGTATAGATCAGTCTCTACGTCTCGTACCCCAAATGCCTCTAGCATTCTAGGCAGATATAACAATCCAGCTCCACTAACTAAGTCTATCTAGTTCTTCCAAATATTTAATTCCCACAACGTATAAACAACCGCCTTTCTTTGTCGTTCTCGTATACATCCAAATCCTTGCTCCACGTATCGTCATGCTTCGTGAATTCATCCAGTCCTTCCGATAATTCCAAGATCTGCTCATTATCCAATCCACCTCTTCAGCCTCCAAAACGCTGCCTCACCCTTCTTCACTTTGCCCCTTGCTGGTTCCACGATATGCCATCATCTCTGACTACTCGTCCTGCCAACTTAATCCTAAAACTCACACTAGAAAATCTCACGTATAATTCCCTTTCCTAACAACTCCAAAACCAACTCATAATTTGCCTCACTCTCCTTCTTAGATATGAGTAGATCAAGATGCCGTCGATACTCCTGATGACAACTCGTTTATATATTGTCATGCACCCCTGGTTCATTGACTCCATGAAAACTGCTAGCGCCTCGGCGAAGCCAAAATCATAACCGTAAACCCAACGCGTTCATACAACATCCTTAGCAGTTTCAACTGCGTCCTCCTTGCACCCTCTCTTAGAAGCAATACGAATAAATTTCTACCTTGTTCTACTCGTGAAAATCTACACGTATTCTAAAAGACCAATACTTCCTCTTATCAGACCACTCAACCGCTTTTCACATCCAATCTACTACTAAGCAACTCAAATTTTACCTTACAACCATTGCAATTTCTAACAACACTTGCTCTTAAAATCATTCCATTAACAATTTCCTTGGAAAGGCACTAACTACAACTCCTCTCACTTCTCCTACTTGCTCTATTTATGGTTCTACCTCATAGTAATAGGCAAACCTACTAAATCTCAGGAAATATTCAGAAAACTTCCATGCCTTACGAACAATCATAAATACCTTTGAGGTATTATATCCCCTTCCAACACTTTCTATGGCGCGTTACTTGTGCCAATATCCATACATTATACAAATCTGTATTCATCTCCCTTGGCACTCCTAATAGACCTCATGACCACATTAGTTCGTCTACGAACTTTTAACTCTTTCATCCCCACTAAGGGCATTCCGACCATTCACTCAGGGCCACCTACTTAATCGTGTAGGCGCGACCAAGTCTTTCATATGTCTACCTCAACGCTCCCAATCAGTACGAACCCAAAACTACATCTTGAATCCACTAGATACGATCAACGAATCAAACCCACGGATAACTAACGACATTTCACGTGCACGAGTTAAAACAGACCAAAACCACGAAAACTCAAAAGGAAAACTCAAACATGTACCAACTCAAATGACTCATGACAACGAAAATTGATCCAAGAAACACTTAATGGCAACCAAAACATCTTATGCCCCGCGACATATTATTTAAACCGTGCACAAGATCGACTTTTCCAAAAGAATATTTTTTTTCTTTCCTCACCACATCTATGTGACTCAAACAATCTACAAACAACCTTCTAGACGATCTCAAAACTCAACTCAAAGACTAGGTATCCCGTGCATCCCAAATCATAAAAAAAACTACTATTCAAAACTCAACATTGAACCCGTCACTTGTACCAAAATTTCGATCAAGCTACTGACACCCCATGACTATACATACAAAATATTTGAAAAGTACATTCTGAGTACATAATTTTAGGCTTTTGAATCACCCAAAAAGCTTTAAAAACGAACAAGTTATGACCAAAACAGTTTTATACTAGTTCTTTTAAAAACTAAAGAATAAACTTAGTGGTTAATGCAATCCTTTTAAATGAAAGAAATAACTGTATGTGAAATTTTCATGAACTTTGTTTAGTCTTGCATAAATAATTATAAATGACGTATATTGATTAAGCTCACTTATATAAACTATTTAAGTAGAAAGAAATTTTATTTCGCTTTATTTTAAAGAAAGTCTTTTAGAATTTGAAATAAATAAGTGTTGATTAAAAAAAATCTTATGTTACATCTTGTTTCAAACACGATTCCAACACCTTACCCTTATGTTACCGTATACAACCAACTATCCAACCCTATAGTAGATTTCCAAGTCTATTCAATATATACCGACAAAAAGGAATGTAAGACTTTAACACCCCCAAATTTACACGCAGCGGAATACATCTTTGGGTGCTAAACAATGATACAACAACACATAATTTATAAAGAACGACTCGAAAAGAGACGTTTTAGATTTATCGTTCCTAAAACATTTGTCAGAGTAGCGTAGTCCCAAGACATCGTAACCAAAGTACAACCAAAACAAAAGATTTAAATTGTTTTGAATAGAAGGAACGACAAACATTCAAAGAGTTTATATTACAAAAGTAGTGCACAACATCATTCCCGTGGCTTCCAAGCTTCACCCTTCCTGATTACCTGAAATACATGTGAGGAAATCATCAGCAAAAATGCCGAGTGAATCTATAGGTTTATATAATCATTTTGAACACAAGCAAAGATTATAAGTTTGTGGCATGCTTAATAAGCATTGAATAATAATTTGCATCAACAATGATAATTGTATATAGCATAAATTGCAATAAGCTCATGGTGTTGATCCTAAACTTAGATCGATTAAACTTTGTGTATACGAGATTAGATCAAGTACTACACGTAGAGAAACCTTTGCTTATGAGTAAAGTAACAAAGTGTTATGCGGAATTAACACTTGATCTAAAACACAATGATGTTAAACAAACTTTCACTTGTATTAGAATAATCGTGTTGATTACAATGAAAGGTTTAACTTGCGAATACTATGAAAACTGATATATAACATTAACCTAAAAGATCTTCTTTTATAGAACAAGAAGTCTTGTACAATAAGCTACGAATCAACTATTCTAGGTAAAGATAAACATAGAAAATACATTGTCGTTTCTATCCTTACTAGAAGTAATCTAGAATATAATAAACGTGTAGCTCACATCTTCCATCAGTGCTTGTCTTCAATCTGTCAACGCTTGACTTTAACTTGTCAACGCTTATGCTGTCAGCGCTCACTTTGCTCTTGTCAACGCTTAAGTTGTTCTTGTCAGCGTTCAAGTGTTCTGGCCTAAATTTATTCCCAACAATCCTCCCCTAAACTTGATATCCACTCTTATGATCAAGTTTCTGAATAAACACTAAGAACTTGGAGGAGTCTGACAAACCTTGTCATATTGATGATAAATAAATCTGATCAAATTCTTTGCCACGTCACTTGTATAGTCTATCTCCAACTGGGTGTCCTTCATCTTCTCCAAAACAGCCTTGGATATGAAATACTGAGCATCTACAAGTAAATACTCAGCAAACTTTGTAGAACTCAAATGGTATACACCAGCAGCTGAATATAACCTCCATTGAAGACCACTGAGGTCATCTTCAAGATCCTTCCATATTTCAGGATCTTCTTCTTTTGTCCCACACATTCTTTTGAATGTGGTCCAAAGTTTTATTCCATTGGCTGAAGTTGGTGCTTCAGCCTCATACTTGGTCTCTAGCAACCTCCAAAGGTCTACCAAGTCTTCTCTGTCACAACTTGCAAATAAAGATATGAGAGTGGTAAAAGTGTGTACCTCCTTGCCAAATCTTCCAATTTTCCAGAATCCACATTCATCTTCCTCATAACTTACAATTGGATTCCTGGAATCTAATGGTAACACATGAACCATATCTGAAGCTTCTAATGGGGAGAGCTTAAGGCTCTTTCTAATGATTGCTTCACTTGGATACAGTTGAGACATATCTTTTGGAAACTCAAGAATAAATCCCTTCTTTACTGGTCTAGGGACTATCATAGCTTTCTTGATTGCCATCTCTTCTGCAAGTTGCTCCTTTCTTTCATCTGAAAGAAGTCTGAAAGTATTTTCTTCCTGCACTTTCACCCAAATAGGATAAGCCCTATGTTCCAATTCATCAAATGTCAAAGCCTTCAGCTTCTGATGTGTCCATCCAACTCCATGACATTTGAGCAACATAAAGTAGAGCTTCCTTCTATCCCTTTTCAATTCAGAGAGAATGTTGCTTGCCCTGTACTTCAACATCACCTTACAATCCTGCTGAACTCTAAGAAGAATTTCCAAACCCCATATCTGGTCTGAAATGGTCAAGTCTGGATTATCCATACAGCTTTCTTCCCAAGAATTGTACATCTGAACTACCTCTGGCATATCAAAATCAATTTGCAACTTCAAATCTCTCAGCTTTTCCCTAGCAAGCTCATCACCATACTCAAGTCTTTCTGGTTCAACAATCATCACACTTGAATCTGAGCTAGCTCCATCACTTTCTTCTTCAGAAGTCACAACAAATGGTGACTTTTCCTTCTCACCTTGTTCCATCATTTGCTCAGCCAATCTTCTATCAAATTCAACCTGAGCTGCATTCTTTGGAACATTTTCTTCTACCAACTTACCCTTACCCTTATCTGTTGGTTCAATTGTTGGTAGGGTAGATGATAATACCTGAGTAGGAACATCTTTAATGATAGATGATGACTGGAATACATCACCTCCATATGCAGATCTGTCAACGCCCAAATTTCCTCTATCAGCGCCCAAAATATTTCTGTCAGCGTCCAAACTTGCCTTGTCAACGCTCAAATATTTTCCCTCAGCGCCTTGTGTAACCTCTCTCAGCATATCTATAAATGATAAATTTAAATTGGTTGGAGAGATTAAGGACGTATCAAAACCTTTTTGTTCCTTTAATGTAGTAAGAGCCTCAGCAATATCCAATGATTGACCATCTTGACTGCTCTTATCACTCAGATTTCTTGCTTCCTCCCCTTTGGAAGACTCCTCCATACCTCCCCTTGAATGAGCACTTTCCAAAACAACAATCCTCTCCCTCAATTCATTGAGTTCAAGGCCTTGGTTACTGACAATTTGTACTAAGCCCGCATTTTGCTTTTGCAAGCTAATGCAGACAGCCGTCAATTCTAAAAGCGTCATTGGTTCCAGTCTGCCCTCTTCCAAAATGGGGATTTGACCTCCCAAGTTAGGTTCATTGGGCATGGATGAGGACTTAATTATGTTGGGACTGTCTTGACCAGCATCTAAGCCTGTATCAATAGCCCCAGCCTCATCCAATTCACCAGCCACACTTGTGGTGGTGGTTCTCTCTGCTACATGGCTAGGACCACCAGAGGAGAACACTCCAGCAGTCCTTTGGCGTTTAATCAACCTATATTCAGGTGGTGTGGAAGATGGTGTAGAAGATGGTGTAGATGTAGGTTGGTTAAGGGGTGTTTGGGATTGTGATGGTTGGGTGTCAGCAGTGGAAATAGGCATATCAACGCCCACATTAGATGTGTCAGCGTCAAAGGGATTTTGGTCTATTTGCATCTGGTCAGGTGAGGGTAAAGGTTCAGGTGTAGGTTCAAGTTGTGGTTGAGGGTCAATATGAGGTTGGGGGTCTGGTTGGGGTTGTGCTGCTGCAATAACAGCAAGCATGGTTGGGGTTAATGGGAGGTCTCTATGAGGTGGTGAATTCATCTTGGTAAAAATAGCCTTCTTTTGTTCAGGGATCTTATAAAAATCATTGTGATCCCTTGAACAATATCTTTGAGCATCAAAAACCATTTGCAGAAAACGGGGATAAGCCAAAGTCATTTTTTGTCCCCTTGTTTTTACACATTCCTTCAAAAATCATTTTAGACCAATTATAATTTTGCCCTGTTGCAATACACACAATAGCAGTTGCAATGGATCTATTGATCTCATTGTGTGCAGTACATTTGGGACTCAAACATTGAAGGAGAATGTGAATTAGGTACTTCCAGGCTGGGGGAAATTCCTGCTTATGGTACTTATTAAGAGTACCTTCATCAGGAATAGGGTATCCCAAAGCCCTAAGCCCTTGTTCTATTTCAGATATGGGAAGCATGGTTATACCATCAGCATCATTAAGATGCAAGGCCTGGCGTACCAAGGCCTCAGTAACCACCCAAGGTCTCCCATGTACAATAGAAGTCAATGTTGTCACTCCATTAACTGTTGAGGAACTAACAGTGTTCCAAAACTGTTTAATGTGTGTGACTGGAATGAGTGGTGCATGAGAAAGAGCATACCTTAATGGGGATGCATTCAAATACTCCACCATCTCTGTGTATTGAGGGAACAAAGTATTATCAGCAACAAGATAAGCAATCATGTTGTGTTGAGACTTGAACCCCAAATCCAATTCTGCTGAGTTAAATCTTGGTGCCATTGATGAAAGCTGTTAATTTGATGTATAAAAGATGAAGGTTGATAAGAGAAAAGTGTTAGACAAGAATTATAGATACCCAGTTTAAAATAGGAGCCAAATTTATAGGAGTGGATGAATGCACGTGATTGGCCCAAAAATAGGCAAAGATTTTCAAAAATCAATCATGAAAATATTGAAAAAGTTTATAAGTTATCCCATGCATTTAATGAAAGTAACAACTCCTAAAATTACGGCTTGAAAATATGTCAAAAAGTAACAACTGGGTAGGTCCCATTGTTTGTCAACGGTCAAATATAACCCATTAACGCCCAACGGCTATAATCTTGTCAACGTCCGCCTAAAGCCATGTCAGCGTCCATTTTGGTCACAACAACGCTTGGAAAAATCTTGTCAGCGTCCAAAAATAAAATTGTTTTAAAAAGTGAAAAATGACCCTAACAAGTAATTTATCCTAGAGAAGATAACCAAAAGCTGATAATTATCATAGGGCGGCAAGCACTGTCCAGTTATGCACACTTGCATAAGCAAGATAGACATAACAGTCCTCTAGTGTCCCTTGCTAACCAAAATTCTTAACAACCAAGTTACCTCATAAAATCCTTGTTACTCCCAGGTAAAACCCATATCAAAAGGATTCCCAAGCCTCCCAACAGACCACAACCAATTCTAGGCCAAAAATGTCTTGGCAGCATGCAAAGTTGATATACTATGCATGCTACAGTGCCTCATGGTTTAGTAAAACTAACCCATACTCACCAGTGGACACAATCTAGAATTGTGATGAGAGTATTCTAAGAATACCCAAGAGTCCTAAAGGTTCCTTAAACCTCCCCTTAAACTATGATACATGAGTTCTCAATAATATATATGAACATTAAAAATTTATGTCAAGATAGGAATATAAATATTCCAACCATCATCCATAAACAAAACATGTCCAAATAGCTCTTCAAAGATCCATAAGCAACTCTGTATCCAATGGCATAAAGCTACCATTACCTGCACATTTAGATGAAAACCACAAAACTAACATTTGTTGCTGACAGCGTCCCGACAACACTTATCAGCGTTGAAGGAACTCTTGTCAGCGTTAGACAATAATATCTCTAACAACGGCAAAATAACACTTGACAGCGTTACATTTACCTTTGTCAGTGTTAGAAAAATAATGTGGAAAATCTAAATCATCACAAAGACCAATAACAATGCATTATCCTGTACATACTTTTACAAAAAGATTCCAAAACACATATTAAGTGAGATTAACCATTCCAATATTTGTTACCAAATATTGAAATCTTCCAGCATCAAAAGGTTTAGTTAATAAATCAGCCACATTGTCCTCTGTGTCTACCCTATCTGGTTGTATTAAACCTTTCTCAAAGCAATCTCTTATAAAATGATGTCTAATTTCTATGTGTTTGGTTTTAGAGTGATGTACAGGATTTTTAATAATGCATAAAGTACTGTTATTGTCTACAAAAATCTTGGTATGCATAAAATTATACCCATAATCCAACAGCTGGTTCTGAATCCATAAGACTTGTCCACAACAAGCAGCTGCAGCCACATATTCTGCTTCAGTTGTAGAGTTTGCCACCACTGTTTGTTTCTTGCATTGCCAAGATATTAATCTGCTCCCAAGAAATTGGCATCCACCAGTTGTGGATTTCCTATCAAACTTGTCACCACCATAATCACTGTCTGAATATGCAATAAGGTCCAAAGGAGAATCTTTTGGGTACCATAATCCAAGATCTGGATAACACCTTAGATACCTAAAAATTCTCTTCACAGCAAAAAGGTGACATTCTTTGGGAGTCACTTGATGGCGTGCACATGCACACACAGCAAACATGATGTCAGGTCTTGAGGCTGTAAGATACATCAATGACCCAATCATTGATCTATAGTGCCTAACATCCACATCCTTTCCAGCTCCAATTTTTCCCCAAGGGTGTTGTCTATCCATAGGAGTGGAAGCCTCCTTTTCATGTGGAGAAAAACCATATTTCTTCAAGATTTCAGCTACATACTTGTCTTGGGAGATGAAGATACCATCTTCTTTCTGCTGAACTTGTAACCCTAGAAAGAAGTTCATCTCACCCATTGCACTCATCTTGAATTTATCTGTCATGAGCTTGGAAAAATCCTCACTCATTTTTGGATCAGTGGACCCAAAAATGATATCATCAACATAGACCTGCACAAGCAACACATGTTTTCCTTTCTTCTTTGTAAACAAGGTCTGATCTATGGTGCCCCTCTTGAAACCATTTTCCACCAAGTAGGTGGACAATGTACCATACCATGCTCTTGGGGCTTGATGAAGTCCATACATTGCCTTCTTTACTCTATAAACCTTGTCTGGATTCTCAGGATCTTCAAAACCAGGAGGTTGCATTACATATACCTCCTCAACAATTGTGCCATAGAGGAAAGCACTCTTCACATCCATTTGGTAAACAGTGATGTTCATACAAGAGGCATAAGCTAGAAAAATTCTTATAGCTTCAATTCTTGCAACTGGTGCAAAAACTTCTTCATAATCAATCCCTTCCTCTTGTGTATAACCCTGAGCTACCAAACGTGCCTTGTTTCTGACCACAATGCCTCTTTCATTTTTCTTGTTCCTTAGAACCCATCTTGTCCCAATTGGTCTCACATATCTGGGACAATCAACCAGCTCCCAAACATCCTGTATAGCAAATTGGTGAAGCTCATCCTGCATTGCTTCCACCCAACTTGGTTCTTTGAGAGCATCAAAAATTTTCTTGGGTTCTTCCTGTGACAGAAAACAGGCAAACAAACATGCTTGTACAAGAGGGGTATCAACCTTCTTGTGTATATTGGCAATAAATCCACCAAGACCTTGATGGGATCTTCTTGTCTGAACTGGAGCCATAACATCACCAATGATTTGAGATGTGGGGTGATCCTTAGCTGTTGAAGTGAGAACTCCTCCTTCAAAAAGTCTGGTGTCCTCAACTTCACGCTCCATGTTGCCAATATCTTCTTCCTCGGATTCTTCTTGATCAACAGAAATCCCTTCATGAACATTGGAAGGTCCACCTTGTTCAAAATGAGAAGAGAAAAGCTGTGTAAAGGTGTCTCCAAAATCTGAACCTTGTTTGTCAGCGTTTGGGCTAACAACGCTTGAACTGTTGTTGTCAGCGTTGGAGCCATCAGCGTCTGAATTGGTCGTGTCAGCGCTTGATTTCCCTTTGTCAGCGCCTGAAGAATCATGCATGTTTGTATTTGGTGGTATTTGAACACCACCATTATCTTTCCTTACAGCAGTAGCAGCAGCATAATACTCATCTGTCCATATAGGAAGTGTAACAAATTCTTGTGTGGGAGATGATTTAGCTGCTGGTGGTCCATCCTCCTTAGCAACCTGTATACCTGAAACATTACCAATTCTCTTTTCCAAAACACTTGAAGTTACCTTCACAATGTCTGGATCAGTAACAGGCATATAATTTAAAGCTCTAGATAAAGGTTCTAAGTCAAATAACCAATTTGGACCACTCTCAGGATCACTAGGTTTACTTTCTAAAAACCTAACATGTACCTTTTCAAGTATACGTTTTTCCTTTTTAATGTAAACCCTATATCCTTTACTCTGCACTGAATAACCCATGAAGTAGCCTTCATCACCTTTCGAATCAAATTTACCTAGGGCCTCACTAGTTTCTAGAACAACTAGATGACATCCAAAAGGCTTTAGAAAACCAATATTTGGCTTCCTTCCCCAAAGTAATTCATAAGGTGTCTTATTATGTATCTTGTTGACCAATGCCCTATTTTGAACATAACAAGCTGTGTTAACAGCTTCAGCCCAAAAGGCTATAGGAAAGTGGGCATCAGCCAACATGGTTCTGGCTGCTTCAATAAGGGTCCTATTCTTCCTTTCAGCAACTCCATTTTGCTGTGGAGTTCTAGCTATGCTAAACTGCCTAGTAATCCCTTTCTTGGCACAAAAATCATCCAACAACTGATTTCTAAACTCACCCCCATTGTCACTTCTAATAATTTTGACCTCATTACCATTCTTCTTTTCAATCTGGGTAATGAAATTAATCAGACTTAGGGCAGTTTCACTTTTCTTGACTAAAAAGAAAGTCCATGTAAACCTGGAGTAATCATCAGTAATGACAAAACAATATGATTTACCCTTCAAACTTTCTATATTAGTTGGACCAAAGAGGTCCATATGCAATAAGTGAAGTGGTTTAGAACTAGAGTGCACCTGTTTAGACCTGAATGAGACCTTGTGCTGCTTGCCCTTAAGGCATGCAACACAAGAGTGGTCATTGTGGAAAGCCTTTTCAGGCAAACCATCAACTAAACCAAGTCTCACAAGCCTATTAATATTCTTAAAGTTTATGTGCCCTAATCTCCTGTGCCAAAGATTACTTTCATCTACTGAGGCTTTAGCATACAGACATGACATTTTATTATTTACCTTAATTCCATTAAGATTCACATTATATATGTCTTTATGCCTTGGTGTTCTAAAATCTATGTATTTCTCCTCAGGGAGCTTATAATCTTTGCTTAACACCAAGCACTCAGTATCTGTGAAAAGAACCTTATTTTTGTTATCACACACTTGTGATACACTAAACAAATTATAATCCAGATCTTTCACCAAGAAGACATTCTCAAACCGTAGATTGTTGGTGACAAGGGTTCCTTTTCCAGTAATGGTGCCGTAGCCCCCTCCAAAATATACCTTATCACCATCTTGAATAGGAGAGAAATTGGTCAGATAGTCTTCCTTTCCTGTCATGTGCCTTGAGCATCCACTATCCCAGTATCCATAATCATTGATCTTCTTCTGAATGCCCTGCACATAAAGAAAACACATTAGTTTTCTTTGGGAACCCAAGCCTTGGAAGACTTGGATTCATTTGGTTGTTCAACAAGAACAGACTTGGTTCTCATAACAACCCCATTTTCATCCCTGTTTGAATGAAATTCCCAGTTAACCCCAATTAGTGTTGACAATGCCTTTGAAATGTAATGAAACCTGTTGCATGTCATAGAAATACCAGTAGAATTAGGGTTCTGGTCTTGTTTTGGTCTCCATGTTAAGCTAGTAGAAGCTTTAGACCTAGTTCCCTGTGGTTGCAAATACCTAGGTTTAGCAGTGTGTCTGTCAGCGCTGAAATTACTCCTGTCAGCGCCCCGATTGCTCTTATCAGCGTTGAACCTAGGGTTTGCTACAGGAACCCATTGCCTATTTGACCAAGTATTTGACTTTTGAAAAGGTCTTAGGCCTTGTGTGTTAGACCCTCTAGAAAAGAATGGGGCTGGTCTAACAATTTGTGAACTTTTGTTCACAAAGGTATTGGGTCTGACAGTGTTTGACCTATGTTGACTTTTGTCAGCGCTGAAATGGTTCCTATCAGCGTTGACATTGGAAGCGTTGACACATTTGTAGGCCAAATGTGAGAAGCTACCACATGTGTAACAAGATTTTCTAGACATAGTCTTAGGTCTAGAAGCAAAGAAGCCTGTTCCATGGTTACTAAATTGGCTTTTTGGTGACCTAGAATTTCTATACATCTCTGCATACTTAACACTAGGTTTTCTAACATTTTGTGAGCCAAGGTCAACAGCTTTGCCAGTGGTAGGGTGTGTGATCTTAATAGGTTTAGGATCAAGGCTCGTGATTGGTGTGGGCTCATTTGGACTTTCACACAATAACCCTCCCTTAACAAACAAAGTGTGGTTAGCTTTCTTCCACTCTTCTAGGTCAGTCAGCTTTTGCTGATATTCTTCAACTGGGGAAGTCACTCTAGGTGGAGGAATAAACTCCTCCTCTTGGCATTCTGGCAAGCCAGTCCAAGATAAGTCCTTTGATTGGACACCATAGAAATCCCCAGCTGGTGGTGGAACAACAGTATAATTATTCATCCCAATCCCACTCATATCCTTAGAGTCTCTTTGTTTACTAACACACTCTCCTAGGGATTGTGTGGCCTTATCAAATCTCTGGATTTTAAGACTCACATTATCTTTATTTTTGTTAGCCTCCTCTAACTGAGCTATCAAATCAAGATTAACCCTATTTACTATATCTTGAACGTCCTTACTCTGATGTAGCTCATGTTTTAAGATATTTATTTGATCCTTTAAATCAAACTCCATTTTCTTATACTCAGATACTATCTTTTCTGTTTGGGTAAGAGCAACTTGATAGTTAGATACTTTGCATCTTTCAGTACTTGCCTCATCTAATAATTTAACTATCTCTTGTTTTAATTTTTCAGTATTTAAACGACAACCCTTAGAACATAAAGCATCATCATATACCTCATTATCTGATGAAGAGGAGGAGTGTGCCATGAGAGCATATTCAACATGCTCTTCTTTAACTTCAGCAACCAAAGCTCTGTCCTCTTCTTCATTCTTAGCCATCCAGCTCCAATCCCATTCTCCAACACCATCAATTTGTTGAACAGCAACCATAGCCTTGGGATCTGGGCTCTTAATCATTTGGCTTGAAGGCTTCCCAGCATCAGATCTCCTTGGAGATCTACATTCCCTCATAAAGTGCCCCATCCTATGACAGTTGTAGCACTCCACCTTGGATTTATCAAATCCAGCAACATCCTTAGCATTAAAGGTCATCTTCTTCTTGAACCTTTTATTGAACCTGTTTGCTCTTAAACTTACAAGAGCCATAGTCCACTTGATGTCCATCTCTTCCAATTGTTCATCACTTATCTGCTCAAGATCTTCATATGTAATTCTTGAATCACTGGGCAAAGAAGCAATGAATGCACACACAGTATCAAGATCAAAACCAGCAGGTTTAATTCTATCAGCGCCATGATTGTGTGTGTCAGCGCTTGAGTACAAAGCGTTGACAGGATATGATCCAGCGCTGACAGACTGACATCCAGCGCTGACACCTTGAGACCCAGAGGCTGAATGTCCATAGAAGTTCATGGAATCAAATTGGCCTTCACTTTGTGAAAAGAAGGCCATGTTACTACTGGAAGATTTGTTATCACTCTCCAATTGCCATTCATTCTCCAACAGCCTTAACTTGTTGAAGATGTCATCAAACCTGGAAGTCTTGTGGGTGTTATTGACAAGAATAGATCTTGTCTCAATCTTCCATACATCACCAAGGCTTTTGAGAAAAGTAGCATTCAATTCAGGGTCATCAATCTGTTTTCCCATAAAGGAAAGTTGACTTGTGATGTCAAGAAGTCTACTTCTCACACTGCTGAGATTCTCATTAGGTTGAGCTTTAAAGACAGCATACTCATGCAATAGTTGCTTCTTCTTTTCTTCTTTTGTATCAGCATTGCCACCATGTGCTACTTCAAGAGCTTCCCAAAGCTCTTTTGCAGACTCAAAACGTTTGTACTTGTGCTGATTCTCATGACCTAGGGCATGCTTCAAGATGTTTAAGATTTTCATGTCCACCCTCTTCTTGGCTATGTCTTCAACAGCTACAGCTCTCTCATCTTCAGGCTTTTCCACCTTATCAGATTCAGGACAATTAGGAACAGCTGTCCTTGTGGCAATTGCAGCAGTAATCTTTGCTGCTTTATCGAATGTGTTCCCATATTCGATAATCTCCCAAAGAGTGTAGTCATGAATAGCTATATATTGCTCAAAATTGGACTTCCAAAGCTCAAAGTTCCTGGCATCAAACATGGGAATTTTGATACTAGGGTTTGAGAAGTTGTTTTGTAGCAAAGCAGGAGGTTGATTTGTGCCAGACATGATGTTTTTAGGGTTTTGAGAATTTTAGGGTTTTTAGGGTTTGGTGTTTTAGGGTTCTGCGTTACTTAAAGATCAAAAGTTTCTCAACAAGCTCTGATACCACTTGTTGATCCCAAACTTAGATCGATTAAACTTTGTGTATACGAGATTAGATCAAGTACTACACGTAGAGAAACCTTTGCTTATGAGTAAAGTAACAAAGTGTTATGCGGAATTAACACTTGATCTAAAACACAATGATGTTAAACAAACTTTCACTTGTATTAGAATAATCGTGTTGATTACAATGAAAGGTTTAACTTGCGAATACTATGAAAACTGATATATAACATTAACCTAAAAGATCTTCTTTTATAGAACAAGAAGTCTTGTACAATAAGCTACGAATCAACTATTCTAGGTAAAGATAAACATAGAAAATACATTGTCGTTTCTATCCTTACTAGAAGTAATCTAGAATATAATAAACGTGTAGCTCACATCTTCCATCAGTGCTTGTCTTCAATCTGTCAACGCTTGACTTTAACTTGTCAACGCTTATGCTGTCAGCGCTCACTTTGCTCTTGTCAACGCTTAAGTTGTTCTTGTCAGCGTTCAAGTGTTCTGGCCTAAATTTATTCCCAACACATGGAACCGAGCCCTTAGACACTCCCTTTAGAGGTCTGATAAGACAGTAGATTTATTAATTGTCGGTTACCTCCAGATTATTGGTACATTGTCGTATACCTGACTTCTCAATACAATATGTTCAAACAGTGTGGAGGTCGGGCCTAAGCTTCAATGACAAGTCCACAAAAACTGAACCGGGGCGGCTTCCCCCATAGATATATTAATTTTACTAGCGACTAGCCCATCATAAGCTAGTTAACGGTCCAAAACTGAGGCTTTAACAAAGGCAATCACTTAATGCAATTTAAAGGCAACCACGGGTCCATTCATAGAGGGACAAGCATACCATAAAAATCTTGTGTTCTAAGTTTACAAAACATGTATTCCTCCTCACGGGTTTTAAAATATTTGAATGAGCTCAAACGAGGCTATACACTCACCTTAAGTAGTATAAGTAGTTGAAGACGATCGCCGACGATTGTAGATGCCCGATAAACACGACAACCGCAACCTAGCAAATAAGGTGCGTATATTAATAATAGACTCGAGAAATTAATCATACATAACAACATCAAACTCAAACTCATAAAACCACAATACACTCGAGAGTAAACGATATAAATAACTTCATTATACTTTACTACTCATTTACTTTACCATTTTATACTTTTTAACAAATTCCGCCGGTACATACTACATGTACTAACTTATTTACCCCTTTTAAACTTGTCAACCGTTTATGAAACGACTCGATAAACTAACTTACTATATATAGAAACTCCTCCTACATATTTATCAAATGAAGTTACTTTTAAAGTACTTTACCCGACTCATTTTCAAACTACAAAATCCGGACAGATTTACGTTAATTTTTCATACAACTGTTTTAACTTATTTAAACGACTCCGTTTGCAAAACCGACACTCGGGTTTTAAAGTAAACTCAACCTATAAAGTAAATACCTCATTATCAGTAGGTTACTTATTTCAAAACTTCCATTTAGAGTCCCCGAGATTCGATCCAAATATCGACAATAACTATATGTAGTGCCGATACTCGTCTCCGGTACACGATCATTCAAAACATCATAACTTCGCGCTCGTTTGGAGCTAGAAGCTCTACCTTATATCAAATCGAAGCTAATAAAATTATCTACAACCCTAGACTATAAGTTAAGCCATTCTCAAAACATAAAAATTCGGATTTTACAGTTTACTTACTGTTATAAAATGGCTACCAAAATCTTGTACAAAATCAACTTTTTGATCAAAACCAACCATAAAAATGATCATTCCTATACCCTAATATCATCATACATCTACCATAACATCAAAATCATAAAAAAATGAAAATCTTTAGATCAAAATGAAGTTTTTAACAAGATTTCTAGCAAGAACCACCATGGATCATGCTAAAAACACCATGCATGATCATGGCTTCTACCTACCAACATCAAGAAAATAAAAAGTGCTTGCATGTGTAAAATTCTTATACCAATATGATCCTTGATCAAAAATATGAATGGTTCTATGCTTGGTTTAGCTTGAATCAACCTCAAACTTGAGTTAAAATTGAAATTGTGTGTGTTTGGTGATGGTGGGTGATGTTACGGCAAAAGAAGAGAGAGAGAGAGGAGTGGTGAAAATTTTTAAGTGTAAAAATGTGTAGTGTGTGTTTGATTTAAGTTTATATATAGTGGGGTAGGGACCAAGTTGCAATTTAGAAATAGTTATGGCTAAAAATGTAAATAGTTAGCTAAAAAGCGGGAAATAATTATTAGTCAATTTTGAAAATATTTACGAGGCTCGGGTTTCGTAAAAATACTTAAAAGTTTAAACGCACACGAAAAATAATAATGTAATGACTCGATACGTAATTAAAACGATATCGTCGAAAATATTAAATATCGAAACGATCTATAATAAAATATAAAATTGTGGGCATCCGTCGGTATCGCGATCACTAGTAGTCCTCATTGCTCGTCAAAATATTAAAATAAATTATTTAATATCGGTTTCAACTTAAACCGTTAAACATAATAATATTTAACGTCATAAATACTTCAAAAATATTTGAAAAGTAGGAATTAAGTAATGATCTTATTTTGTGGGTTTTACATCCTCACCACCTTAGGAGAGCACCGTCCCGGGGCTTACTTCTCCTTAGGTCCGTCTATGAATAAATACGGATACTTGCTCTTGAAGTAGTCCTCGCACTCCCAAGTGTATTCGGGTCCACGTCGGGAATTCCATCGCACTTTCACTATCGGGATCCGACTTTTCTTAAGCTGTTTCACCTCTCGATCCATAATCTCCACCGGTTCCTTAATAAAATGCAGCTTGTCGTCCAGTTGAATCTCCTCAAGTGGAATTATCAAATTCTCGTCCGCCAAACACCTCTTAAGATTAGAAACGTGAAAAGTATTGTCAATAACACTTAACTTCTCTGGCAATTCCAACTTATATGCCACAGGACCAACTCGATCAATAATCTTGAATGGACCAATATAGCGTGGACTAAGCTTTCCTCGCTTGCCAAATCGAATTACTCCTTTCCAAGGTGATACTTTCAACATAACCATATCGCCAATATCAAACTCCAATGGTTTTCTCCTCTTATCCGCATAGCTCTTCTGCCTACTACGAGCTGTCAATAAACGATTCTTGATTTGCACGATCTTCTCAGTTGTTTCTCTAATCAATTCAGGACCCGTCAATTGACTTTCTCCAACTTCACAACAACCAACTGGTGATCTATACTTTCGCCCGTAAAGTGCTTCAAAAGGCGCAGCCTTAATACTTGCATGATAATTGTTGTTGTATGAGAACTCCACCAAAGGTAAGTGCCGATCCCAACTACCTCCAAAATCCATTACAAACGCTCGTAATATATCCTCCAAGTTCTGAATAGTCCTTTCACTTTGTCCGTCCGTTTCTAGATGATACGTAGTGCTCATGTCCAACTAAGTCCCCAAAGCTCGCTGAAGCGATTTCCAAAACTCAGATGTGAACCGACTATCTCGATCAGAAATAATTGACAAAGGAACTCCATGTCTACAAACAACTTCCTCCAAATACAACCGAGTAAGTTTGTCTAAGTCATCAGTTTTCTTTATCGGCAAGAAATGAGCCGACTTAGTCAACCGATCAACAATCACCCAAATCGTATCATAACCACTAGAAGTTCTCGGAAGTCCCGAAACAAAATCTATAGTGATCTTCTCCCATTTCCATTCTGGGATTTCAGGTTGTTGCAGTAAACCCGAAGGTCTCTTGTGCTCAAACTTCACCTTAGCACACGTCAAGCATTTACTAACATAAGTAGCAATGTTAGCCTTCATATTCGGCCACCAGTGGCATTTCTTTATGTCTTGGTACATTTTATCCGTTCCTGGGTGAATCGAATATTTTGACTTATGAGATTCGTGCATAATTAGATCTCTCAGTCCTCCATGCAGCGGTAACCATACACGATTCTCGAAATACCGAATTCCGTCATCACGAATTTCGAATATAGGTGTCATCCTTCTACCCAAGTCTTCATTTCTCACATTCTCTTCCTTCACCTCCTTCGTTTGAGCTTTAAGTATTCGATTAGATAAATTAGAATAAGTTTTCATGGCTAAAGCTCTAACCCTTTTGGTTATTTCTCTATCCTTCCTACTAAGAGCATCGGCAACTACATTCGCCTTGCCAGAATGGTAGCAAATTTGAATGTCGTAATCACTCAACAATTCTACCCATCTTCTCTGCCTCATATTGAGCTCCTTCTGATCCAAAATATGTTGTAGGCTTTTATGATCGGTATATACCACACTCTTTGTACCGTAGAGATAGTGTCTCCAAAGTCTAAGAGCAAAGACAACAACTCCTAATTCCAAATCATGTGTAGTATAATTCTCCTCATGCTTCCTCAATTGACGAGATGCATACGCAATCACTTTCTCCCTCTGCATCAACACAGCACCAAAACCCTTACATGATGCGTCACAATATACCACAAAGTCTTCAGCTCCGTCGGGCAAAGCCAAAACTAGTGTAGAACACAGCTTCCGCTTTAAAGTTTGGAATGCTTCTTCTTCTTCTGAACCCCATTCATACTTCTTGTTTTTCTCTGTAAGTTTAGTAAGAGGTTTAGAAATTAAAGAGAATCCTTCTATGAATCGCCGGTAGTACCCAACTAATCCCAGGAATTGTCTAACTTCAGTCGGGGTTGTAGGCCTAGCCCAATCTCTAATAGCTTCAATTTTGGAAGGATCAACATGAACACCGCTACTATCGATCACGTGCCCAAGGAATTGGACAGAATCCAACCAAAAATCACACTTGGAGAATTTTGCATACAACTTCTCCTTCTTCAACAACTCCAAAATAATCTTCAGATGGCCTTCATGCTCCTCCCGACTTTTGGAATAAATCAGGATATCGTCGATAAATACAATTACAAACTTGTCGAGGTATGGTTTACACACACGATTCATTAAGTCCATGAATACCGCAGGTGCATTGGTTAACCCAAACGGCATCACATGAAATTCAAAGTGTCCATAACGCGTCCGAAAAGCTGTAATAGGTATGTCCTCCTCTTTAACACGAAGTTGATGATAACCCGACCTCAAGTTGATCTTCGAGTACACACACGAACCTTGAAGTTGATCGAACAAATCATCAATCCTAGGAAGTGGATAACGATTTTTAATAGTTACCTTGTTCAACTCTCGGTAGTCTATGCAACTCTCGGTAGTCTATGCACATTCTGAACGATCCGTCGTTCTACTTCAAAAACAATACTGGAGCTCCCCAAGGTGACGAACTTGGTCTAATGAACCCCTTCTCCATTAAATCCTTCAACTGATCTGCCAACTCCTTCATCTCAGACGGTGCCAAACGAGAAGGTGCACGCGCCACCGGTGCAGCTCCTGGCACTAGATCAATCTTGAATTCGACTTCTCGCTGAGGCGGAAGCCCTGGCAAGTCATCGGGAAATACTTCAGGAAAATCACGAATAACCGGAACATCCTCCACACGCCTAACCGGTAGTTCTTTCTCCACTACTTGAGCCAAGAACAGGTGAAAACCTCTTTCGACATATTTCCTCGCCTTGATACAAGATATCACCGTCAGATGAGATCTACCGACATCACCTTTAACTACTAACACCTTGCCCTTAACCGGTATGCGAACAACTTTCTCCCCATATACAATCACCGCATCATGTGCAACCAACCAATCCATACCAACAATCACATCAAACGAACCCAACTCTATCGGCATCAAATCAATTTCAAACAAATGATTTGCTAATGTCAAAGGACACTTCTTAAATATAGTGGTAGTACTAACTAATTGTCCATCAGCTAACTCGACCTCATAACTAGTATTTAGGCTTGTTGGCTCAACATCAATTAAACGACTAAAGGAAGTGCTTATAAAGCTCCTATCAGATCATGAGTCAAACAACACACTAGCATAACGATGGTTGAGTAAGAACGTACCCGTCACCACATTTGGACCTTGTGCCTGATCAGCATCCTTAACAACATAAACTGCCCCAGCAGCTTCACCTACTTTCTCGTTCTTCCACTTCGGACATTGAGGGCGAAGATGATCACGTTCTCGACATTCAAAACAAGTCCTGATCGGAATAGCATTCGCTCCAGTGGCAGGGACCCTTGTCTTACATTTCTCCACAACATGCCCAACCTTTCCACATTTAGTGAATCTTGGTGGACAATCACCAAAGTGACAAGCACCACAGCTCCTACATTTCTAGGCTGGTCCCCCTTGGTCAGCATTATCATTCTTGTTAGTTGCAGCTCTAGCCCCATCATTTCTCTTCTGATTGTACTGCCTATGGCGGTTACTACTTTGATTACAACTCTGCGAATTCTCCCATTTCCTTTTACTACCCTCAGCAGCTTCACCTTCACCTTCAGCACTCGCACCTCCAGAGCCACCTGCTCCTTCAGTGTTAACACGTGCAGCTCTATCCGTAGCTAATGCTTTCGTAACCTCTTCAGCAACTAGCCTTGCAATGACATCATTTGTCATTCTCCTAGGTGGCATGATTCTGTCATATCACAAAGAGAGAAGATAAAATAAATGAGTTAATTGTAATCATGGCATAGTCATATCATGTACAAAATCAATCATCAAATGCATACACTTCATCAATACAAGGATTCACAATCATTATAAGGATCAAAGGAAACTATTATCATCGATCAACAAGAAATGATCTTAAAGACAAATAGAGTACAATGACACACAATAATAAACACTAGTCATGTGGGGATCCACATAGCCTAGTTGACTGTGACTCGCTTGCAGCAGTGGAACCTGCTTCCTCCTCATCGAAGACGTAAATTGACGGTGGTAAATTCAAAAAATAAGTATAAGGTCATAATAAAATGAAATAGAATAATTTCCAAAGTTTTAAATTAATATAGAAAATCCTTCAAAATATTTACAGGAAAATTCCAGAAATTTATTTAAATAAATCATTAATAAATGATAACTTTTATCGAAACGTTTAACGATATCAATATATATTGATAAAGGATTATAGTATTTATTTATAAATACTTAGCAATAAGGCATACATAATAATGTATACTAAAGTTGTAATCCCAAAAGTAGCTTGAACCCGAAGTCACGCGAAATCATGTGCACCGACTCTTTCAAAAGTAAAAACCGACAGTTATAGTTTAGGTTTTTAGAAAAAGACCTAGTTCTCTATAACTCATGGCTCTGATACCAATCTTTAACACCCCCAAATTTACACACAGCGGAATACATCTTTGGGTGCTAAACAATGATACAACAACACATAATTTATAAAGAACGACTCGAAAAGAGACGTTTTAGATTTATCGTTCCTAAAACATTTGTTAGAGTAGCGTAGTCCCAAGACATCGTAACCAAAGTACAACCAAAACAAAAGATTTAAATTGTTTTGAACAGAAGGAACGACAAACATTCAAAGAGTTTATATTACAAAAGTAGTGCACAACATCATTCCCGTGGCTTCCAAGCTTCACCCTTCCTGATTACCTGAAATACATGTGAGAAAATCATCAGCAAAAATGCCGAGTGAATCTATAGGTTTATATAATCATTTTAAACACAAGCAAAGATTATAAGTTTGTGGCATGCTTAATAAGCATCGAATCATAATTTGCATCAACAATGATAATTGTATATAGCATAAATTGCAATAAGCTCATGGAACCGAACCCTTAGACACTCTCTTAAGAGGTCTGATAAGACAGGAGATTTATTAATTGTCGGTTACCTCCAGATTATTGGTACATTGCCATATACCTGACTTCTCAATACAATATGTTCAAACAATGTGGAGGTCGGGCCTAAGCTTCTATGACAAGTCCATAAAAACTGAACCGGGGCGGCTTCCCCCATAGATCTATTAATTATACTAGCGGCTAGCCCATCATAAGCTAGTTAATGGTCCAAAATTAAGGCTTTAACAAAGGCAATCACTTAATGCAATTTAAAGGCAACCACGGGTCCATTCATAGAGGGACAAGCATACCATAAAAATCTTGTGTTCTAAGTTTACCAAACATGTATTCCCCCTCGCGGGTTTTAAAATATTTGAATGAGCTCAAACGAGGCTATAGACTCACCTTAAGTAGTATAAGTAGTTGAAGACGATCACCGACGATAGTAGATGCCCGATAAACACGACAACCGCAACCTAGCAAATAAGGTGCGTATATTAATAATAGACTCGAAAAATAAATCGTACATAACAACATCAAACTCAAACTCATAAAACCACAATACACTCGAGAGTAAACGATATAAATAACTTCATTATACTTTACTACTCATTTACTTTACCATTTTATACTTTTTAACAAAATCCGCCGGTACAAACTACATGTACTAACTTATTTACCCCTTTTAAACTTGTCAATCGTTTATGAAACGACTCGATAAACTAACTTACTATATATAGAAAGTACTCCTACAAGTTTATCAAATGAAATTACTTTTAAAGTACTTTACCCGACTCATTTTCAAACTACAAAATCCGGACAGATTTACGTTAATTTTTCATACAACCGTTTTTACTTATTTAAACGACTCCGTTTGCAAAACCGACACTCGGGTTTTAAAGTAAACTCAACCTATAAAGTAAATACCTCATTATCAGTAGGTTACTTATTTCAATACTTCCATTTAGAGTCCCCGAGATTCGATCCAAATATCGACAACAACTATATGTAGTGCCGATACTCGTCTTCCGGTACACGATCATTCAAAACATCATAACTTCGCGCTCGTTTGGAGCTAGAAGCTCTACCTTATATAAAATAGAAGCTAATAAAATTATCTACAACCATAGGCTATAAGTTAAGCCATTCTCAAAACATAAAAATTCGGATTTTACAGTTTACTTACTGTTATAAAATGGCTACCAAAATCTTGTACAAAATCAACTTTTTGATCAAAACCAACCATAAAAATGATCATTCCTATACCCTAATATCATCATACATCTGCCATAACATCAAAATCATAATAAAAAAGAAAATCTTTAGATCAAAATGAAGTTTTTAACAAGATTTCTAGCAAGAAACACCATGTATCATGCTAAAAACACCATGCATGATCATGGCTTCTACCTACCAACATCAAAAAAATAAAAAGTGCTTGCATATGTAAAATTCTTATACCAATATGATCCTTGATCAAAAATATGAATGGGTCTATGCTTGGTTTAGCTTGAATCAACCTCAAACTTGAGTTAAAATTGAAATTGTGTGTGTTTGGTGATGGTGGGTGATGTTACGACAAAAGAAGAGAGAGAGAGGAGTGGTGAAAATTTTTAAGTGTAAAAATGTGTAGTGTGTGTTTGATTTAAGTTTATATATAGTGGGGTAGGACCAAGTTGCAATTTAGCAATAGTTATGGCTAAAAATGTAAATAGTTAGCTAAAAAGCGGGAAATAATTATTAGTCAATTTTGAAAATATTTACGGGGCTCGGGTTTCGTAAAAATACTTAAAAGTTTAAACACACAAAAAATAATAATATAATGACTCGATACGTAATTAAAACGATATCGTCGAAAATATTAAATATCGAAACGATCGATAATAAAATATAAAATTGTGGGCATCCGTCGGTATCGCGATCACTAGTAGTCCTCGTTGCTCGTCAAAATATTAAATAAACTATTTAATATCGGTTTCAACTTAAACCGTTAAACATAATAATATTTAACGTCATAAATACTTCAAAAATATTTGAAAAGTAGGAATTAAGTAATGACCTTATTTTGTGGGTTTTACAAAGACTCAACACAAAATATTTCATTATCCCAAAAGAAATCTCAATTTATTTCAATATACTTAACACCAAGGACACCATTTTAAAACCGACACGTGAAATAGGAAACTCGAAGAATACGCCACAACGGAGGTTGAATATCTAAAAAGAAACGAGCTAGCCACCCTCCTAAGGATACAATTGATAATTATAGGGGATCATACCTATATAGTCATATCGGGATACATATACTTAAATCCGTCTAACATCTACTATACAAGCATGTACTAACCCTCTTTCATGCAATCATACTTAGGAATCCATTGAAGTTGTGGTACTTGTATAACTATGTTGCCACCATACTTATACAATTACCCTTCCCCAATGCACTCCTTCCTATGATGACACTTATAAGAATTAATACACACATAACACATATATCCATCTACTCACATAAGCTCATAACCACATAACCAAAAAAAGTCCAAAACTCCATCCATTAAAATAACATAGTCAAACTCTTGAAATACATAAATCCATAGTCTAGCTAAAACAGCATAGACTAAATCCAAAAGGAAAACATAATCAGTTATAAGTCATGTCGCCCATAAGAGTGGAAACAACTTAAAATCTTTCATATCCACCTACTCCTAATAACTCGAACCACCACATGATTCTTAGGGAACATGACTTAAACATCAAAAGAAAAATACTATACCTCATGTACATAAAATAACCCAACAAAAGATAGAAACTACCATGTACCAAATTATTTACTATAATGTACAATTTAAGAAAAATACGACAATGACTAGCGTGGATGATTATGGTTTGATACAATGATTTTGTATGGGTTCTAATTTTACTCTCGATATCCTCTCGAATTGATCTTGGCCTTAAGTGGAATGATTTGTTCTTGGATACTAAAAAGGAGTTGGTTTGTTAATCTATTTTTAAACTAATAACAATTAAATGTAAATGACGTTGAGTAATTTAAAACTTTGGAAGAATAACTAAATTGACAAGTTAAAATTGAGTGCTTGAAAACATAAAGGAAAGATTAGAAAATTACTTTGAAAACTTAATTGAATTAATGCTTAAAAACTTGTTCTTATCGGAAAGTTATACTATCGGAATAAAATTAAAGTGATCCATCGGAATGTTGCAAATGCAGGTCCATCGGAATGTTCAAGATGCAAGCTGTCGAAATGAGGTTCTGTCGGAATGCAGACGATCGGAATGTACCTATCGGAAAGTTCCAGATCGGGATGTGGTAAATAAAATTTGGCCAGAGTTTCGTCTAGAAAAGGACCTTAACCCGTCGGAATATGCGATCGCAATATGCGATCGCAATCCCAGATCGGAATAGGGGGGTTTACAACCTATCGCAAAGTAAAACCCCTTTTTGGGTTATTGCGATACCAAGCCAATGATGATCCGTCGGAATGTGTTAAAACCCTCTTATTGCGATGAGAGGAATGCAGTTCCGAAATTGGTGGAAAGCTAAAAACTCAATAAGCAAAGGAAATAAGCTAGGTGATTCGAAATCTAAACACTTCAAAAAGATTAAATTTGATAACTTTTGAAAACAAGAAACTTTAAAACTTAATAAACAAAACTTTTCAATGATTAAAACTTTGAAGAAATCCGAAAATCAATAAGCATAGGCAAGCAATCAACCGATAAGCATGGAAAGCTTACGGCTAAATCACATACTAGAGCTTAAAAAGAACAAGAAAGATTAAGCTAAAGGTCAAGAACACCTCCAAAAATCCTAACCGTATGGATTTCTACAATCGGATCAAGGATTTGACAAATCAAGAAAAGTAGGAAAAGATTAAGGAACTTAAAAGCATAAACTTGATTAAGATTAATGAAATCAAAAGTACAAGAAAGCTTAAATTTAAAAGATGAAATCAAAAGAAAAGTTTAGTGAGAGAAAGTATGGAACTTTCTCTCTCTAGAAAACTAGAGAAAAAATGAAAAGCTAAAGACTAGCTAAGACTAAGTGTGTGAAATTTTGTGAGGTGAAGGCTTTATATAGGCGTGTGTATGGTGTTGATGGGCTCTTGATTGGGCTTTGATTCGGGCTTCTTTTTCTTCTTTCTTCTTAAGTCTTCACACGTCTTTTAAATAAACGTTTCCGACTTGGATTTGAGAAGTGTCGGTGAATAATTCCAACTCGTCCTATAATATTTTATTTAATAGACTCGAGTTCTTCGACATATATGAATCTTCCATCTTTGGCTCTATTCTTCGATAAATCTTCAAATAGGCACAATGACTTCAAATCTTTTGCATCTCTTGGACAATAGACTTCGTCTTGAGTCTTTTTCCTTGATAAAACCCATGCAATCCCATGTTTTCTTTAATATTCATCCGGTCGACTCTGAAAACACAATAAACACAAAAACCACGCATAATTCCAAACAAATGATATTAAATACGTGTTTTGGTCTCGTTTTAGCCCGATTTAAGTGGTAAAAGGATGGGTGTTTTCACACCTATCAAATCCCCTACACTTAACCATTGCCATGTCCTCATGCAATGCTTAGTGACAAAGCATAATTACACTTTTCTCATTATCAATTAACCTTGGCCTTATTAAAATACTACTTAAACAAAAATTTTAAAGTACTAAGAAATTAAAATTTTAATGTAAACAAGAGGATAGAAAATAACTTATGTGGTAATAACTTGGAAAGAGATCGAGGACTTACATTAGGGCTTCGGTGCTGCGAAGATTTATCACCCTCAAGTTTCACGTTCCCCAAACTAAGCTTAAAAACGAGATCATTGTTATTATAAGTTAGTAATTCAAACACTCACACACATGGCTTAATTAAATGCTTATACTCCCTTATTCCTAGGTGTATCTCTTATATTTTATTTTAGTCTTAGAATGATCATGAAGATGCATTTTTGGACTTATTTCGATAGTTTATTAGGGCTGAAAGCAAAGTAGGACGATTTGATCAATAGTTAGCTAAAGGACAAAATCTTTTAAAACTGCTTCTCGGGATATCAAAAAGTTCATATCTTGGCATAACTTGGTTCGTGATTTGAGACCTTTCTCGGGCCGATATTTGGCATGTACTTCATACTTCATATCTTGAGAGACGTTCTTGAGATAATGGTCTTCTCATCATAATAGAATTTCTTCACTTGGATACTTTTGAGGGGTACTCCAACTTTGTTGACCACGACTTCATGATTATTTCTTCAATCTCTAATTGGGATTTTGAGATACAACGATCCGCCTCCTTTTCGGACTTGGATCTATTTATCCTCATACCTTGTTAGGGTCTTTTCGGATAGACTTCTCCATGATCTTATTGGGAGTTGATTGCTTTTCGTCGTGAGTCTTGATCCTTCATATTGACTTTAGGAATAATGCTTTTCACATCACTTTGGATCTTCAGCAATAAATTGAATCCTCATGCCTTGTTAGGGCCTTTTCGGACTCGCCAATCTTCGCGCCCCGCTTCATAAGTTATGCCTTGGCTATGAACTCTCGTCATTACCGAGCAACTTTTAAACGATCTTGGGCTAGAAGCTAAGTAACTTTTCAAATCGTAAGACCTTACTTATTGCAGATAAATTATTAGCAAGTGATGGGAGAATAGGCGAATAATTACACCAAGTGAGCTTGCGCAAGATTACCGACTTATAATTGACTCTATCATTTCTCGTCCTCCACAATTTAAAATCTCAAATAATGAGACTCGTGGACACTTAGCCTAATAAACCAATTAAGGTCTACATGGTTAAGGATACTAGCTAGAATAAACTTGGATAAGTCTATTCGGGTTGAGTCAAAATAAACGCAACGGGCCTAATATGTCAAAGACTTCTAAACTAGCTACACCAATTTATTAATATTTTTGACTTTATTGCGGGATATATACATATGAAAGCAACGATAAAAATTTAAAAATTACGACTAAATGGCCAAAGTTAATTAAAAATTTGAAAAATGTTGAAAAAGATGATTTTCCGGTTAATTGAAGGCATTTTCATGGAAAAGTCCACTTAAAACTTCGATAGAAGTCCCCCCTACACTTAAGATAAACATTGTCCTCAATGTTTAAGCATGTGGGAAAAGGTTCCCCTACACTTATGACATTGTGCACGTTGGTTAACTCAAGTTAAGGAAGAGACGACTAAAGTGATCAATTTCAATGTGAGTATGAAGAAAATTGAATCACGATAGTTAAGAGATAGAACCGGATTTCGGATAATACGGGAGCACGGTTCTTCAAAGGTTCCAAGAGTGCATTCATCCCTGTAATCACATCACCACAAAAATACAAACACCTATGCAGGCCCCCCTACACTTAGGAGGTTAAAACGTAAAAGGATAGATACTCGGGCTGCCTCCCGAGGAGCGCTTGTTTTTGATAACCGAGTCACGAGCCTGACTCGACCCAAAATTAGTTCATGGGGAACGTGGTGAGGGATGGAATCATCTCCTGAGAGATGTCCTCACCAAAGTACAGCTTTAGACGCTGGCCATTCACCTTGAAATTGGGTCCATTTGGCTGAGAAAGCTCAATGGTCCCATATGGAAAGATGTTGGCGACGGTGAATGGACCAGACCAGCGGCTCTTCAACTTGCCAGAGAAGATCTTCAATCGAGAGTTGAAAAGTAAGACTTGATCACCAACATGGAACTCTCGGTTCTTGATTTTTGCGTCATGGAGGATCTTCGTCTTCTCTTTGTAGATCAGCGAGTTCTCATAAGCTTCATTCCTTAGTTCATTGAGCTCGTTGAGTTGAATCTTGCGATGATCACCGGCTTTGTTGATGTCGAAGTTAGCCCACTTTAAGGCCCAGTGCGCCTTATGCTCCAGCTCGATGGGAAGGTGGCATGCTTTCCCGTACACAAGACGATAAGGTGTACAACCGATTGGGGTCTTGTAAGCAGTACGGAAAGCCCACAGAGCATCATCTAACTTATCGGCCCACGCGGCACGATGCTCTCCCACAGTACGCTCCAAAATTCGTTTTAATCCACGGTTGGATATCTCGGCTTGCCCATTGGTTTGGGGATGATAAGCGGTGGAAAGACGGTGATTGACACCATACTTTGCCATGACTCTTGCAAATTGGTCGTTGCAAAAATGAGTCCCGCGGTCACTGATAATAGCACGAGGAACGCCGAATCGAGAGAACAGCGATTTCAAAAAGTTACAAACCACCCTTGCATCATTAGTAGGTAAAGCTTTGGCTTCAACCCACTTGGAGACGTAGTCAACGGCAACAAGGATGTATTTGTTTCCTTTAGATGAAGGGAATGGCCCCATAAAGTCGATACCCCAAACATCAAAGATTTCACACTCTTGAATGAAATTCTGAGGCATCTCGTCTTTATGTGTGATCGTGCCTTGTTTTTGGCAAGCATCACATTTTTTAACCATATCGTGAGCGTCACGATAAATGGAGGGCCAATAAAATCCTGAATCAAACACTTTTTTGGCGGTGTAGTTGGGACCAAAGTGACCACCAGTGGGTCCTTTGTGGCAAGCATCAAGGATTTCGAAAGCTGCCAGTCCATCAACACATCGGCGAATAATCAAGTCAGCACATTGTTTGAAAAGATACGGGTCATCCCAGAAGTAAGTCTTTATGTCTTTGAAGAACTTCTTCTTTTGCTGGGATGTTAACCCGTCAACGAGGATTCCACCCGCTAAGTAGTTTGCAATGTCCGCAAACCACGGGGTTTCATCAGCAGTCGAGTTTATAGACATTAAGGTCTCCAGGGGAAAAGAATCATTGATTTCTTTGTTCGGATGATCCCCTTGGTAAGGATCCTCAAGTCTACTGAGATGATCCGCGGCTAGGTTTTCTGCTCCTTTTTTATCGCGAATTTCGATTTTAAATTCCTGGAGCAGCAAAACCCAGCGAAGAAGTCTTGGTTTGGAATCTTGCTTTGTCAACAAGTACTTCAGCGCGGAATGATCGGTGTACACAATGGTGGTAGAAAGGACAAGATAGGGGCGGAATTTTTCAAAAGCATAGACAACAGCTAAAAGCTCTTTTTCAGTTGTCGTATAATGCAATTGTGCCCCAGTCATTGTCTTGCTAGCGTAATGGATCGGTTGGAAGTGTTTGTTCACTCTTTGTCCAAGAACCGCTCCAATAGCAAAATCACTAGCATCGCACATTAACTCAAAAGGCAGCTCCCAATTGGGGGTGACCAAGACGGGTGCCTTAGTAAGCTTATCCTTAAGCGAGTCAAAGGCTTCAAGACACTCTTTAGAAAAGATAAAAGGAGTATCTTTTTCCAAGAGGTGGGTCATCGGGCGAGCGATTTGAGAAAAATCTTTGATGAATCGACGGTAGAAGCCCGCATGACCCAGGAAACTTCTCACACCTTTCATGGTTGAAGGTGGAGGCAACTTAGCGATAACATCGACTTTAGCACGGTCTACTTCAAGACCGGCTTTCGAGATCTTGTGTCCTAGGACGATGCCTTCTTTTACCATAAAATGGCATTTTTCCCAATTCAGAACTAGGCGAGTGTCTTCGCACCGCTTGAGCATACGTTCCAAATTGGCAAGGCACGTAGAGAATGAATCGCCATAGACCGAGAAATCATCCATGAATACTTCCATAGTGTCTTCCACCATGTCATGGAAGATCGCCATCATACACCTTTGGAATGTCCCAGGAGCATTACATAAACCAAAAGGCATGCGTTTGTAAGCAAATGTTCCATAGGGACAAGTGAATGTGGTCTTTTCTTGGTCCTTGGGATCGATGGGAATTTGAAAATACCCAGAGAAACCGTCTAAGAAGCAGTAATAATCATTACCAGCTAGACGCTCGAGCATTTGATCCATGAAGGGAAGAGGAAAGTGGTCTTTTCTCGTGGCATCATTAAGCTTGCGATAATCAATACAAACTCTCCACCCAGTAACGAGACGAGTGGGAATCAACTCGTTGTGTTCATTGGGAACAACGGTTATTCCGCCCTTCTTGGGCACACAATGGACGGGACTTACCCACGGCGAATCCGAAATAGGGTAGATCAAGCCGGCATCTAGAAGTTTGATAACCTCTTGTTTGATGACGTCATGAATTTTAGGATTAACCCTTCTTTGGCTCTGGATTGTAGGTTTGAAGTCATCTTCCATGAGAATCTTGTGAGTACAAAAGTTCGGATCAATTCCGCGGATATCGGAAATTTTCCAAGCAATTGCCTTCTTATGAGCTTTAAGCACATCGATGAGACGAGTTTTCTCTTCTTCTTGCAAGTCCTTAGCGATAATGACGGGTGACTTCTTCTCTGCTTCAAGGAACGCATACTCGAGATGGGGCGGCAACTCCTTAAGTTCTAAATCCGGAGGATTTTCGACGGGAGGCGTTTTCAAAGTCGTGGCATCGATAGCAATAACCGTGGGAGATGGAGGAGAAGGAGTGTCTTCGGTGAGAAGATTGTCAAAGAAATTCATATCTTCATCCCCATCGATAGGAGAATCATTAGTAGCTAAATTCGCATCTCCCATGGTATCTTCAAGATTGTTCCAAAATAAATCACTATCTCCAAATAGAGACAACGATGAATCAATAGAGGACACGGTCTCAACATTGGGAAGAGAGGAAGGAATACTTTTGCAAGCATCAATAAAGTGTGCTTCACAAGCCTCATCCAGAACGTCAATACAATTAACACTCTCGTTGGAATAAGGTTGTTTAGACAACTTTCCCATGTTGAAGACTACTTTATCGTCACCCACTCTCATGATAAGCTCACCGGCTTCAACATCAATGAGAGTGCGACCGGTCCTAAGGAATGGACGACCAACAATCAGTGGTACACGGGGGTCCATCTCGTAGTCGACGACAACAAAATCAGCAGGGAAGGTGAATTTGTCGACTCCTACAATGACATCTTCGGCTATCCCCACTAGATAAGCAACCGTACGGTTAGCCAATTCCAAAGTCATTTTAGTGGGGACTAGCTCTGGGAGAGATAATTGCTTCCAAACACTTAGAGGCATGAGATTAATACTGGCACCTAGATCGGCAAGGGCCATGCAATTCTCTACTCCCGGGAAATTGCAAGGGATAAGAAAACGACCCGGATCACCAAGCTTGATTGGCAATTTCCTTAAGAGCACTGCAGAGCAGTTCTCATTAAGTTGGGTGTTGGCGAGATCGAGGAGCTTTTCCTTGTCGCTCAGAAGATCTTTAAACATTTTAGCATATTTAGGCATGTGAGCGAGAGCCTCAGCAAAGGAGATATTGAAATTCAGTTGTTTGAACATTTTAAGGAAGTTCGAAACCTGAATATCATCCTTGCTTTTGAGCTTCTCTTTCCTCAACCTAGATGGATAAGGTATATTGGAAGAAGAGGAAGGCTTTGGAATAATAGGATCACTCACATCCTTGGGTGGAGGAGGGGTAGAAGGAAGAGGTGGAGAAATTGGGGAAGGAGAAGGATGAGGAATAGGAGCAGGTGACTCGTTCTCCTTAGTCACAACGACCGGTGGAGGTATAGGAAGCTCGGGTTCCTTGGTACCTTTACCACTGCGAGTGGTGATTGCTTTCATCTCCCCTCTTGGGTTCGCAACGGTGTTACTCGGAAGAGTACCCGAAGAAGAGGGTTGATTACCATTGAAGAAACTAGCCATCATGTTCCTCAAGTCATTCGTTTGACTATCCATAGTGTTCTTCATATCAGCTCTTAGATCATTCCCTTGTTTCATCAGATCTGCTTTCAAGTTGCGCACTTCCTGTTGGAGATTATCCACGATCACATCGTTAGTCCTCATGTAGGTTCCAATGTCTTGATGTGATGCGGGGGTTTGGTTGGAAGGAGCAGTGTATGCGGGTGATTGATAAGCAGGTTGTTGGTAAACTTGGGTGTTTCGTTGTTGTGGTTGTTGCTGCTTATGAGGAGGGATGTATGGTGTGCGAGTTTGTTGTTGTTGAGGAGGGCGGTTGAGGTTTTGTTGTTGGTTTTGGTTGTTAGGATTAAAACCAGGTGGTGAGAGATAGTTGTTAGAACGGTAGCTAAGCAGGTTGCGGTCACCTTGAGGTTTTGCTTGATAAGCAGGTTGAGTATAGGTGCCATATGCTGCATTAACATTCTCAGCAGGGTAGTCTTGGGTGGCGGTACAAGTTGTGTAAGAGTGAGGACCACCGCATATCTCACAAGGTTGGCTGACAGCGTTCACTTGAGCGTTTTTGGCGTTGTTGCTGTTGTTGTTGCTGACGGTGTGGGTGACAAGCGATTCAAGAAGCGTGGTGATTTTGTCTAATCGCTTGTCGCTGTCATTAGTGCTAGCACTAGCAACATTGGTCCTAACGCTCTTGGTTTGCACACGAGATTTGTTCTCAATGATATCCCAAGCAGCATTGGAAGTCTTAGCCAATAAATTACCCCCTGAGGCACTATTCAGTGAATCTTGGTCACTCATGCTTAAACCATTGTAAAAAGTATTAATTTGATGTACTTTGGTAAAACCATGTTGTGGGCATTTTCTTAAAAGATCTTTAAAACGATCCCAAGATTCACTGAATGACTCATCGTACTTTTGTTCAAAGTTTATAATCTCATTCCGCAAAGCGGTAGTACGAGAGGGTGGAAAAAAGTAATTGATGAACTTTGTTTCCAAATCCGTCCACGAGAGAATACTCTGTGGTGGTTCCTTAGCAAGCCAATGCCGGGCTTGTCCCTCTAAAGAAAAGGGAAAAAGTTGTAACCTTATAACCTCCTGTGGAACTCCATTGAATTTAACCGTGTTGGTGAGTTGTAGAAATCTCTTGATATGGTCATGTGGGTCATCAATGGTTCGTCCCAAGAATGGCTGAGCGGAGACCATCTGGATAAAGCCTGACTTGAGCTCGAAATTGTTGGCGGCAATTGGTGGTATAACAATTGAATCCGTATTGCCATCGACATGAGCTTGCAGCAATTCAATCATTGGGCGATTATCCGGAAGGTGCTCATTGTTATTGTTGTTGTTATTATTCATGTTGTTGAAAGGCGGGTTGTTGTTGTTATTATTGTTGTTCGGAGGTGGTATGTTATTGTTGTTTTGTACACCAGCCATGTCTAGGTTATCGAGAGGCTCGGGCTCTTGATAAGACGTGGATCGAGTGCGCATACACCTGCAAAAGAACGAACAAACAAAGCAAAAATATTTTTGGTTTTTATTGTTTTTTTTAATTTTTAGGATTTTTGAAAATTTTATATTTTTTAGTTGATTTTTGAAAATTTTTATGAAAAAGTAACGTTCACGGGGAACGGATCCCAAAATCCAAATTCTCACAAAAAACTTTTGATCTTAACGAGAGGAGCCGGCAGCGGCGCCATTTGATACAATGATTTTGTATGGGTTCTAATTTTACTCTCGATATCCTCTCGAATTGATCTTGGCCTTAAGTGGAATGATTTGTTCTTGGATACTAAAAAGGAGTTGGTTTGTTAATCTATTTTTAAACTAATAACAATTAAATGTAAATGACGTTGAGTAATTTAAAACTTTGGAAGAATAACTAAATTGACAAGTTAAAATTGAGTGCTTGAAAACATAAAGGAAAGATTAGAAAATTACTTTGAAAACTTAATTGAATTAATGCTTAAAAACTTGTTCTTATCGGAATAATAAAAGTTATACTATCGGAATAAAATTAAAGTGATCCATCGGAATGTTGCAAATGCAGGTCCATCGGAATGTTCAAGATGCAAGCTGTCGAAATGAGGTTCTGTCGGAATGCAGACGATCGGAATGTACCTATCGGAAAGTTCAAGATCGGGATGTGGTAAATAAAATTTGGCCAGAGTTTCGTCTAGAAAAGGACCTTAACCCGTCGGAATATGCGATCGCAATATGCGATCGCAATCCCAGATCGGAATAGGGGGGTTTACAACCTATCGCAAAGTAAAACCCCTTTTTGGGTTATTGCGATACCAAGCCAATGATGATCCGTCGGAATGTGTTAAAACCCTCTTATTGCGATGAGAGGAATGCAGTTCCGAAATTGGTGGAAAGCTAAAAACTCAATAAGCAAAGGAAATAAGCTAGGTGATTCGAAATCTAAACACTTCAAAAAGATTAAATTTGATAACTTTTGAAAACAAGAAACTTTAAAACTTAATAAACAAAACTTTTCAATGATTAAAACTTTGAAGAAATCCGAAAATCAATAAGCATAGGCAAGCAATCAACCGATAAGCATGGAAAGCTTACGGCTAAATCACATACTAGAGCTTAAAAAGAACAAGAAAGATTAAGCTAAAGGTCAAGAACACCTCCAAAAATCCTAACCGTATGGATTTCTACAATCGGATCAAGGATTTGACAAATCAAGAAAAGTAGGAAAAGATTAAGGAACTTAAAAGCATAAACTTGATTAAGATTAATGAAATCAAAAGTACAAGAAAGCTTAAATTTAAAAGATGAAATCAAAAGAAAAGTTTAGTGAGAGAAAGTATGGAACTTTCTCTCTCTAGAAAACTAGAGAAAAAATGAAAAGCTAAAGACTAGCTAAGACTAAGTGTGTGAAATTTTGTGAGGTGAAGGCTTTATATAGGCGTGTGTATGGTGTTGATGGGCTCTTGATTGGGCTTTGATTCGGGCTTCTTTTTCTTCTTTCTTCTTAAGTCTTCACACATCTTTTAAATAAACGTTTCCGACTTGGATTTGAGAAGTGTCGGTGAATAATTCCAACTCGTCCTATAATATTTTATTTAATAGACTCGAGTTCTTCGACATATATGAATCTTCCATCTTTGGCTCTATTCTTCGATAAATCTTCAAATAGGCACAATGACTTCAAATCTTTTGCATCTCTTGGACAATAGACTTCGTCTTGAGTCTTTTTCCTTGATAAAACCCATGCAATCCCATGTTTTCTTTAATATTCATCCGGTCGACTCTGAAAACACAATAAACACAAAAACCACGCATAATTCCAAACAAATGATATTAAATACGTGTTTTGGTCTGCCGGGACATTGAGGAATATCCAGAAAGGCATTTCGTTTTAGCCCGATTTAAGTGGTAAAAGGATGGGTGTTTTCACACCTATCATGGTTCAACCAGCACTAGTCACACCCCGAAAAGAAAATAACATGTGGCTAAGTATGAACTACTATGGCTCAACCCATACTAGTCAAAACTTAACTAACATCGCAAGTAAAAACCAATAACATCCAGAAAACTTTAATTAATATAAAATACACACATACTCCTATGACGCCTATATGTAGGGACCCTTAAGCTATAGACTAGGTTACTAGACTAGGCAACCTAATTCTCTATAACCTGGCTCTGATACCATTCTGTCATACCCCACCATGGCGAAATATGGGCGCGACGTATGTATATCATCACAACAATAGCGTGTCCATAGAGAGAACTATATGAATTAGAAATGTCATAAAAGGTGACACAAATGTCATGACAATATCTAATCAACGCAGGAGTCTAGGTAAGTAGGTAACAGTCCTACCTCTTACCCAAGACAAACAAATAACACAAACAAATCAACATATAGGTTCATAGTATCACTTATTGAAACAAACAGAAAAATAAACTAAGAAGGAACGGGGATCTCCTTCTAAATTCATTCCTACGCGACTCTATTCCTAGCCACATATGTTCTCATGCTTAACCACTTTATCACCTGAAAGAGACACTAAAACATGTCAACATAATGTTGGTGAGAGTCATAGGTTTAGACTCCAACCGAAAATAAATTATAATAAGCTGTGAACAACCATAAACCACTAAACATATGGACAATGTGCTACAAGTATGCATTAACAACTAAGATTCAAGATCAATCATTCCAAACCAAATCCAAGGCTTCCAGCCTTACCAAACACCATGGTACCATAGGCGCCCATACACCTATGTACCAATCCCAAGGCCCCCCTTGTCATTATCCATTGGTCCCATAGATGCTCACACATCTATGTACCTCCCCAAGGCCCCGCCTTGTCAACATCCTCTTGGTACCAAGTCAAACCACAATAACTGATACGGTACGTGTCCCCCGATCCAAATCATAAACACAATCAAGAATCACATAACAGTTAATCACATAAGTGTACACACAAGTCCATCACAAACCATAAAAACATTCACAACATTAGTTACAAAAACCAAACAGTGTCTCTTCCATCCCATCAGGAAGTCAAAATCATTAAAAGACATGGGACTATGAAACTCACCTGATTGAGCTTCTCCAAAAGTCCGCGCACTAGAAAAAAGCTAACAAACAAAAGTACACAATCAAAACATGAACCAAACACTAAGATGGCTCATCAACCCATGATGGACATCTAACCTTCTCTCATATATATACCTCATTTATATGCTCTAAGCATCTCATTACACCCCTTTATAAAGCCCTTAACTCAGTTTACTTCATAACCCGTCCCGTTAACATTTTACCCAAAACAGTCCCAGTTTTTAGGTCTCCAAACTATAAGCCAAACGCCCACCTAAACATACTCATGATCTCTGTAAAGGAAACCCTATGCCCTTACATATGTTAGCTAACTCCTCCCTTTTTCCCCAAGCTTAAAGATACTGTTAAGGCCCCGATATATATATATATATATATATATATATATATATATATATATATATATATATATATATATATATATATATATATATATATATATATATATATATATATATATATATATATATATATATATATATATATATATATATATATATATATATATATATATATATATATATATATATATATATATATATATATATATATATATATATATATATATATATATATATATATATATATATATATATATATATATATATATATATATATATATATATATATATATATATATATATATATATATATATATACTTCTTCCTATCCGCATATTTCCGATTTTGAACATACAAAAAGTTTGTTATGATTAGGGGGTCCTACCCTAACCCATTTGCTTAGCCACCCTTTAGGTCTCTTATTTAATATATAAACCAACTACCATGCTCATTATAGAGCTCAAGTGTACTCCTAAGTACCCCAATCACCTTAAAGCGTTAAATTAAACCCGACTGATTTCAAAACTGTTTTGACCTCCGACTGTTGTAACTTGTTTTTGACCCACCTCCCGACCTACAATTTAGTTCTTGTTTCTTGCATTTGAAAGCCACTTCAATTAAATATTCAGGGATTCTTGGATCGCAAAATAAGAGTTTGTAGAACGCTAGATATGATCAAAACAAGTGACTCAAAAATCTGCCCAGTTTTTAAAAACGAATTTAAACATGATTAAACCCTAATTAACATCACTAATAATCACCAATAATTATCCTAATCATGTTAATTTTTATAAAACCCCTAATTAAAGATCTATTAAAAACCCTAATCCATCATATAAATTGATTAGATAATACTTGAAGCCTTAATGATATAAAACATGAAAAGTATAAGAATTAAATCAAGATTTTTACCTCAAATCTTCAAGAAAATTATTTTTTGATGAATCCCTAAATTAGGGCTTGTAAAAATTCGACCAAAAGGGGAGAAAATTAATGAAAAACTGATTTTTGTGATATAAACATGGTATTTATATGTTTTATTAAAAAGGATTTTCCAAATTGGGCTCAAGTTGGGTCTTTTGGCCCATTATCCTTTCTTTTTCTTTTCTAGTCGGTTTAAAACCCGATTCATATATAATTTTATATTTTTTTTTCTTTTTATGACTTATTAATCTATTATTAATAATACCTTAAGTTACCTTAATTTATTTCAGCTCCTAAAGCCTCCGAAACCTTAAAACCGTAAAACTAGTCAATTTTACGCGTATACCGAAAAAATGTAAAATATACAGTTTTAAAAAAAATCTTAAATTTTGAAATAAACTTTATAACTAAGTCCTAAATGACTTAAAACCATCCCGAAAAATACTCACATGACTAAACACCTTACCCAACACCTCTAAATGCTAAACCCCAAATCGTAAAAAAAATACGATTTACTATAATACTTATACGTATACGTAAAACACCAAAATAACACCATTTCATTTCATAGTCACTAATTTGTGAGCTGATGAACATGAAATAACCGTTCCTCGATTTACTTATGAGTACTTTATACCCATAAACGATATCCACACCAACCTCGTTCACGCAAAATAACATGTACACACGCAAGTCACATAGTCACACATAAATTAACCTAAAAATAAGACCGAGTGACGAACCTCAAAACCACGGTTGTCGCAACATTGTCCCTAATGCTAAACATAAGGAAAAATTAAAATAGAGGAAAATAAGAATAATACTCCTCTTTTATTCCGAGTCAAGAACGAAGCCGAAATCTTCAATCTTCGCCTTATTATGCCTTGACTCGTTTATTTTCTACAATTGAACACAAAATATATACGCAAACATATTTTACATACCAAATAAAAAATTAAAAATCCACACACAAAGTATTAAGTTGTCCTACGTGCCAACAAAGGCATATTACATAACCAAATAAATTGTTTGGAAATTGTTACAAATTGTGACTAGCACACAAGTCACAAACACAAGAGGCATCACATATCCTCTTCAATCTCGTCATTCCTTGGAGCATTGGATGGGTGGATGTGTGGTGGATAAGGTGGTGGTTGTTGGGTATAGTAGAATGGATCATGGTGATATCTGGGTGGTCCATAAGGTCAACTCATTGGAACGCTATATTGTTATGTGATTCTCTCAAAAACCGGAGCGTATCTATCCATTCTATAACATTGTCGCTCCATCATAAACCCAAGTTGGTCTTGCCTAATCTCCATCCTTCCCATCATATCACAAACATCTTGGATTGATGCACGAGGAGCTCACGGCATGCTCACACGTGGTGCTCTCGCTGGCGCGTCTTCTCGTATCAATCTTTCATCCGCTCCAATCAAATATCTCAAAGTAATTTTGTCAATGGTATCACATATGATCGGCGGACTAAGACTACCGACAACTTGATCGGTTAAAAGTCTCATTCTTCGGGCTAACCTAGTCTCAAATTGTCCACACACAATCATACTACTTGCTTGACTACCATGACCTTTCCTTTTCATCCACTTTGCAATCACCTAAGCCACATTATCATATTACACACGGTTCTTGTTCCTAAACATGCTCAATAACTACAAATCATTCTTTTGAACCTTGTCATATCCCGTGGTTCGTTGGCAAACCGCGTAAGCAATCATCTTTTGGAGCACTCTTAAAAGTGGACTTGAAATCCTAGTAGTTGAGATCCTAGACAAGCTCAAAGGATCCTCTTCTGGACAAACTGATGCCCAAAACTCATTAGCATTGAAATTACCATGCTCACGTTCTCCTCCTTGAAAATACACTTCAAATCATTCCTCATCTCGCTCCTCTCTAGTGTACAACTCCAAGTACTTAGCAAATTCCTTCAAAGTTAAATAATTTCCTTTCCCACAAAGTTTAAACACATGATTTTCTTTGTCAATAGCTTATCATCATCAACATCCTCATCAAGATTAAATGTTAAGAAAAACTCAAGAACAAGCTCCGAATAGATCTTCTCCTGATAAGTAAAAGCAGGAACCCAAGCATCGGATCGAAAAAAAACCTCATTTCCTTCAGCCTCTACCACAACTATCGATAACATCTCTCTAATTTGAGCTTCACAAACAAGAGTGTTTCGTTAGTAGAAGACTAAGAGCATTGTTGTAAATGGTTTTAGCATCATTTGTACATCCATGCCAATTCAAAAATTGATGATTAGGGACTCCCATGAGTGCGGTACTCACCGACTCGATAGGCTTTTTCCTTTTCCTTCGGCTAGATAAGCCGGTATCATAGTTTCTAGAACCTGTGTTTTACAAAATTTATCACACAAACAAACATATATTAACATTAGATAAATATTAGGGGTCAATGGCAGCCCTATGTTGGTGTTCTGAACATTCAGTTCGGTTTTCAGACAAAAAGTATGGCGCTCTTCTAAGAAGTGCGGCGTACTTTCTGGGAAAAATTCGCTAGAGTGCGGCGTACTTACTAGGAAAAATTCGCCACAGTGCGGCATACTTATGAAAAAGTGCGACGCACATTCTTCGTATATCAGCACATGTCGGGGTGACTAATATTCTTAACCAAATCCGCAAACTAATGGTTCCAAATCAATAACAATGGCTAGAATCGAACACTAAACCATTCCCAATTCATTATAATCCATGACATTTCTCAATCTTAGGGTTTGATTTCAAAAACCTTTGTTTTTATTTTTTTTGTTTTTCAATTTCATCTAATAATCTAATTCTATCCTAATAATATCCCCATTTCTAATTACAAATCAAATGTAATTCGATTATCAATCACTAAGAACCCTAATTGAAAAATTAATCAAAAACTAAATAAAATAAAACTTTATATGAATTAAAGATAAAAACTTACCCTAGATGATCTCGAGTGTGAATTGGAGTAGGAATCAAAAATATTTTTGGTGATGATTCGAAAATCGTCAGGTGTGTTTTGTTGTTTTTTCTTTAGTTTCAAATGAGTAAAATGAAGTATATACAAAAAAATCCGCTTAGAAGTGCGGCGCACAATTTTGGAAGTGCGGCGCACATTCTGTGCTCACAGACCATGTTACTGTTCTAACTCACTAGACTCAAGTTTTTCAAAGAAAACCTCCAATTCATTCGATTTCATAAAAGAAAAATAACAAGCCCTGATAGGAAAACATTTCCTTCTTCTAAGACCATCCTAAAACTTCTAGGATTCTTAGATTTCACTTCGTTTTATTATTTTATCTACATACCAAAAAGAGTAAAAATGCATAAAGCAACTAGGAGCCAATGATGCACTCATCATTTCCTCCATATCTTTAATTATAGCAGAAGTTTAGAGCTGACATGATATCACTCTCCGTGTAACGTCCCGAGACCTCTCTATTGGTTTCTTTTGTCTCGTACAATTTTTTGTACCCGTTTCCAAATGGATCAATAATGACCATGGCAACATGCCATTCACTATCTCCATCTTTAGCAATGTTTTCAAATTCTCGTTTTTTCCACACTTGCCAATCTTTGTATTTCAACAAAACGGGAAGTGCTCTAAGCATTCTCACAATCTTCTTATATACACATATGTCAAAGATAGGGTTATGGTCGCTCCTTTCACTTAGTGATGCGTCCAAAAGTTCTACCGGTTCCGTCCATGGTTGCAAATATGGACCAAAAATTGGCATACTGTTCTCATCTCTTTTCACGGTGTAGTGCTTATCGTCTTCATCATCACTATCATCATGTTTCTTTGCTTTTAGTACATTATAATTTTGATGGAAAAACCCATCAAAGCTAGTCATAATAGCTTTTCCAACATCTATGTTTGCTCTAATGGTGTGTAAAATTTTTCTTCCAACCACTAGTTGAATATCTCGATCAATAGGAATGTCGAGAAGCATGAAATCAGCAAGTAGTGTAGTTGTCCCTACTTGGCAAAGAACTCCAAGTAAATGTCCAAATCCCTCCGCATAGGAGTGATCAAGAATTTTAATACGATCAAACCTTGGTTTGACTCTACCAACATCTAGCATTTTGAAGATTCCATATGGCATAACATTAACATTCGAACCCGTGTCAACCAAAGCATTATAAGTAGTTTTACCCTCCAACCTTATTGGTAGGATAAAGTACCCCGGATCTTCTTTCTCAAGCATTACCTTGTTCTCACGAAGCATTTGGATAGCCAAATCTTCATACTCCGGTATGAGTCCATCTTCAACTTTCAACTTGTCGAGCAAAACTCCATCAACAATCATTTTATATTTATCACTATATTTTAAAGTTTGAATGATTGGTCGATTCATGTTCAACAACATGACTCTTTCTTCAATATCTTCTTTTAATTCCTCCATTGATATTTCTTCTCTAGTCAACGATTTGTTAATGGTGAGTGAAGGTCCTTCACCATTATAGCTCAACTTGTAAGCATGGGAGGGTTTCTTGCCTTTGTTTCTTTTGTTTTTCCCCATGCTACAAACAAATCTAGGAGCATCAATCTCCTTCGTTTCAATAGGTGCCAAATCATCAAAATTGAGATTATCAAGTATTTCATCAATTTCCCCAAATTTTAAGCTTTCATGCACTTTTGGCCATAAAGTAAGTATGCCACAAGTGATGTCAAGTTGTGCATTACCTTGCTTTAAGAAAGATCTCTTAAAGATTACACATGGTTCACAATCGTCTTCCTCCGGATTGACAAAGAAGTCAACAAAAAACAATTCGTCTTTGATCATAACAATGAGCTTTTTGTCTATCTCCTTGTCTCCATTACGATGAGTGTTGTAGGTTAAGCCAAGCTCAACCACAAACTCGTTACTAGTCAAGCTTCTTTCCAACTCAAAATCCACTTGCCCATCATAAGCCAATTTTCCTTCCACATGAAAGGGCATTAAGTATTTCTCACTAGGTGACAAGTCCTCCATACGATAGAAAGTTAAGACCTTTTGAACCCCGCTATCGGTTGAGTCCTTACATTCAGATCCTGTCCATTCTCCTTTGGATTTCATTTTGACATTGAGACTAATATGCTCATCCACTCCTAAGCATAGTCTACCCAAGCTAGTGTTTGGATCCATCTCAATCTTAAATCAATAACACATCAAAAGAAACATTAGTATGTTAGTGCCATAAAATCCAAATGATATTTCATACCCTAAAGTTTTCAGGCAACTCATTATTTTTAACGAATATTTCCATTTGAGCATGTTACAAGCAATTTTTGTCTCCTAATTTTCCAGTTGTGCGGCGTACTTTTGAAAAGTACGACGTACTTTTGCGGGACACCGAAAAGTTGGCGTACATTCTAAATGTGCGGCACACTTTCTACAAACAGATAGTGTTTGAAAATTTTCCTACTTGCAAACCAATCAATCCAAGTTTTCAAGCATATAATATAACATTTTCTCATTAAGTAATCAAACAAAGATATCATGACCAAATTTGGTACATTTTCCACAAGTGTTTTTAGTAATACGACTATTTTTTCGTTCTCGCCTATTTTCTCATTTTTTTGTATTTTTGTTGTGTCTAAAAATTCAGAAAGTTACCACAAATCATGATAAATACTAAACAAGTCACACCAAAGCAAATTATCCTACCAAAGAGCAAATAAAATAGAAAATTAAATTTTGAAAGAAAATATTTTTGGTTTTTCTTAAGATGCAATATTAACAAACACTAAAGCTCAAAAAGCGTACGTACACATAAAACAATTCTCATGTTTCAGCTGTAAGTGTCGAGAGTAAAAGGTTTTGGTGGTGTTTTGGGATTGTCTCAACAAACATTTTGCAAATTCGTCACAAAATGTGCGACGCACTTTTTAATTGTGAGGCGCACTTTTATACTGTTTTGTTAAAACTTTTTCAGATTGACAGAAATCTGTACGGCGTGTTTAGAAATTTTAGTTTACCAAGTATTTCATAATGTTTTAAATCAATAACAAATCAATCCCCGACAGCGGCGCCAAAAACTTGATGTTCGTTTCGCAAGTCTTAAAATTTTTACAAGATATTACCACACACAAATGACTAGGAACACAAACACGAGCAAGTATACCCTATCATGTATAGCATAGTTTAATGGTAAAGTCCAGTTTGTTCCACGAGATTGATGCTAAAGAATTATAAAACAATTACCTCTAGAGTGTCACAAGTTCTAAAGATATACTTATCAAATGGTTTTAAAGGTGTGTTTGGTTAAGGTTACAAATGAAAGATAGATAGCAATGATGAATATGAGCACATAAACAATGTAAGACAACATGCCGATTACTAGTCGTACATGCAACATTTAATTAACATAACAAAAATCTGACTAAGGATCATGTCATATCAAAAGCAATAAGAATGGTTTATGCTTGATTTCGATAACTAAAGTAGTAGATGAGATTAGGCAAGAGTTATTATATGTTTTATTCCACTAATCGCGACAAAAGTGAATAACAAGATTCATTTACTAGATGACATGAAATTCATCCATTCACATGAGTACTAGTCATGATCATGAATAAATCCAACATATAACAATGGTCTTACATAATAGCGTATAATACAAAAGCATCTGAATCATACTTATGATCACGAACCAAAGGAGAAAGTGCCCCACACAAAACTAAGTGTGCGTCATACTTCGCCCTTGCAAAGCAACTAAATCTATCTAATCATAAGGATATTAATCCTTAACCTTATGCACAACACACTACTCCATAATAACAGTAAAAATAATCATTTCAACAATATGGAAATCAAAAGAATTGAATAACATAATGGAAATGAGAATTATACCAACAAAAGTATCAAATCAATACTTACTCCAAAGTGTTTATAAGTCTTATGCCAACTTATTACAATCAACATCAAGTTCTTAGTCTCTTGCTACAACAACAACGGTATGAACTAACTAAGGTTCACCTTTGTACTAATAACAATGATCAAGGATTGAAAGAATCCTTGATTTAGATCAAAACCTTATAGCAATGACAATGAAGTATGGAATCTGTGTTTTAGCCTGCCCTAGGGTTGATTATATAACCCAAAATCGTAACTAAAAAGTCCTGGAGCAAGCCAAGAGTTCCCTAATAATAGCCATTGATTGTAGGAAAAATACGTCTTTTAGGAAAAAGAGTGTATATGAGCGGAAAGTATTAAATACGACGGTTAGGAAAACCGTGTACTAATGACCCAAAGGTGAAAGTTCGTTTCCCAAGGAGGTATATGTGTGTGATTAAGATGTAAATATTTTGGATTAATACTTGAGAAAGAAGGGGATGAGAAAATAGAATGACGGATACGTGAAAATTATTACTACAACGACTAAATTAAAAACCGTAAAAAGTGCTAAAATAAAAATTAATTCTAAAAATTACCAAAATATTACCAAAAATCAAATTAAATAAACTAAGAGTTTACAAATGATCAAAACTTTTTCAAACCTTTTAATTAATTAATTATTAGTTTTTAAATGCTAAGTAAAGCCCTAAAAATCCAATTAATTATCAAAAAGCCCAAATAAAGATTTTTCACTTTGTAAAACTCTTAAATGACTTAAAAAGACTAAAACTATTTTTATAAAATTTTAAACTAATTAGAACTATTTAAAATGATTAAAAACTATTAAAACCTTAAAATAATTCTAAAAATTAAGAAAATTATGCTAAAATTAATCTAAGAGTTTTAAAAATCCTATTTTAATGTATTTGACCTAAAAAAAATATAAGAAGTGCAAAAATGTGAAAATTGAAATTTAATATTAAAATAATATTAAAAATCCAAAAATTATAAAAATTTCTAAAAACTTGCAAACTAGTTTAGTTTAACCTAAATAAACAGAAAATGAAAGTAAAATTACCAAAATACCCCTAATAGGCCCCTAAATGGCCTAAAAACTAAAACAATCCACTTAAATGGGCTTTTTGGCCCAAAAAGTTCAACTAAGCCCAAAAGACCTGAAAAAGCCCTATCTGACTCAAAATTTGATTCTGAACACAAAAGTCTTAAGGCCTAAAAGCTGGTTTTGAGCTTATCACAGATTAATGGTATAACAGATTATCCTTATTGGGCCAATAAGCCCATTAAGAAATAAGCCAATGCCATAAGCTCAAATTTGACACACAACCTTCTTTTGAGATGCCTAAGAGATATGTGAAAAGAAATTTTCAAAAAGCAAACCCAATATGCCAGAAATAAGCAAAGTAGAATTTCACTAAAAGACAAAATAGTCGGGTTAGAGTTCTAGACCACCTCAGACCTTTAAATAAGTTGCAAAAGACTCTAAATGACTTAATTAAGACAAATCAACAAAGAAAAGTTCAATAAGCCAAGCCAAATAAGCAGAATAAGCTGATAAGCACTTATGTAAAAGTCAAAGTTATTGGTTTTCTAGTCAAAGCTCAAAGTCAACCCCTCAAATGCTCCAGTATGAACAAATGGGTCAAATAAGTGACACCTATTACAAATTCAAAGTTGTTGCAGGTTAACATAAGCTAGAACAGCTTATTGATAAGCACCAGTTTAAATAACACTAGCAGTGGCTAGCAGCAGGGGAAAGTAGTTCCCACTGCTTTGACTATTTGACTTGCTTTTTTAGAGAGATCCAGTTGGATCCAATGGAAAACAAAGGCACCCTTGAAATCAATGGGTCACAAGGATTCGATATCAATCAACAAATCACAATTTAGTTCACTCAATAAGCACAAAATAAGCAAACAGTCCACATATATGATACAGACCTGGCAAATAAGCAGTTATGAACTAAAAAGCAGTTTTAGCATGAATAAGCCAGCCAAATTAAACCATATGCATACACAAGCTATAATAAAGTCCAATAAGCACAAATAAACTTGTTTCAAACACTGGATCAAAGTAAATAAGCAGATTCAAGCACAAAAAGTTACTGATGAACAAAGGTGATTATCCAAAATCCTTTTGCTGATCTATTTGACCACCAACCTAATTTCAAACCCTCAAATCCCTTTCCCTGGTTATGTTAACCAAAATTTAACTCTTATTAACCCTATTCTACCCTTAGATCTAGGTGTCCTCAAAATTTTAGCCAAAATACCCAAGAAAATCAGATTTTATAGACCTTTGTTGGGTTTGAGTGTTTAGACCCTCAAAACTTGCAGATAATAGATCACATGCACCAGATAAACAAATACCACCACTAAGCAACCACAAACAACCACTCAAGTTGTCTTAGATCTTGGTAAATCAGTTAACCCAAACACCCCTTTGGAATCTGATTTCTCAGATTTTCAAAGGATTGTTGTGTTTTAACCCTCAATCCAAGATCAAAACAACCTAGTAACAACAATCCAACCCTCATAAACACAAATCAACCACAAATTCACAGATTCATAGACCAAAATCCAAAATCACATAAATCATGCAATATTTTCAAAAAAGTAAAAGAGATAAGAAATTCAAACCTCTAAAATGTACATCCACACTTTGGAATGTTTGAGCTGAGGTGCTAGCAAGAACAAGCACCAGCTTCCACAAGCTGCTAAGATGAACACACACAAAAGTAAGATCAAAACAGATTATCCTTCGATTTTTGAAAACAAGTGTTTTAAACCTTAAAACCTTTTCTCAAAATCAACCAAACATGTATATGGAACTCAAATCTTAGCTATCCCAACACCAAACTTTTATAAATCACAAAAGAGAATTCAAGATTTTCAGAAATTCAAATTTTATTTCATAAAAAGGAATTACAAAGAAAATAGCTAAAATCTGGAACAAAGGCCTCACCACAGGTTGGGGGTCCTTTTATAGGCAACAATAGACGATTATAGATGCAAAATACATGAAAACCCTAGATAGAAAATCCCTAGAATGCCCTTGAGTGCTTGAGGCGTGTTTGATGTTGTGAGTTGTCCAAAATGATCTTGGCTGTACATTTTATGCTTGAGGACCAAGTAGTAGCTATAAATCGTTGATCTTGCCAGCTAGGATTGCTTGGAGAGAAGGTTGCAATAGGATTGGTTGACGTGTTGAATGGTGGGCTCACTTGGTAAGTGGGGATTGGGGTTTTGGGTGTGGGATGATTTCCTGGACATGTGAATTAATCGTGTGCCTGGGTAATTTCATTTTACCCTTTGTTTTAAGCGGGGTAAGTTCTGGGTTCATAAAGGTAAACAGTAACAAGTTTGATCCGTTTTTTGTGGGGTGGAGTTGTTTGGCGCGTGTTTGGATAGTTTGAAGTTTGGGAATTGACATTATGAGTCCTTGTGTTTTGGCAAAACATGTAAAACGAGTTTTTCAGCCAACAAACTTAATTTCCTTTGTTATTTAAGTTTCCAATTTCACACATTTGCCCCAAAACTTTGGTGAAAGGTTTTCAAGGGTTATTTTTGCCATTTTTGAATAGTTCAAGGACTGATCTTGGACATTTCTCATCTTTGAAGGTCTTCATAGGATGTTTGACTTCATGAGGGACCATTGTTGACAATTTAGAATTGTTGAGGGACTAAACTTGCCAAATCTTCAAAGTTAAAGGACCTTTTTGTAATTTTGACAAACTTAAGGGACTAAACTTGTAATTATGAATATACAAGGGTATTAAGTGTCATTTCTTCATAAATGAGGGATAAATCTTGTACATATTCAAGTCTTCAAGGTATATTCTTTAAGAAATCCATAACTAGGGCCCGGTTTATTGTACGGCTTCGTTTCTCGTGTTCATTTTTCCCTATTTCTTGATATCTTTTGTCTATTTCACGATATCCATACCTAAAATACACAAGTAAACAAGCACAAGCATATATATGGTATTTTATGACATTTTTATGCATTTAAAGTCCGAAAAGATAGATGAGATCATGTATAAATGTCATCTCATAACTCCCCCATACTAAGCCATTGTCGTGCTCTCACACAATGCTAGAATAAAGTATCTAAGCTTCTCCATATTTCAATTTTATTACCCTTTATTGAAAAGTAAAAGACTTGCAACAATACTACGAAGATGTGTAAAGACATAATGTATGATTTTCATCACGTTTTGTGACTTTTAGGGTCAATGAATAGAAACAAGTGAATGTCCCATAGAGTAAAGTTCGTCATCCTTGATTGTCATACATTCCATGCTAAGTGCAAAAACGAGATCATTGTTGGTACAAGTCACAATGCTAACACAACTCATACGTCCAAATTGTGTAATACTTTTTCTCCCTGCAATCCTAGTTATTATGAAAGGAAATGGGTTTCTAGAATTTTTTAACTATTTGTCATGGATCACAAGTGACTCATATTGACTTATTTGAGTATTTATTAGTCTGAAAGTAAAGTAGCACGATTTAATCGATAGTTAGCCGAAGGACAAAATCTTTTAAAACGGCTTCACGTGTATCTCCTTAAGTTCATATCTTGAAATAACTTGTTTCACGATTTGAGACCTTTCTCGGACCGTTATTTGGCATGTACTTCATACTTCAAATCTTGGGAAGACATTCTTGAAATTATGGTCTTCTCTTCATATTTTGGAATTTCTTCACTTGACGTTTTTGAGAGATTCTTCATTCTTGGACCACGACTTCGTCATTTTTCTTCAATCTTTATTTTGGATTTTGATATACAACGATCCGCCTACTTTTCGGACTTGGATATATTTATCCTCATACCTTGTAAGGGTCTTTTTGGATAGACTTTCTCCATGATCTTTAGGGGAGTAATAGCTTTTCGTCGTGTATCTCGATCCTTCATATTTATTTAAGTATAATGATACTTCACATCATCTTGGATCTTTAGCAATCAAATAGAGCTCCTCGTACCGTTTAGGGCCTTTTTGGATCTTCACCAATCTTCGCATCCCGCTTCAATAAGTTATGCCTCGGCTATGAACTCTATTCAACCCCGAGCAACTTTTAAACGATCTTGTGCTAGAAGCTAAGTAACCTTTTAAATCGTACGACCTTAATTATTGCAATTATTTTTATTCCTAATGAATTGATCTTATGGGAGAAGAAGCCACAATTAAAAATATATGAGTTTTTGAAAGAACATTTTCATGATCACTTGTCTAACTCTATCATTTCTCGTTCTTCACTATTTAAAGACCTCTAATTAAAGAGACTCATGAATACTTAGCCATGTAAGTCAAAATTAAACCAAATTTGGATTAGCTTTCATTAAGACTATATCAAATCGAAGTTTTGGGTTTTCAAGCCACCTATAGGATCTTGCACTTTCTTGTACTTTTTCAAGTTTAGAGAATGCGTTTTATGTTGGGTCTAAAAGTTGATGTGGGAGAAACTCAAAAACGAAGAAAACATGAAGACATTTGTTCAGGCGTTGACAAGAGCAAATCAGGCGTTGTCAAGAGCAAATCAAGCGTTGACAGAAGTCAACATTGACAAGCATTGTCAAGTGAAATCCAAGCATTGTCATATGCAATCCAAGCATTGACAGAAACATAGACAAGTGTTGTTGGAAGCTTCTATTTAGATAAGTATGCAAAATATATTCTGTATAAGTTTATTTGAATAGAAGATTTACATGTTTATTTGATATTATCTCTTGTAAACCCTATTCCTTACACTATAAAAGGAACCAAGGGTATTAGGTTTTATTCATAACTTTCATATACAATGTAAACCTAAAGCGTGTGTCGACTAGGTGTGGGATTCAATATACACACACCTAGTGATTGTTTGTTATTAATATAATGAGCAATCCGTTTGTTTTAATTCATGTTCTTTGTGTCTAAACACCTTGTTAATGTGTCGTGTTCTAATTTCGCTTTGATTATCTAATCATATGAACATGATGCATTCCTAGTAGCTAAAAGATCGAGGAAACCAAGGTTTCCACAGTTGGTATCAGAGCCTCGTGGCTCGTGATGCTAGGACCAACAAGGTGTTCGTGTATCGAGAAGAAAAGAAAAATCCGTCTAGGGTTTTTCTGGACGTTTTTGTGTGCGCAGCAGTACTCAGAAGGCCATAACTTTTGATTGGACCGTTGGATCGTCACGAAATTTCTTGTGTGTGTTCTATACACATATATCTAGACATCCAACAGAGGGATTGTCGAGTTTTATCCCCAAGAAAAAGGTATTAAGCGTCAAAGTCAGTAGCAGGATGTATGCGGTTTTCTGTAAACAACCATGTTCAAAACACGATTTCTCCTTCGTCAACCGTTGGATCATCGTGATTTTTGAACTGTAGATTCTTAGAACTTGTGCCTAGGATCTCACTGAAGGGATCTTTGATTTGATCTCTAATGAAGAAGTTATCATATGTCAAAGTTGGCTGCAAAGAAGGTAAGAAGGTTTCTGTTTTCAAATAAATCATGATTTAGGGTTTTTGCAAACCCTAGATCGTCTTTAACAGAAACAATGGTGGTTTTCTTGTTTGTGGTGCGGTTCTACTAGCTTTGGGGAGTTGATTATTGATCAACGATGAACCCTAGTAGAACTTATTATACCTAAACCATGTCGCGGCTGCAATATAGTTAGAATAATTAGGGTTTGTTGAAACCCTAGGGGTTACATCAGGGTCTACAGCAGCATACATATGGATTCTAGTGTTTCGGATCATGAGCAACAGATTGGATTACACTCTAGGGTGTTACCTTCGCTGTGATCATAAACAGTAGATTGATGTGGGTTTTGGGGACACTAGCAGCAGCATGTGGTCATGATCGATTGAAGGTCTACGATTTCTTAGGATTTGGTAATGTTTGATTAATCTATTGATTGGAATGGAGATGGAGGGTGAAGGAGATGAGGATATAGAGAGAGAAAGGAGAGAAGGGAGAGAAGTAGAGAGAGAAAGTAAATGTATTAATAATGAAAGTGTGAAATGAAATGAGCCGCCCCTCCTAACATGCTAGGAGGGGGTATATATAGCCTACCCTACATGTGGGCTATATGGGCTATACTGTTTACAACTAGATCACGAGCCTAATACATTAATATATCGTTGGAGCGACCGATCCTTCATAAATACGTAAAAACATATTTCCAACAATCTCCCCCTAAGGGAGGTCGCTCCAAGAAACAAAATTCTAAATAGTATATATCTCGTGATCTATGCTAACTAAGATGTGACCGAGACTTTATTGGGAAAACGTATTTCCAACAATCTCCCCCTAAGGGAGGTCACATCTTTTTACAAAATCTTAAACCTAGCATCTATGCTTGAGTCTTCGATCTTGTTCTTGTGAATATGCTTGATGTGATCTTTGACTTAAGTCTTGAGCATGTTTCCTTGCCTTGACCTTGTGCATTCATAACTTGTGATATTCGCCTCTTCGTGACTTCATGTTCCACATACTTATATCTGTAAATTCATGAAAGCTTCAGAGTTTGATACAACGGAAGACTTGACCTTCAGACTTCCTTGAATTTGTTGAAGTACTAAGTGTATGTAGTATAAACATGTGGTGACGACTTCTTCTGGATTATACACCGCAATGCCACCTTCTTGTTACGCTGCATAAGACAGTTAGCAACAAACCATATACACGGATGAAATGGCCTTGAACATTTCATTCTAATTCGGTAGCATTTTACCTCCGGTCGGTGAAGACCGTTGGACGATATAAAATATCGTACATGTGGCAGGTAGTTTCAATAAAGAACCTCCTTGACAAGATTTCGCGGGTAAACCCGTTCTCTTTACTCGACCGTCCAAAGCTGACTGCGAACGTAAAGAGTGAATCATTTGGATAATATTATCCGCATTATTTGAAGCCGTCAATTCATGTTCCTGGAACAAGTGAAGTTCAATTAAGAACCGCACCATCGTTGCTTTCCAGTTCTCACGAGCTTGATTCATATATAATCTTGCAAGTTACCTACCAAGTGCTGTTAGATGTTAACACTAGAAGGATTTCCATTCGTCACTGTAAATACTTAATAGCATTACTCTGAATGTTCTGGCAAGATCACTAAGATATTGCGTAGAGTCCTGGAACGTGTTTAAATTCATTTAAGAGTTTAAACCACTGTTTCTTTCCAGTTATCACAAGTTTGATTCATAAAGAATCGCACAAGCACCTACCATGAGCTTTTTGACGTTCGCTCAAGAAGGATTTCCATCTTCATTGTAAATACTTTCGTATTACTCGGATGTTCAGGCAAGATCATAAAGATTTTGCGTAGGACTCTTAATATCTTTCTTACTTTTCACATTGTGTGAACAAGCAAGGAATAATGAAAGTGTGTCCTAATGAGATATTTGATGATCTCAAATGGCTCTAGACTCGATCGTGCATTTTGGATTTTTAGTGAACGGAGGCTGGAGAGGAGTGCCACCATTTCAATACCAATTTATTCGAAGTGAATAAATCAATAGATAATGCGTTGTCTCCGTGTGATTAAAACAAATATCTTTTGAGAGATATATGAGTTAGCTGGGATGGGTTGTGCCTTGCATCACTGGGTCCATGATGTCTATCTTCAATATCAAGAATCATTAAACAATGATCTTAATACATATGTATTGACCCGGTTTATGCCTAAGTTGTAAGGAGGGCTTCTTTCTTTACACCCTTTATCTTTACAATTCTTTTTCATTCTTCAACCCCTTCAATGCTTACCAATACGTCATCACTAGCACCTTGTTGTGATTGTTCCAGTGCTAACTTAAGTACTTGGTCGGCATTCAGCTACATTCACAATCTTTCTCCATCTTTCCTAAGGACTACTATTTCTAGCTATGGAATGTCCTTGGGAAGATTCCTTCGGTTCTAGATGAATCATTGGACTTTAACCTATTCTACCATCCTTATGTCACCACAATCTTCACCGTCGTGAATAGAGATGTTTTGGGTAAGTGTATGTCAGCATGAAATCCATTTTGAAGTGCAAATCCATTTTGCTCCCCCTTAACATATGCCACGATATCCGAAAATATTTCGCACATGTCGGGATGAGCTAGCACGTTAAGTCAAACCATTTGTTATTAATCATTTCCCATATTAAATCACATTTTCTCCTCCATATTAAAAATATTAACCCAATCGATGTTTTTAATATCAATTGATTTAATAGCATTTTAAGAAAATTTGGGAAGAAAAATGCAAAGCCAAGTATCTTCATGAGTTACACAAGCTCCCCTTCAAATTAATGAGGGTCTACTTGAAACGTAAATTAAATACCTTTTAAACACAAGTGTAAGGTATTTATCACGTGCAAAGATCATATAAGATAATGAATTCACAATATTAGCAATTTACGAGGTTGGACCTGAATGATGGAGAACATCATATGAAAGAAGCACATGGTTCTTGTTCACGAATGTTGGTCTTCCTCGTAACTTCTGAAATTATCTTCCCCTTTACACCACATCGACAATTGATATCGTTGTCTTGACACCAATATGTGAACTTGGCACTTTCGGCGTCAAAGATTCTGAACACTTGACAATTGCTCCCCCTCAATTGTTGACCCGTGTTCTACTTAAAGAGCTGTAGTCGTCGTTTGAGTAGTCGCATCTTCTAGTATGTAGATATCAATTGCAACGAACTTTGGATTGTGGAGTTGATAACTTCGGATTCGGAAGTCAAAGCTTTCCGGTGAAATGCTTGACTTCAATGTGAAAATCGGGTTACTATCGGAAATAATAGCAAACCATATGGAGCATGTTTTAAATCTATTAAACTTCTGCTCGAACTTTATATACAACCCCGTGTCATTATTGAATGACATTTCTAGGTTCGTAAATATTATCGATTCCAGAAGACATGCTCTTTTTATCAAAACGTTTTTGAACACACAATTTTGAAAGATTTAGAAAAACCTTTTGAGAAATTCTTGAAAAGTTGTGTTCAAAGTTTTGAAAACCAATTACTTGAGCTTTAGATTTGGAATATCTTAGGAAAGCTCAAGTCCGAGAAGTTGTAAACTTCTCGTTGTAAGGATAAGTTACCATCGGCGATAAACTTTCCTTTTATCTGAAGGACGAGTCTAAGCTGACATTTACTTAGAAGTCATTTTCATGAGCTTGAAAACTTTGACTGTTTTAACGGAAAGCTCATGACCGAGAAAGGTTAATTTCTCGTTATGAGAAAAGTTCTCTTATTTAAAAGATACACTTTCCTTTCTGAGCTTAAAACTTCGAATGTTTTAATACAAGCTCATGACCGAGAAAGGTTAGTTTCTTGTTATGAGGATAAGTTATCATAAAAGATAATCTTTCCTTTATTTGAAGTTCGGGTCATTGTCTAACATTTAACAATGAACCATTGTGCATAAGCTTAAAAAACGTCGAATTTTTTTAATATTAGCTCATGCCCGAGAAATATTAATTTCTCGTTTGTGAGGATAAGTTTATCATCGGCGATAAACTTTCCTTTCTATGAAGATCAGGTCATCGTCTGACATTTAACGATGAGCCTTTGTGCATGAGCTTAAAAACTTGTAATGTTTTTTGATATAAGCTCATGCCCGAGAAAAATTAATTTCTCGTTGTAAGGATAAGTTTATCATCGGCGATAAACTTTCCTTTCTTTGATGCACGGGTTATCGTCTGATATTTAACGATAAACCCTTGTGCATGAGCTTAAAAACTTCGAATGTTTTTAATATTAGCTCATGCCTAAGAAAACTTAATTTCTTGTTGTAAGGATAAGTTTATCATCGACGATAAACTTTCCTGCCTTTGAAGAGCGGGTTATAGACTGTCATTTATCTATAAGCCTTGTTCACGAGCTTAAAACCATTGAATAGTTTAAATGTAAGCTCGTGTCCGAGAAAATTTAATTTCTCGTTTTAAGGATAAGTCATCATCGGGATGAACTTTCCTGTCTTTTGATGATTTAGAAATTGATAAAAACTGATTGGACAGATTTTTAAAAAAAAATGAGACGAAAAGATTATATAAAAAGGTAAAAAGATTTGACAAGAAAATTAATAGATAAAAACGCAAATCCTAAGATTTAACCATGGCTCTGATACCAATTGAAGGTCTACGATTTCTTAGGATTTGGTAATGTTTGATTAATCTATTGATTGGAATGGAGATGGAGGGTGAAGGAGATGAGGATATAGAGAGAGAAAGGAGAGAAGGGAGAGAAGTAGAGAGAGAAAGTAAATGTATTAATAATGAAAGTGTGAAATGAAATGAGCCGCCCCTCCTAACATGCTAGGAGGGGGTATATATAACACACCCTACATGTGGGCTATATGGGCTATACTGTTTACAACTGGATCACGAGCCTAATACATTAATATATCGTTGGAGCGACTGATCCTTCATAAATACGTAAAAACGTATTTCCAACATCGATTATGCTGCCAAGTAAGATTCGTTGGTTCAGTTAATGTCACAAAAGACGAACATACAGATCTTCAAAAAAACCTAGTTTAAAGTTTTGGAAAACCCTAAACCATGGTGGTAGTCTCCTGATCAAGAATCACGTAGGTCTTCAAACATGTTCAATATTACATAATGATCTTATTTTCAAGATTTGCTATGTTGTGATACTACTGAAGATCTCAAAAATAAAGGTTTGCTGATTTTGTGGAATATCTCTTTATTTTTGGACGTGATATGCGTTGCATGATGAGAATATCTTGGAAGCAGTTGGTACGTGGAACATGGAAGTTATATCTTCATATATTAAAACTGTTTTTAAGTTTCTTATTGTGTATGTACGTGGGATATAACGTGGCTCATTTGGCTTACTACAAAAGGAAAGTTTTTGACATAATATGTGATCATGACGTGATGCAAAAGGTGGCCACAAGAGGTAATTTTATTCACTGTTATAATCACATATTATTAAGCCATTGTCAAGAGAATTGTAGCCACTTGATGACGTCAGCAGAAGAATAGACGCTGACAGGTTTTGTTTAGACGCTGACAGGAATAAGTTAAACGCTGATGGAAAGCGTTGACACTTGTTGTCCGATATATGGTTTTTCAAACGCTGTCAAGTGTTGTCCGATATTGGACATCACACAGCGTTGATATCTTGGACAGTGAAAGATATTGGACAACAAAAAGAATAGCTGCTGTTTGAAAAAATGATACGTTTTTAGCACACAAAAAGGAGGTATTTACACGCAAAGGTACATGAAATCTCCGTTTTTATTCTGTATATCAAGTTGATATTTATGGCTCGGATATTTTTAAATGGATTAATGATTTTAACGTTAGTTGACAACAATTCGTGAAGTATTTTATTGGAATAATATTTGATTAGATTATGTAATCGGGATAGCCTTGTGAAAGAGTTATCCATTCATTGCTTTTACATATGGTATGAAGATGTTATTTCATTAAAATTCGTCATGAAGAGGTGTTGGCTTAAGGGGAAGAATTCTTATGTTAAGTTTGATGTTTGAAGAAGATTTTCGCGAGTTTGTGTTCTATCATATCTTAAAGTCGTGAACTTCCAGTCATGGACTTTTAAGGTAACTTGTTTGTGCTTTTAATGGTTGGTGACGAAGACTAGTCATAACACTTGAAGGAGTTACATTATCGTGCTCACTGTCTCACAAAGGATGAGAATATTGACAAGGGATCGAGGTCTACTTATATTTTCTTAATTTGGTATAAGTTCTTCATCACGTGGATAGTACAAGACATGGAACATAAGGTTGGGTTACTCTACTTATATATCAAGATTACTTTATTTATTTTTCTTCAAGATCATTACATAGAGCTACATTTGGAGAATCTTCAAGATTGCATACATTGTTTACTTCCCTGTTGTTGTGACAAAAAGGGGAAGACATACATGCTACAATTGAGGGGAAGAAATTTGAAGATCATGTACAACTTACAAGAGATACACAAAGAGTTTTGCCAACATCAACTAGGGGAAGATTGTTGGGTCAAAAAGTTGATGTGGCAGAAACTCAAAAACGAAAAAAACATGAAAACATTTGTTCAGACGTTGACAAGAGCAAATCAGGCGTTGTCAAGAGCAAATCAAGCGTTGACAGAAGTCAACATTGACAAGCATTGTCAAGTGCAATCCAAGCATTGTCACATGCAATCCAAGCATTGACAGAAACATAGACAAGTGTTGTTGGAAGCTTCTATTTAGATAAGTATGCAGAATATATTCTGTATAAGTTTATTTGAATAGAAGATTTACATGTTTATTTGATATTATCTCTTGTAAACCCTATTTCTTGCACTATAAAAGGAACCAAGGGTATTAGGTTTTATTCATAACTTTCATATACAATGTAAACCTAAAGCGTGTGTCGACTAGGTGTGGGATTCAATGTACACACACCCAGTGATTGTTTGTTATTAATATAATGAGCAATCCGTTTGTTTTAATTCATGTTCTTTGTGTCTAAACACCTTGTTAATGTGTCGTTTTCTAATTCCGCTTTGATTATCTAATCATATGAACATGATGCATTCCTAGTTGCTAAAAGATCGAGGAAACCAAGGTTTCCACATTTTATAGTTCCCTTGATAAGTGACTTTCTAGGATCAATTATAGGAACTTGCGAAAAGTTCTTGTTCTTAACCCGTATGAGCTAAGACTTTCGCGTTTTAAAGTTCCCTATATAAAAATCTAGCAAAACTTGATTCCAGCGGGTTAATGAATGTAAAGGGTTCCAAATGCCCATCAAGTCAAAAATTAACTCTTATTCTACCCATCGGAAAATATACATTCGTGTCTTAAAAACACTTATGAAAACTAAGAAAAATTTTAAAATTGGGACATTTTTGGCCTTATTAGCAATAAAACAAAACAAAAAGTTGAAAGATGGAAATCGTGAGGGCGTAGCAAAGCAAGTATCTATTCACCCCCCCATACTAAAATTAAACATTGTCCTCAATCTTTCGAGTCTAAAGGTGGAGCACCCCCATACTAGAGACGAAGAGTCGAATGCTTTGGATAGAGCATGGAAAGGGTGATCAACAATATATCTAAAGCCGTTTATTAATTATGCTAAAAGATAATTGTTAGAACAATAAAGGATATGTCAAGGATTCGTGAAAAACTCTTCAAGTAAACGATCGAGGCTCACATAAACGAACACGAGAGTCTTCAATCATAGCGATGATGATGATCTAGATAACACATTCACAAACAACCACAAGACAACGAGTTGGAAGGGCACAAATCCCCTCTCATTGTTTTATTAGAAAGCATTAAAGGATAAGCTTGGGATCTCCCCCACGAGGCATGTAACACTCTCAAATTTCATATCGGTATAGCGGAAGAGTCTTTAGAGTGTTACGGGATAGCACAATAACAACAATCATAGACAACAAATAAAAATGGTTGTACAATGTTTAACATAGATTCATTAGAAATAAAAGTTTCAAGTGTACAACAAGTTCCAAATTTTACAGGTCATTAAGTTTACAAAACATAGATCGAATGAACAATTTTATTATTATGTGGGCCATCAGAGTCGATCTTCATCCGAATTACCTTCAAGCACCTAAGATAAAAACATGCAAAAATCATATCAGCGAATGCCGAGTGAATTCATAGAGTTCAATAAAACCGTTATATAAAACAATCATTGAAATCAGAACACAAGTATAATATCAGAAGTAAGTCCTCAAATTGCTAGTCAGGCAATATATAAATCAAAGCATACATCTTAAACCGTCCATGAGACCGTAGTCTCAATATTACCATTATAGGTAATATTATTATCATTATTTGCATCGTATCATATCGGATATTTAGATTACATTGGATTATTATTAGCCGCATGAAATTGTTACCTTACTATCACAAACAATAGGCCGCGAACTCGACAAACAATTTGCCCATCTAAGTTAGCGTGTCATCACAAAAATCACGCTATGGAAATCTTCTCATACATAAATTCGCTTACCAATCAATGTGGTACGACGGGGATCAACTGTCAAGGCGCGAACTGGGGTGATCTTCCCCAAATAGTACTATCATATGCATAAGCGTCTACCAAATCCCGGTAGTTCACAATTCATGCTAGTGGGACTTTAAGTGACATAACCTAACTACTAATAATCCTTTACATCTCATTTATTGGGTTATAGCAACATTCAGGTCCATATCATTAAGCTTACCATCAGGACTACTTGTGTTCTATTTTTATCAAAAAATAGCATGTTATCTCCCTTGCGGGTTTAAAAATCATTTTATAAAGCATTTAAAAGAATGCGAGGCGATGAACTCACGTTGATAATGAAAGGCGTATTATCGGCTACGGACGTGCTTCGATCACGGAAACCTATATAAATAATATTTGGTCTTAGACTTTTGTCCAATGACTTTATGAAAATAATAGCTATGTATACATATGATGATTTTATAAATATGATGATGATCAAGTGGGATTTTACATCTTTATTTACTCATTATAGTGTTATGTGTTGGTAAATTTTCATACTAGTTTTACTAGTTTATCTTCTTTACTTGTCAAGGCCCAATAAGTCCATTATAAGCCCACTACCTTATATTAGTCCATTTTACACTTTTAACATCAGTCCTATACTTACATGTTGGGCCCAAGTGGGTTAAGCCTAATAGGTAAGTTCATAAGTGTTTAGCCAAATTAGTTGGGCTAATAGTCCAATAAGGCTAATTTGGCCCGTTAATGTCCATTTGTTATAAAGCTCAGGTTTTGTCAGTTTTTACTTCTAATATATACTTATATATCAGTATATGAGTTATAAAAAGTTTACATTAGACGGGTCCGACCGTCTAAGTTTTAATTGAGGAAACGTAAATTTTACGGTTTTAGCCGAAAAGACGTAAAAATCATGTTTATAGTTTTATAACTTATAAAACTTATCAAATTTCCATTTTTATAAAATATCTAATTTATTTATTAGTGTACATACTTATATAAATGTAATATATAAGTTAGTGAGTTTTAAGTTTACATTTTATATTGTATTTACTTGAGTGCTAATATTATACTATATACTTTTATTTCACAAATCTGATTTTTAATTTCACTTTTACCATTTTTACCATATCTTGAGTTCTACAAGAAGATAGAAGCTCATTTTTTAATGCCATAAAATTCATATTATGTGCTACAATTAACTTAGTATTAGCTACTGGTCAATCTAACTCTAAGTGTCCCTACCAGTCCACACAAAACAAACTATTCAGATTGGTACTTTAATTTTGTTTTGATCATATCTCACTCATTATAATGATTCCATTGCATGGCCAACTCTCACATGTGTACAAGTCTTAATACTTACTGTATATCAGTTCATCTATACCATTTTATCAGTTTAACATATGGTTATTTACTGTTTTTATACAGCCTACTAATTTAAGTAAGATTTACCACTTTTACATGTAGTTTTCCATCTTTTTATCCAAGTTTATCAACACATGATCCCCACACAATATTTTTATCATCATATATCATCATATACATATACATTAGGAAAAAAAATACATTTTACATTTACAAAAATAACAATGAAAATGGGAAGAGTGATCTTGTTTACCAACCAAGATTATAACTTGTTTTTGGATGACAACACCTTGAGGTACACCAAATCTATCTTCAAGATCACCTTTCACCAAGAAATCTTGCGGAAAAATCAGTCCTAGGACACAAGAAAAGCACCTCCTTGGATGTTAAAATGACCACCAATCAACAAAGCTTCAAGAGTTCTTCATCATATGTGTGTATAACACAAGATTTTATGGTTAAAATTGATCAAATGGGGGTGTTTGTTGATGATTTTGGACGGCAAGGGTGAGAGAGAAAGAGAGAGTATGTGGTGGTTTGCATGTGAGGAAATGAGTGAATGGTTTGGGAGAAATGTTTTTGATGTGTTTAGTAGCTTGCTTAGCAAAGCTAACAAGACAAGTGTAGCAACTTGTAACTACAAGTTGACACATCATGGTGTGTGGTGTTAGCTAGTTAGCCGTCCCATGAGTGGTGTGAGGCAAAACTTGTTTTGTATCATCCCACTAATTTACGGCTATTCATCGATTCTAGTTTCCTTGATTTGCGTGCCCTCGGGTCGTTTTACGAAAACGTTTTTATAAATTATGAATCAACGGCACAAAACGAATCTAAAAATAAAAATTGTCTCATAAAAAACGAAGTTCAAAAACGTAAATACGTGATCCTAGGGTTTCCGATTTAGTCGTAAAGGATGTTAAATTATGAACGTAAGCCCAAATTTAAATCCGTAAATTGTGAATTCATCAACCAACACAAAAATAAGTTTCAAAATAATATACCAAAAAATAATTTACTACCTGAAAATGTTAGATTGTCACAGCTTTTCCTCCTAAAAGGGATCAACGTTCTCGTGATCCATTTCATTTTGATGTCTGTTTCTTATTGAAATCAAAGAGGTGTGGGTACTTCTTCCACATTTCGTCCTCTCGTTCCCAAGTAAATTCCGGTCCATGCTTTAAATTCCATCAGATCTTGACAATAGGTATCCGACTTTGTTTCAGTTGCTTTACCTCACGATCCATAACCTCTACGGATTCTTCGATAAAGTGCAACTTCTCATCAATTCGGACCTTATCCAACAAAATTTTCTCATCACTCACTTCTAAACATTTCTTCAGATTAGATACATGAAATGTGTTGTGAACACCATGAAGTTCTTGGGGTAACTCTAGTTTTTAAGCCACAAGAACTACTCTAGATAAAATCTTAAAGGGTCCAATATAGCGGGGATTCAATTCCCCTCGCTTTCCAAATCTTATGACGCCTTTCCATGGCGATACTTTCAACATTACTCGGTCACCCACTTCAAACTCCATCGGTTTCTGCCGCACATCCGCGTAAATTTTCTGTCTACTACGGGCAGTCAACAGCCTATTCTTAATCTGAACTATCATATTCGTAGTCTCCTGGATCAATTCCGGTCCCGTGAGTTGGGTATCCCAACTTCACTCCAACATATAGGAGATCTACACTTCCTACCATACAAAGCTACAAACGGTGCAACCTTAATACTAGCATGATAACTATTGTTATACGAAAACTCTGCTAAAGGCAAATGTTTATCCCAATTCTTACCAAAATCTATCACACAAGATCTCAACATATCTTCCAGTGTTTGTATCGTTCTTTCACTCTGCCCATCAGTCTGGGGGTGATAAGCAGTGCTCATGTCGAGATTCGTTCCCAAAGATCTTTGGAGAGATTTCCAAAAATTCGATGCGAATCTAGGATCTCGATCTGAAATGATCGATACAGGCACTCCATGCTTGCATACAACATTCTCAAGATATATACGAGTCAGCTACTCCAGTGACAACTAATCTTTAACCGGAATGAAGTGTGCTGATTTGGTCAGTCTGTCGATAATGACCCAAATCGAGTTATTTCCAGATTATGTTCTAGGAATCTTGGTAATAAAGTCCATCGTAATTTGCTCCCACTTCCATTCAGGAATCTTTGGCTGTTGAAGTAGTCCTGATGGCTTTAAATGTTCTGCTTTGACTCTAGCACAAGTCAAGCATTAAAGAACATACATAGCAATATCAGCTTTCATATTCGGCCACCAGTACAACTTCTTCAAGTCATGATACATTTTATTAGATCCAGGATGAATGGAATATTTAGATTTTTGGGATTCTAACATAATCAAATCTCTTAAGCCTCCAAACTTAGGTATCTACATACGACCTCTTAAGCATTTCACTCCATCAGATCTAACCTCTAAAGGATCTCCTTCACCTCGAAACCCTTCATTAACAATATTTTCTTTCTTATAGGCTTCTATTTGCGCATTTCTAATTTGCTCAGGCAAATTATTGTGCACGGTCAAGACTAAAGAACGTACCCTGATAGGCTTTCTATCTTTTCTGCTTAATGCATCGGCAACAACATTTGCTTTTCTTGGGTGACATTATATATCACAATCATAATCACTTAACAGCTCTATCCATCTTCATTGCCTCATGTTCAATTCCTTTTGATCGAGAATATACGGTAGGCTTTTGTGATCGGTGAATACCGGACACTTGGTGCCATACAGGTAATGTCTCCCCAACCTAAGAGCAAACACTACAGCTCCTAACTCAAGATCATGAGTAGTATAATTCTCCTCATTCTTCCTTAATTGCCTAGAAGCATAAGCTATCACCTTTTCTCGCTGCATCAAAACAGCTCCATAACCTCTAAGAGATGCATCACAATATACTACAAAATCTTCACTTCCGTCGGGTAATGATAGAATTGGCGCACTACATAATTTTTGCTTCAATACCTGAAATGCTCCATCTTCTTCACTTCCCCAAACGAAAGGTTTATTTTTTTGGGTAATCTTAGTCAAGGGTTTAGCTATTAAAGAAACTTCTTTAATGAATCGCCTATAATAGCCAGCCAATCCTAAAAATTGTCGCACTTCCGTTGGCGTTGTCGGTGCAGACCAATTCTTAATGGTTTCAATCTTTACAGGATCAACATGAATTCCATCTTTATTAATCACATGACCATGAAATTGCATAGAATCAAACCAAAAATCACATTTCGAAAACTTAGCATACAACCTTTCATCCTTTAACAAACTCAAGATAATCCTTAAATGTTCTCCATGTTCCTCTTTATTCTTATAATAGATTAGAATATCGTCAATAAACATGATCACAAATTTTTCCAAGTAGGGTTTTCACACTTGATTCATTAGATCCATGAAAACCGCTGGTGCGTTAGTTAACCCAAATGGCATTATTTGAAATTCATAGTGTCCATAACAAGTTCTAAATGCAGTTATAGGAATATCTTCTTCACGGACGCGAAATTGGTGATATCCAGACCGCAAATCTATCTTAGAATACAAACTAGATCCTTATAGTTGATCAAACAAATCATCAATCCTTGGTAAAGGATATCGATTTTTAATCGTCAACTTATTCAGTTCCCTATAATCAATGCACATACGGAAAGATCCATCCTTCTTCTTAACGAACAAGACTGGAGCTCCCCAAGGAGACGAGCTCGGTCGAATAAAACCTTTATCAGACAACTCTTTAAGTTGTTCAGATAATTCCTTTAATTCAGAAGGTGCTAATCGGTAAGGCGCACGTGCCACCGGTGCAGCACCAGGAATTAGATCGATTCGAAACTCAACTTGCCATATCGGCGGAAGTCCGGGTAAATCTTTAGGAAATACCTCAGGAAATTTACCGATAACAGGTACATCTTCCAATCGTTTCTCCTTAGACGCATTCCCGGTCACTTGAGCTAAGAATAACTCACAACCGTTCCTGATGTACTTTTGGACTTTAATACATGAAACGATTTTCAAACGGGATTCACCTTGATTACCATCAGTTACTAACGTCTTATTCCTAAGAGGAATCTTAACCTTCCTTTTTCCACACAAAATAGTAGCATTATTCAACGATAACCAATTCATACCAATAATAATATCAAAACTACCTAATTCTATCAACATCAAATCAATCGGAAAGGAATAGTTTAAGAGATTTAGAGAGCATCCTTCTAATAGCTTATTAGTTTTCGCTAATTTACCATAAGCCAATTCCACTTCGTAACTGGTATTTATCTCAACAGGTTTAATGTCAATAAGGGCACTAAATTTAATGGATACAAAGCTCCTATCAGCACCCGAATCAAATAAAGCAACAGCATAATGATTGTTTAGTAAAAACATACCAGTAACGACATTCAGATCCTCTTTCTTCACCTCGACTGTTCCAAGTTGATAAGCACCACCCTGGGGGTTTCTTCCAGGTACAATCTCTTTCAACTTAGGGAAATCCGACTTCTTATGACCTTCTTCATTGCAGTTAAAGCAGATGATTCCCTTCTTACACCTTCAAACTTTGTGTCCAAGCTTTCCGCAATTTCGGCACTTCTAGAAGTCACCAGCATGCCTCTTGTTGCCACACTTAGGACAGTTTTCATCATTGCGCGGTGTACTGTTGGTAGGAGCATTTTCATTCCCCTTTCTTTGGTTCTAACGGCGATTGAAATTCTTCCTATTATCACCTCTATCTACACGATCGCCATCACCCTTTCTTTTCTCACCAGTACGTGCTTCATCTTCCCTATCCTGAATTATTTGCCCAATGAGTTGGTAAGCCAGTCGAACAACATCATCAATTGTCAGTGGTTTCGATGATGTCACGTCCCCTCGGATGTTCTTGGTTAACCCTTTAATATATTGCTCAATTCGGATCTCTTCGGGTTCCACCAATCGAGGACACATCAAGGCCAACTCATGAAATTGGTTTGTGTAGCTATCAATGTCCACACCTTTCATTCTTAAATGAATCAACTCTTGTTCTAACCTAATGATCACACTACAGGGACTGAACTCCAAAGTCATCCACTTCTTAATTTCATCCCAAGGAGTAGCATTAGCAGCATCAATACCCATGAAAGCAATTCTCCCGTTCCACCATGTCAACGCATGACCTTTTAGATTATCCATAGCAAAAGTCACCTTATCTTCCTCCTTACACTTACTAATCCGAAACACCGACTCAATCTTCTCAATCCACTGGCTTAATCCTACAACACCTTCAGTTCCATTAAAAGGTAGAGGTTCACACTTCATGAACGTCACATAAGTACAACCACCAACTTCAGGTGCATTAGTTCCAAGTCCTCCTACATTTCCTCTAGCATTAGCATTCACATTATTAGCATTCACATTCACATTAGTACCACCAATTCCATTACCGCCAGCTCCACTACCGCCAGCTCCACTACCGCCAGCTCCACTACCGCCAGCTCCACTACTGCCAGCTCCATTTCTAGCATTTTCCATAAATTCAGTCATAGGTGCGGTAACTTGCTCTGCAATAATCCTACGTACATCATCCTCAGTCACAGCTTTCTTGGGCGACATGGTTCTATAATTTCACAAGTTCAAAGTATTAAGCATTCACCCAACAAGGGATTCATATAAGACGAATTGAATTCATAATCAAGATACAAATATGGCACAATATGGAATTTAAGACAAGATACATATTTCATTGGATTAGAAACAAACGCATTGTCTTAATTTACATCCCATATCAAAGTTTCTAGCACTATACATACCCAAAATTCGGGCCAGATAGTCGGTTTAGTCATAGTTACAAAAGGTACAAAAGATACAAAGGTCACTACTAAAGATAGACCGGTCTACTGAGAACCGCCAGATGGTCCATCATCACTCGTCTTCGGTATCTTTGTCAGACAATCACAAGAAACATCTCCAGCTGGGGGCTTACGGATCACTCCTCTTTCAACCATCTCATTATAAAACCTACTGTTCCAACTAACAGATATGTTCAACTCTTTCTCAACCTTCTCACGCATCGCACGATCTACACTCAACTGAATCTCCATAGTATTCACCTTTTTCTTTATTGCAGCGAACTAACCACTTTCTAACACAGATAACCTCCTAAAAGCCTCATTCAAACCACGCTCTACATCAGTCAAATCCAGGTTAAGCGATTCCCGCTCTTTCTCACCAACCTTAGTCTTCGACTCCAAATAAGAAACATGAGTCTGAACAACACCTAATCCAACCTTTGTCATACTACCCTGAGCACGGGAAGCATCTAAATCACGTCTCAAGGCCCAAGGTGCAATACCATCAATATGAGTAGCCTCTCGAACCCTAGACGACTCTCCTATCACATGTCTATGAGTAGCAATACCATGAGTACCATCATGTGCAATATCATCCTCATCATCCTCTGATTCAGAATCAGATTCAGACGATTCAGACAGTTCATCTCTAGGTAGCTCAATCTCAGAATCAGACCAATAAACTAGAGGGGGTAAGGGCTCACCCTTCGGTACATCGTAAGGGTAAATAAGCTCAGCCTCATCATCATCATCAACCTTATCATCTATACCTATCTCCTCCTAGACATACTCGTCGTCATCCTCATTATCTACATTATCTATACCAATCTCATCATCATTCTCAATACTAACATTATCATTATCATTCTCTACAACATCAACCTGAGGGGCAATCTGATCTCCTAGTCCTATCTCGGGCTCGAGATCCTCAAATGGTTCCTCCTCATCATCATCCATATCCTCATTTACATCATAATCAACTAAGTCTAAATAAGGGTTATCATCTACATTAGGTTCGGGAATAGCATTGTTCTCTACAGGAATATTAGGGTCAGCCATGACAATCTGCATTTATATATATCTCGTATTAGCATAAAATAATTATCAAACAGTTACATACTGAAACTAGGATATATATATATATATATATATATATATATATATATATATATATATATATATATATATATATATATATATATATATATATATATATATATATATATATATATATATATATATATATATATATATATATATATATATATATATATATATATATATATATATATATATATATATATATATATATATATATATATATATATATATATATATATATATATATATAAATTAACTTATATCTATCAAAATATATATCTTCTCAATAAGGCTTGTTGGTAACGTCGGAGATCTTTGGCACCGTTATAGTCAAAAGATTTTTCAAATATTTTCTCAGAATGCTTGTAGTTAAAAGATTTTGAAAAGTTTTGTTCAAAACCTTGATTTTTAAAATCTTTTGTTCTCTATAACGAGAGCTCTAATACCAAACTGTAACACTCTCAAATTTCATATCGGTACAGCGGAAGAGTCTTTAGAGTGTTACGGGATAGCACAATAACTCCAATCATAGACAACACATAAAAATGGTTGTACAAGGTCTAACATACATTCACTCAAAATAAAAGTTTCAAGTGTACAACATGTCCCAAATTATACAGGTCATTAAGTTTACAAAACATAGATCGAATGAACAGTTTTATTATTATGTGGGCCATCAGAGTCGATCTCTATCCGAATTACCTTCAAGCACCTGAGATAAAAACATGCAAAAATCATATCAGCGAATGCCGAGTGAATTCATAGAGTTTAATAAAACCGCTATATAAAAGAATCATTGAAATCAGAACACAAGTATAATATCAGAAGTAAGTCCTCATATTGCTAGTCAGGCAATATATAAATCAAAGCATATATCTTAAACCGTCCATGAGACCGTAGTCTCAATATTACCATTATAGGTAATATTATTATCGTTATTTGCATCGTATCATATATGATATTTAGATTACATTGGATTATTATTAGCCGCATGACATTGTTAAATTACTATCACAAACAACGGGCCGCGAACCCGACAAACAATTTGCCCATCTAAGTTAGCGTGTCGTCACAAAAATCACGCTATGGAAATCTTCTCATACATAAATTCGCTTACCAATCAATGTGGTACGACGGGGATCAACCGTCAAGGCGCGAACTAGGGTGATCTTCCCCATGTAGTACTATCATAGGCATAAGTGTCTACCAAATCCCGGTAGTTCACAATTCATATTAATGGGACTTTAAGTGACATAACCTAACTACTAATAATCCTTTACATCTCATTTATTGGGTCATAGCATCATTCGGGTCCATATCATTAAGCATACCAACGGGACTACCTGTGTTCTATTTTTATCAAAAACTAGCATGTTATCTCCCTCGCGGGTTTACAAATCATTTTATAAAACATTTAAAAGAGTGCGAGACTATGAACTCACGTTGATAATGAAAGGCAGAATATCGGCTACGGGCGTGCTTCGATCAGGGAAACCTATATAAATAATATTCGGTATTAGACTTTTGTCCAATGACTTTATGCAAATAATAGCTATGTATACATATGATGATTTTATAAATATGATGATGATCAAGTGGGATTGTACATCTTTATTTACTCATTATAGTGTTATGTGTTGGTAAATTTTCATACTAGTTTTATTAGTTTATCTTATTTATTTGTCAAGGCCCAATAAGCCCATTATAAGCCCACTACCTTATATTAGTCCATTTTACACTTTTAACATCAGTCCTATACTTACATGTTTGGCCCAAGTGGGTTAAGCACAATAGGTATGTTCATAAGTGTTTAGCCAAATTAATTAGGCTAATAGTCCAATAAGGCTAATTTGGCCCGTTAATGTCCATTTGTTATAAAGCTCGGGTTTTGTCGGTTTTTACTTGTAATATATACTTATATATCAGTATATGAGTTATAAAAAGTTTACATTTTACGGGTCCGACCGTCTAAGTTTTAATTGACGAAAACGTTAATTTTACGGTTTTAGTCGAAAAGACGTACAAATCATGTTTATAGTTTTATAACTTATAAAACTTATCAAATTGCCATTTTTATAAAATATCTCGTTTATTTATTAATGTACATACTTATATAAATGTAATATATAAGTTATTGGGTTTTAAGTTTATATTTTATATTGTATTTACTTGAGTGCTAATATTATACTATATACTTTTATTTCACAAATTTGATTTTTAATTTCACTTTTACCATTTTTACCATATCTTGAGTTCTACAAGAAGATAAAAGCTCATTTTTGAATGACATAAAATTCATATTATGTACTACAATTAACTTAGTATTAGATACTGCTCAATCTAATTCTAAGTGTCCTTAACAGTCCACACAAAACAGACTATTCAGATTGGTACTTCAATTTTGTTTTGATCATATCTCACTCGTTATAATGATTCCATTGCATGGCCAACTCTCACATGTGTACAAGTCTTAATACTTACTGTATATCAATTCATCTATACCATTTTATCAGTTTAACATATGGTTGTTTACTGTTTTTATACAGCCTACTAATTTAATTAAGATTTACCACTTTTACATGTAGTTTTCCATCTTTTTATCCAAGTTTATCAACACATGATCCCCACACAATATTTTTATCATCATATATCATCATATAAATATATATTAGGAAAGAAAATACATTTTACATTTACAAAAATAACAATGAAAATGGGAAGAGTGATCTTGTTTACCAACCAAGATTATAACTTGGTTTTGGATGGCAAAACCTTGAGGTACACCAAATCTATCTTCAAGATCACCTTTCACCAAGAACTATTGTGGAAAAATCAGCCCTAGAACACAAGAAAATCACCTCCTTGGATGTTAAAATGACCACCAATCAACAAAGCTTCAAGAGTTCTTCATCATATGTGTGTATAACACAAGATTTTATGGTTAAAATTGATCAAATGGGGGTGTTTGTTGATGATTTTGGACGGAAAGGGTGAGAGAGAAAGAGAGAGTATGTGGTGGTTTGCATGTGAAGAATGAGTGAATGGTTTGGGAGAAATGGTTTTGATGTGTTTAGTAGCTTGTTTAGAAAAGCTAACAAGACAAGTGTAGCAACTTGTAACTACAAGTTGACACCTCATGGGGTGTGGTGTTTGCTAGTTAGCCGTCCTATGAGTGGGGTGAGGCAAAATTTGTTTTGTCTCATCCCACTAATTTACGGGTATTCCTCGATTCTAGTTTCCTCGATTTGCGTGCCCTTGGGTCGTTTTACGAAAAACATTTTTATAAATTATGAATCAACGGCACAAAACGAATCTAGTAAAAATTGTCTCATCAAAAACAGAGTTCAGAAACATAAATACGTAATCCTAGGGTTTCCGGTTTAGTCGTAAAGGACGTTAAATTATGCACGTAAGCCCAAATTTAAATCCGTAAATTGTGAGTTCATCAACCAACACAAAAATAAGTTTCAAAATAATATACGAGAAAATAATTTACTACTTGAAAATGTTAGATTGTCAAAAGGCACCTCGTTTTTGATTACCGAGTCATGAGCTCGACTCGATCCCTCAATGCTAATTATCATTGGGGAAGGTTACTTAGTCGAGGTCGTCCAACGAAAGAACTTCCCCACCAAAGTAGTGCTTAAGCCTATGTTCATTCACCTTAAAATTAGTACCATCATTTTGAGCTAGCTCGATGGTCCCATAAGGAAACACTAGTGTTATGGTGAAAGGACCCGACCAACGAGATTTCAATTTCCCGGAAAATATCTTTAATCGAGAGTTAAAAAGTAACACTTGATCACCAACTTTAAAAACCCGGTTTTTAATCTTTGCATCATGAAACTTTTTAGTCTTTTTTTTAAATCAATGAATTTTCATAAGCATTATATCTTAATTCATCCAATTCATTCAATTGTATTTTCTGGTGATCTCCCGCGGTCTTTAAATCAAAATTTGGATGCTTAAGGGCTCAATATGCCTTATGCTCCAATTCAATGGGCAAATACAATTCTTTCCATAAACCAACTTATATGGAGTACAACCGATAGGTATCTTATAAGCGGTCCTAATGGCCCATAAAGCGTCATCGAGTTTGTCGGACCATGAAGCACGGTTTTCTCCAATTGACCTCTCTAAAATCATCTTCAAAGCTCGGTTTGAAACCTCTACTTGCCCACTCGTTTGCGGGTGATAAGCCGTAGAAAGACGATGAGTAACTCCATATTTCTTTAAGCCCTTCTCGAATTGGTCATTAAAAAAATGGGTTCCACGATCGCTTATAATAGCACGAGGTGTTCCAAACCGAGAGAAGAGTTGCTTCAAAAACTTCACTACCACACGAGCATCATCAGTGGGTAAAGCCTTAGCTTCCACCCACTTAGAAAGGTAGTCGACGGTGACGAGGATATACTTTTTACCATGGGACGATGGGAACGGCCCCATAAAGTCTATGCCCCAAATGTCGAAAATCTCACACACTTGAATTATATTTTGCGGCATTTCATCACGTTGAGACGATTTTCCTTGACGTGGGCACGAATCACACGACTTCACAAGTGCGTGTGCATCACGATAGATCGTAGGCCAAAAGAAGCCGACATCGAACACTTTCTTAGCCGTGAGATTAGCACCGTGGTGACCACCCGTGGGTCCCGCGTGACAAGCTCTAAGGATGTTAGAAGATTCGGTACCAAATACACAACGTCGAACGAGTTGATCCGCACAAACCCGAAAGAGATAAGGGTCGTCCCAAAAATAGAACTTGACGTCACGAAAGAATTTCTTCTTTTGTTGTGTTGTCATACCCTTGATTATGAAGTTCCCCGCTTGGTAATTTGCAATGTCGGCATACCATGGGGTGGTGTCTTTAGAATTCACTACACCGAGAGTCTCAAGAGGAAATGTTTCGGTAATTTCCTTATTATCGAAAACATCTTTGTGAGGATCTTCTATACGAGAGAGATGATCGGCCGCTAGATTCTCGGCTCTTTTTTTGTCCAGCACGGTGACATCAAATTCTTGGAGGAGGAGCATCCAACGAAGCAAACTCGGCTTAGCATCTTGCTTAACTAAGAGATACTTGATAGCCGAATGGTCGGTATACACGATGCTTTTAGTCAAGACGATATAAGGTCGGAATTTCTCAAAAGCATAGACCACGACAAGGAATTCCTTTTCCGTTGTGGTGTACTTTAATTGAGCCTCGGTCATCGTCTTACTAGCATAATGGATAGGACATAAATGCTTTTCATAACGTCTAACTAAAACGGCCCCTATAGCATAATCACTTGCATCGCACAGGATTTCAAAGGGTAATTCCCAATTAGGAGCAACAAGAATGGGAGCTTCGGTAAGTTTCCTTTTAAGAGTTTCGAAAGCTCTAACACAATCCTCATTAAAGTTAAAAGGAGCATCCTTCTCGAGAAGGTGTGTCATAGGTCGAGAGATTTTCGAAAAGTCTTTGATGAAACGACGATAAAAGCCCGCGTGGCCTAGGAAACTCCTAACTCCCTTGACGGTTTTGGGATGAGGTAACTTGGCGATGACGTCTACCCTAGCTTTATCGACCTCAATCCCCGCTTTCGAGACCTTATGTCCTAAGACGCTTCCTTGTTTACACATAAAATGACATTTTTCCCAATTAAGCACAAGGTTGGTTTCTTCACAACGTTTTAACATTTGCTCGAGATTAGATAAACACGGCGTGAACGAATTCCCAAAAACCGAAAAGTCATCCATAAACACTTCCATCGACTTCTCGACGTATCATGAAAAATAGTCATCATACACCGTTGAAACGTACCCGGTGCAGTGCAAAGTCCGAAAGGCATCCTACGATAATCAAACGTTCCATAAGGACACATAAACGTAGTTTTCTCTTGATCGCCATGGTCGATAGGGATTTGAAAGTAACCGGAAAAACCATCTAAAAAGCAATAGAATTCATTTCCCGCGAGTCGCTCCAACATTTGATCCATGAAGGGCAAAGGAAAGTGGTCTTTACGAGTGGCATCATTTAATTTTCGGTAGTCAATACACACCCTCCAACCGATCACAACACGAGTGGGAATTAACTCGTTGTTTTCATTGGGCACAACGGTCATTCATCCCTTTATAGGGACACAATGAATTGGGCTCACCAATGGGCTAACCAATGGGCTATCGGAGATAGGATAAATCATTCCCGCGTCAAGGAGTTTTAAGACTTCCTTTTTGATGACATCATGAATTTTGGTTTTTACCCTTCTTTGACTTTGAATTGCGGGTTTGTAGTTGATTGTAGTGTTTTACCACATCTTTAGGAAAAGGAGGTAAATAGGGAAAGTATTAAATACGATGGTTTAGGAAAACCGTGTACAAATGACCCAATGAAGTTCGTTTCCCAAGGAGGTATATGTGTGTGACTAAAATGTAGCTAGATTTGAGATTAATATTGGTTAGAAGAGGATGAGAAAAGAGAATGACGAAGACGTGAAATTAATTACTACTACGACGAAACGTAAAACCGTAAAAAGAGCAAAAATAAAAATTAATTCTAAAAATTACGAAAAATTCACCGAAAATCAAAATAAATAAACTAAGAGTTTACCAATGATTAAAACTTTTTCAAGCTTTTTAATTAAATAAATATTATTTTTTAAATGCTAATTAAAGCCCTAAAAATCAAATTAATTATCAAACAGCTCTAATAAAGATTTTTCAATTGGTAAACCTCTAAAATGAACTAAAAAGATTAAAAACTATTTTTATAAAATTTTAAACTAAGAAAAACTATTTAAAATGATTTAAAAACTATTAAAACTTAAAATAATTATTAAAATTAATCTAAGAGTTGCAAAAATCCTATTTTAATGTATTTAAGATAAGAAAAATATAAAAAGTGCAAAAATGTGAAATTTGAAAAATAATAATAAATTAATATTAAAATAATATTAAAAATCCAAAAATTATAAAAAATTCTAAAAACTTGCAAACTAGTTTATTTTAACCTAAATAAACAGAAAATGAAAGTTAAATTACAAATTTACCCCTAATGGGCCCCCAAATGGGCTAAAAGCAAAAACAATCAAGCTTAATGGGCTTTTTAGCCCAAAAAGTCAATAATAAGCCCAAATGACTTGGAAAAGCCCTATCTGACTCAAAATTTAATTCTAAACACAAAACTCTGAAGGCCCAAAAGCTAAAAGTGAGCTTATCACAAATTAATGAACAAACAGCTTATCCTTATTGGGCCATTAAGCCCATTAAGCAATAAGCCAATGCCATAAGCTCTAATTTGACACACAACTTTATTTTGGGATACTAAAGAGATATGTAAAAAGAAATTTGAAAAAGCACACTCAATAAGCCAGAAATAAGCAAAGAACAATTCCACAAAACGACAAAATAGCCGGGAAAGAGTTCTAGGCTGTTTCAGAAGCTCTGGTTTGTTGCAAAAGCTCACAAATAGCTTAACTAAGAATAATCAATCAAGAAAATCACAAAAAGCCAAGTAGAATAAGCTGTAAGAACCAATAAGCTGGTTGAAAAAGCCAAATAAGCTAGTTTTCTAGCAAAAGCTTAACCAAAAGACTTGTAACCTTCCAGACTTGTTATTAAGCTGAGAAAAATGAGTTCTATTACAAAAACCAAGTTATTGCATGTACAAATAAGCAAAACAAATTCAATAAGCTATATGACCAAGTTTGACCAAAAGTCAAACGCTGACAAGTGTAAATCAAACGCTGACAAGCACAAATTGGACGTTGACAGACTTAGTGAAGTGTTGAGACTTTGTTTTCACCCTGCTGGTCAAGGCTTGAGTGCAAACCTTGTGAATCAAGGCCTACCAGTTGGGTAGACTTGATGAGTTTTGGCACAAATAAGCCAATAAGCCAGTGGGTTATAAGCTTGTGAGATAAGCAGCAAACAAAAAGCACAAACCAAGTAATGCATAAGGAACCAAATACTAGCATAAAACAACAAGAATCAAACCAATAGCATCAAAATCTCATAGCATGCATTTGCTGATCTAAATGACCAAAAGCTGAAATTCAATAAGCTATAGACTACTCAATAAGCAACCAAACTCTAAAACCAGATGATGCAGAGTTGCACAACCAACAAATCTATAAGCAAACCAAGTTTCACACCTTAATTCAAACAAACAAACAAATTAGACATGCTGATGTGTTTGACTGAAAAAGTGTTCATAAACTAGCAACCTATGATTTTTAGTTATACCTTGTTTTAGACCTTTCCAACACTTGAAACAACTTATATATCAGCAAACAAATACATACAAACCAAAAGGAGCCAAGCTCCAAGGCCTTAAGGCCTTTGAACCAGCAAACATAAACAACCCTTAATCCACAACTTTTCAAAGCAACTTGTGATTCCAACTAACAACCTACTGATTTTATGATTCAAACACTCTTCCTAGATGACAACTAACAGATTCAAACACAAAAATCACAACCTCAAACACAAGAACACAAAATCACAGTCCAAAATCAAAAACAGGCAATAACATGAAATTTTTAGGGGAAACTTAAACAAGGGATTATACCTGTCCTCCACAACATCCTAGGAGGACCAGCTATGCTCCTTGGACCTTGTTCAACAACTAGAACAAGACCAAGGTTCTTCAAAAAGAAGATCAAAACCTGCTGATGTTCAAAGTAGAACAAGGTTTTGATGATGATGATTCTTCAACAAAAATGAACAAACAACTCAACCAAGAGCTTAAATCTCTTCTCAGGCTTGGTGTCAACAAGCTTGAAGGAGCTTAAGGCTTTTGGCTAAGGGTTAGTACAAGATAATAACCAAAACAGAAACAAGGATTTGAAGTATTTTGAACCTTTGAAAACCTATCAAACATAGACGTGCCTTAACCACAAGATTAAGGAAGGTCTATAACATCAAATGGAACTCAGATTTCAGCTATTCTAACACCAACTTTTATAAAACACAAAAGAGATTTCACAATTTAAGAAATTCAAATTTTATTTAAATAAAAAGGGATTATAAAGATAATAGCTAAAATCTGGAACAAAGGGACTCTCACAAGTTGAGGTCTCATTTTATAGGCAAATGCATACAAAACGCTATTCATAACCCTAGCACTAAATTTCCTAAATTATCCTTGCAGAATCTTCTAGGCTTGTTGCCAGCTTGCTTGGGTGAATCAGGGACGTTCATTGAGTGCTTGGTGATTAAGGAAAGGCTTAAGTTCGTTGATTTTGCCATGTCATGATCTTTTGTCAGGTGTCGTCATGTGAGTGGGGATGGGGGTATCTTTCTGGTAGTGGAGTTTAAGGTTTTTCTTGTGGGATGTGATTGAGGTGATGTGAATTACACGTGGGAACAACCAATTTCACTTTCCCCTTTGTTTTCTTCATTTTTCATCCTGGGTAAAAGGGTGTTCTTGGCTGGTAAAATTTCTACAGTAAATGTTACCCGCTTTATTAGGAATTTGAACTTTCAACTTGGCATTTTGGGTCCTTTGTTTTTGGGAAAAGATGCATAACAAGTTTTTCAGCCAACAAAACGTGTTCCCTTTGTTTTTGAAGTTATAGTTTTCACACTTTTGCCCTAAAACTTTGGCAAAAGTGTTTCAAGGGTTGTTTTTGTCATTTTTCCATAATTGAGGGAATGAATTTGGACTTTCTTGATCTTCAAAGGTCTTCATAGTATCTTTGATTTCATGAGGGATCATTATTTACAAATTAGAATTGATGAGGGACTAATCTTGCCATTTCTTCAAAGTTGAAGGACCATTTTTGTAACTTTGACAAACTTAAGGGACCAAACTTATATTTAAGAATTCACAAGGGTTTTAAGTGTCATTTCTTCATTCATTGAGGATCAATCTTGTATTTCTTCAAGTCTTCAAGGTTTAATCTTGGATAATTCATGAACTAGGGTCCGATTCTTTTTACGGCTTCGTTTCTCGTGTCCGTTTTTCCTTGTTTCTTGTGATATTTTGTCTTTTTCACGATATCCACACCTAAAATACACAAGTAAACAAATACAAGCATATATATGGTAATTTATGACATTTTAATGCATTTAAAGTCCGAAAAGAACGATGAGATCATGTATAAATGCCATCTCATCACTCCCCCATACTAAGCCATTGCCGTGCCCTCACGCAATGCCAGAATAAAGTATCTAAGCATCACCAAAGTTCAATTTTATTACCCTTTATTGAAAAGTAAAAGACTTGCAATAATACTACGAAGATGTGTAAAGACATAATGTATGATTTTCATCACGTTTTGTGACTTTTAGGGTCAATGAATAGAAACAAGTGAATGTCCCATAGAGTAAAGTTCGTCATCCTTGATTGTCATACATTCCATGCTAAGTGCAAAAACGAGATCATTGTTGGTACAAGTCACAGTGCTAACACTACCCATATGTCCAAATTGTGTAATACTTTTTCTCCCCGCAATCCTAGTTATTATAAAAGGAAATGGGTTACTAGCATTTTTTAACTATTTGTCATGGATCACAAGTGATTCATATTGACTTATTTGAGTATTTATTAGTCCGAAAGCAAAGTAGCACGATTTAATCGATAGTTAGCCGAAGGACAAAATCTTTTAAAACGGCTTCTCGTGTATCTCCTCAAGTTCATATCTTGGCATAACTTGTTTCACGATTTGAGACCTTTCTTAGACCGATATTTGGCATGTACTTCATACTTCAGATCTTGGGAAGACGTTCTTAAAGTTATGGTCTTCTCTTCATATTTTGGAATTTCTTCACATGACGTTTTTTTGAGAGATTCTTCATATTAGGACCAAGACTTCATCATTTTTCTTCAATCTTTATTTTGGACTTTGGTATACAACGATCTGCCTCTTTTTCGGACTTGGATATATTTATCCTCATACCTTGTAAGGGTCTTTTTGGATAGACTTTCTCCATGATCTTTAGGGGAGTAATTGCTTTTCGTCGTGTGTCTCGATCCTTCATATTGATTTTGGAATAATGATACTTCACATCATCTTGGATCTTTAGCAACAAAATAGAGCTCCTCATGCCTTGTTAGGGCCTTTTTGGATATTCACCAATCTTCGCGTCCCGCTTCAATAAGTTATGCCTTGGGTATGAACTCTATTCAACCCCGAGCAACGTTTAAACGATCTTGTGCTAGAAGCTAAGTAACCTTTCAAATCGTACGACCTTACTTATTGCAATTATTTTTATTCCTAATGCATTGATCTTATGGGAAGAAAAAGCCACAATTAAAAACATATGAGTTTTTGAAAGAACGTTTTCATGTTCTACGTTTAGCATGATCACTTGTCCAACTCTATCACTTCTCGTTCTTCAGTATCTAAAGACCTCTAAATAAATAGACTCGTGAATACTTAGCCATGCAAGTCAAAATTAAGCCAAATTTGGATTAGCTTTCATTAAGACTATATCAAATCAAAGTTTTTTGGTTTTCAAGCCACCTATAGGATCTTGCACTTTCTTGGACTTTTTCAATTTTATAGAATGCATTTTATAGTTCCCTTGATAAGTGACTTTCTAGGATCAATTATAGGAACTTGCGAAAAGTTCTTGTTCTTAACCCGAATGAGATAAGACTTTCGCGTTTTAAAGTTCCCTATATAAAAGTCTAGCAAAACTTGAATTGAGCGGGTTAAGGAATGTAAAGGGCTCCAAATGCCCATCAAGTCAAAAATAGCTCTTATTCTACCCATCGGAAAATATACATTCGTGTCTTAAAAACACTTATGAAAACTAAGAAAATTTTTAAAATTTGGCCATTTTTAGCCTTATTAGTAGTAACAAAAACAAAATATTGAAAGTTGGGAAACGTGAGGGCGTAGCAAAGCAAGTATCTATTCACCCCCCCCCCCCCCCCCCCCCGTACTAAAAGTAAACATTGTCCTCAATGTTTCGAGTCTAAAGGTGGAGCACCCCCATACTAGAGACGAATAATCGAATGCTTAGGATTTAGCATGGAAAGGGTGATCAACAATATATCTAAAGCCGTTTATGATTTATGCTAAAAGATAATTGTTAGAACAATAAAGGATATGTCATGGATTCGTGAAAAACTTCTTCAAGCGAATGATGGAGGCTCACGTAAACAAACACGAGAGTCTTCAATCGTAGATGATGATGTTCTAGATAACACAATCACAAACAACCACGAGACAACGAGTTTGAAGGGCACAAATCCCCTCTCATTAGTTATTAGAAAGCATAAAAGGATAAGCATGGGATCTCCCCCACGAGGCACCTCGTTTTTGATTACCGAGTCATGAGCTCGACTGGATCCCCTCAATCCTAATTATCATTGGGGAAGGTTACTTGGTCGAGGTCAACCATTGAAGGAATTTCCCCACCAAAGTAGTGCTTAAGCCTATGTCCGTTCACCTTGAAGTTAGGACCATCATCTTGAGCTAGCTCGATGGTCCCATAAGGAAACACTTGTGTAACGGTGAAAGGACCCGACCAACGAGATTTCGATTTCCTGGAAAATATCTTAAGTGTTGAGTTAAAAAGTAACACTTGATCAACAACGTTAAAAACCCGGTTTTTAATCTTTGCATCATGAAACTTTTTAGTCTTTTCTTTGAAAATCAATGAATTTTCATAAGCATTATCTCTTAGTTCATCCAATTCATTCAATTGTATCGTTCGGTGATCTCCCGCAGTCTTTAAGTAAAAGTTTGTATGCTTAAGGGCCCAATATGCCTTGTGCTCCAATTCAATGGGAAAATGACAATTCTTCCCATAGACTAACTTGTAAGGAGTACAACCGATAGGTGTCTTATAAGCGGTCCTAAAGGCCCATAAATCGTCATCGAGTTTGTCGGACCATGAAGCACGGTTTTCTCCAATCGACCTCTCTAAAATCCTCTTCAAAGCTCGATTCGAAACCTCGACTAGCCCACTCGTTTGCGGGTGATAAGCCGTAGAAAGACGATGAGTAACTCCATATTTCTTTAAGACCATCTCGAATTGGTCATTACAAAAATGGGTCCCACGATCGCTTATAATAGCACGAGGGGTTCCGAACAGAGAGAATAGTTGCTTCAAAAACTTCACTACCACACGAGCATCATTAGTAGGTAAAGCCTTAGCTTCCACCCACTTAGAAAGGTAGTCCACCGCGACGAGGATATACTTGTTACCATGAGACGATGGGAACGGCCCCATAAAGTATATGCCCCAAATGTCGAAAATCTCACACACTTGAATTACGTTTTGCGGCATTTCATCACGTTGAGACGATTTCCTTGACGTTGGCACGAATCACACGACTTCACAAGTGCGTGTGCATCACGATAGATAGAAGGCGAAAATAAGCCGGCATCGAACACTTTCTTAGCCGTGACATTAGCACCGTGGTGACCACCCGTGGGTCCCTCGTGACAAGCTCTAAGGATATTAGAAGCTTCGGCACCAAAAACATAACGTCGAACGAGTTGATCCGCACAAACCCGAAAGAGATAAGGGTCGTCCCAAAAATAGAACTTGACGTCACGAAAGAATTTTCGCTTTTGTTGTGTCGTCATACCCTTGATTATGAACTTTCCCGCATGGTAATTTGCAATGTAGGCAAACCATGGGGTGGTGTCTTTAGAATTCAATACAACGAGAGTCTCGAGAGGAAATGTTTCGGTGATTTCCTTGTTCTCGAAAACATCTTTGTGAGGATCTTCTAGACGAGAGAGATGATCGGTCGCTAGATTCTCGGCTCCTTTTTTGTCAAGCACGGTGACATCAAATTCTTGGAGGAGGAGCATCCAACAAAGCAATCTCGGCTTAGCATCTTGCTTAGCTAAGAGATACTTGATAGCCGAATGGTCGGTATACACGATGCTTTTAGTTAAGACGAGATAAGGTCGGAATTTCTCAAAAGCATAGACCACGGCAAGGAATTCCTTTTTCGTTGTGGTGTACTTTAATTGAGCCTCAGTCATAGTCTTACTAGCATAATGGATAGGACGGAAATGCTTTTCATAACGTTGCCCTAAAACGGCCCCTATAGAATAATCACTTGCATCACACATGATTTCAAAGGGTAATTCCCAATTAGGAGCAACAAGAATGGGAGCTTCGGTAAGTTTCCTTTTAAGAGTTTCGAAAGCTCTAACACAATCCTCATTGAAATTAAAAGGAGCATCCTTCTCGAGAAGGTGTGTCATAGGTCGAGAGATTTTCGAAAAGTCTTTGATGAAACAACCATAAAAGCCTGCGTGGCCTAAGAAACTCCTAACTCCCTTAACGGTTTTGGGATGAGGTAACTTGGCGATGACGTCTACCTTAGCTTTATCGACCTCAATCACCGCTTTCGAGACCTTATGTCCTAAGATGATTCCTTGTTTACACATGAAATGACATTTTTCCCAATTAAGCACAAGATTGGTTTCTTCACAACGTTTCAACATTTGCTCGAGATTAGATAAACATGACGTGAACGAATTTCCAAACACCGAAAAGTCATCCATAAACACTTCCATCGTCTTCTCGATCATATCATGAAAATTGCCATCATACACCATTGAAACGTACCCGGTGCATTACAAAGTCCGAAAGGCATCCTACGATAAGCAAACGTTCCATAAGGACACGTAAACGTATTCTTCTCTTGATCACGAGGGTCGATAGGGATTTGAAAGTAACCGGAAAAACCATCTAAAAAGCAATAGAATTCATTTCCCGCAAGTCGCTCCAACATTTGATCCATGAAGGGCAAAGGAAAGTGGTCTTTATGAGTGGTTTCATTTAACTTTCGGTAGTCAATACACACCCTCCAACCGGTCACAACACGAGTGGGATTTAACTCGTTGTTTTCATTATGCACAACAGTCATTCCTTCCTTTTTAGGGACACAATGGATTGGGCTCACCCATGGGCTATCGGAGATAGGATAAATCATTCCCGCGTCAAGGAGTTTTAAAACTTCCTTTTTTATGACATCGTTAATTTTGAGGTTTACCCTTCTTTAACTTTGAATTGCGGGTTTGTAGTCCTCCTCCATTAAAATCTTGTGAGTACAAAATTTTGGTTCAATACCCTTAATGTCGGAAATTTTCCACGCAATTGCCCCTTTATGAGCTTTAAGAACTTCCAAGAGCTCGGTTTTTTCATCATTAGCAAGACCTCTTGCAATAATAACTGGCAACTTGTCATCACCTTCCAAGAATGCGTATTCAAGGTGAGAAGAAAGATCTTTCAATTCAAGGATAGGTGGTTCCTCGATTGAAGATTTTGGTTCAACACTCATAACTTCCATCGGAGGAAGAAATGGTGGAATAGAAGTATCATTACTAATAAACACCTCATCTTCATTGTCGATTTCATTTGAAGTAAAATCGCCTCCTTGGAATGGAGTGAGATTTGGTGTAGATTTAGCAAGAATCGGATCCAAAATAGTGGGATTGCCACTTGACGAGCTATCGGAAAAACCTAACACTTCTTGTGAAAACTCATCGCAAACCACATCAACTATATCAATGTGACTGATGGTAGCGATTGCATAAACATGAGAAGGTTTTGAGTTTTGAGTAGCGTTTTAACAAGTTCCTCTTCGTTGAATCTAAAAGTGATAGTTCTTGCATGAACGTCGATAAGCGATCTTGAGGTGTCTAAAAATAGACGACCTAAAATTAGAGGAACTTGAGGATCCGCGGGGATGTCAACTACTATAAAATCAACGGGATAGTAGAACTTCCCAACTTTCACGAAAACATCTTCGGCTACTCACATGCTAAAATAGTAGAATGATCGGCCATCTCGATAGACATATTCGAAGGAGTAAGATCCGGAAGCGAAAGCGATTTCCAAATAGAAAATGGCATCAAATTAATGCTCGCACCAAGATCGGCCAAGGCGAGGCATTCCTTCATATCTTGTATGTCACAAGGAATGAGAAACTTTCCGGGGTCACCAACTTTTTCCGGTATGCGGTTAAGATAAACCGAAGAACAATTAGCAAGCTTTGAAAGCTTTTCCTTATCGGTCATCATACTTTTAAAAGTGGAAGCGAAACGAGGCATATATAACAACGCGTCAGCTAAACTCACATCAAAATGCACTTGTTGAAACATTTTTATAAAAAAGCTCGATTTGTTGTTTGTTACGTTCTTGCAATTTCTCTTTGTTTCGTCTCGAAGGGTAAGGTAAGGGTGGTGTGGGTTGGACATTAGGCAACGGCCTTGGAATCTCGGGTTCCATAATTGATATTGGTTCAACCGTAGTTATGGTATGAGCGGTACTTCGTGGGCTTGTGATATGCTCCTTTTCGACCATCACCTCGGGCTCTTTCTCGATTTCCTTCTCCGTAGAAGTACTTGGACGAGAGATTGGTTCCTTGAAAGTTTTACCACTTCGTGTAGTAATAACCTTCATTTCTCCCTTCGGGTTTGCAATGGTATCACTAGGAAGACCACCCGAGGAAGAGGGTTTACACATGATTGCTTCAAACATTTTTGCCATTCGGTCCTTAAATTTTGATTGCCTTAAATCTGCTTTTAACAATTCTTGCTTAATCTCATGTTGTCCTTGTTCCATCTTTTATTGATTTTGTTGAAGACGTTGGACATTTCCTTCCATTTTATTAGCATGAGTTTTAATTTCATTAGCAAGTTCGTTTTTAAGCTCGTTTTTTAACTCGAATCTTAAGCTAATCATCTCACGTTGCATGTTATCAAACTTAGCATCATTTGCTTTAGCATAATCCAAAAATTCTCGTTGAAGATTTTTAGTGTGAGCATTTTGAAAACCTTGTGTAGTGTTTTGAAAATCACGGTTTTGGTTTTGGTTAGTAACTTGTCCATTCCCACTTTGATAATTCCCTTTGTTGTAGTTACGTGAATTTCCTTAATAATTACCACCTTGGTTGTTGTTTCGATAGTTTTTAGCATTTTGATTTGGTGGAGCTTGATTTGGGCGGGAACCTTGGCCGTTTTGGTTGTAAGTTCCCGTTGCTACAAACAACTCTTTTCAACCGGTTTAACCGAAGCGAAATTCAAAGCCTCTTGTGCTTTCCAGTGAGTCATAAGATTAGCAAATCTATCGAAAAACCGATTTTCCTCATTAGCTTTATCATGTAAGGCATTAATGCTATGAGACGATGACGGCGATGACGAACCCAAATTGGCAACACTCGGTGTGTTACGAGGGCTATAAACCTTAGATCTATTCTCGATAATCTTTAAAGCTTCATCGGTCGTTTTGCACAAAAAATTACCACCCGCGGCGGCATTCAAGTAATCTCGTTCATGATCATTAAGCCCATTATAAAAAGTATCAACTTGATGTAATTCCGAAAAATCATGGTGTAGACATTCATGTAACATTTCCTTAAATCGTTCCCATGCCATTGAAAAACTTTCATTATTTCGTTGCACAAATCTTGAAATCTCGTTTTTCAATTGTGTTGTTTTAGATGGTGGAAAAAATTTGTTCACAAACTTAGAAACGAGATCACCCCATGTCAAAATTGAATTTGGCGGTTCTTTCTCAAGCCAAATTTTAGCGGGTCCATCTAACGAGTATGGAAACAACATCATCTTAATGGCGTCATGTGGAACATCCTTAAACTTGCTAGTTGCGGTGAGACGATTAAAATTCCTTATGTGGTAATGCGGGTTGTCTTTCTCATGACCTCTAAACTTATTAGCTTGCAACATCGACATTAAACCCGTCTTAATATCGAAATTCTCCGCAAGAATAGCGAGAATCACAATGGCCTCTCCAAAACCCTCGGTGGGTGCTTGAAGCAACTCCATCATAGTACGATTAGCCATGACGACTTCTTGTTCTACAATAGGTTCAACAATTGGAGTTTGTTCTTCAATCAACGTCTCTTGATTTGCTTGCTTTTGAAGACGTTTACGAGCTCGTTTTGCTTGATTACGAGTGATCATAAACTTCACGAAGAATGGGAGGTGAGCAAAGAAGATTCTTTTTGGGTGTTTTGTGAATTTTCAATTTTTTTGTGTTTTTGATAATTTTTAATTTTTTTTTTGGATTTTGGTGTATCTTCGTAGACAACAATCTACCAAATCTCTCCTTGAAACAAACTCTTGATTAAAGAAGCCTCAAAAGAATGAAAACGATCACGTGGAGTGAACGCCTTCGAATGACTTTAGAACTTTGGTGAAAACCAGATTGTTCAAGAGGGTTTAATCACAAAGAAAACCAAGCAAATATATTATACATAATAATACTTTGGGCGGAAAAACCCTCGATTAGCCTTCAATCTCAAAATACTCACAAGCAAGCGGGGAAACGAGGCGGCGCGAAGCACTTAAGAGCCTTTTTCCTTAGAGTATATTTTATAATACCCGCCTTATACCCACCTTATAGTTTATATTTTTCAAAATCGAGCTTCACGAAAGTATTTATCTATTTTTGCCTTTTTCTTTTTGTTTGAGATTCGAATACAATAATTAGGAGATCAAATCCCAATTAAGGTTGTGTTTTCACACTTTTGGAGATATTTTGTATTGATTGTGATACTTAATACAATATAGTAATAATAATTTCACAAGAAAAACAAAAAAAAACCGATAATACGTATTAGTAGATTTCTACTAATACAAATACTATTTATGGTTAATATTAAAAACAACAAGACAAATTAATCACGACACACCTCCCCGGCAGTGGCACCAAAATGATTGTAGTGTTTTACCACACCTTTAGGAAAAGGAGGTAAATAGGGAAAGTATTGAATACGACGGTTTAGAAAAACCGTGTACAAATGACCCAATGAAGTTCGTTTCCTAAGGAGGTATATGTGTGTGACTAAAATGTAGCTAGATTTGAGATTAATATTGGTTAGAAGGGGATGAGAAAAGAGAATGACGAAGACGTGAAATTAATTACTACTACGACGAAACGTAAAACTGTAAAAGAGCAATAATAAAAATTAATTCTAAAAATTACCAAAAATTCACCAAAAATCAAAATAAATAAACTAAGAGTTTACCAATGATTAAAACTTTTTCAAACCTTTTAATTAATTAAATATTAATTTTTAAATGCTAATTAAAGCCCTAAAAATCAAATTAATTATCAAAAAGCTCAAATAAAGATATTTCAATTGGTAAACCTCTAAAACGACCTAAAAAGATTAAAAACTATTTTTATAAATTTTTAAACTAAGAAAAACTATTTAAAATGATTTAAAAACTATTAAAACTTAAAATAATTATAAAAATTAATCTAAAGATGATAAAATTAATCTAAGAGTTGCAAAAATCCTATTTTAATGTATTTAAGCTAAGAAAAATATAAAAAGTGCAAAAATGTGAAATTTGAAAAATAATAATAAAATAATATTAAAAATCCAAAAATTATAAAAAGTTCTAAAAACTTGCAAATTATTTTAACCTAAATAAACAGAAAATGAAAGTGAAATTACAAAATTACCCCTAATGGGCTAAAAGAAAAAACAGTCAAGCTTAATGGGCTTTTTAGCCCAAAAAGTCAATAATAGGCCCAAATGACTTGGAAAAGCCCTATCTGACTCAAAATTTAATTCTAAACACAAAACTCTGAAGGCCCAAAAGCTGAAAGTGAGCTTATCACAGCTTAAGGAACAAACAGCTTATCCTTATTGGGCCATTAAGCCCATTAAGCAATAAGCCAATGCCATAAGCTCTAATTTGACACACAACCTTATTTTGGGATACTAAAGAGATCTGTAAAAAGAAATTTTGAAAAAGCACAATCAATAAGCCAGAAATAAGCCAAGAACAATTCCACAAAACGACAAAATAGTCGGGAAAGAGTTCTAGGATGTTTCAGAAGCTCTGGTTTGTTGCAAAAGCTCACAAATAGCTTAACTAAGAATAATCAATCAAGAAAATCACAAAAAGCCAAGTAGAATAAGCTGTAAGAACCAATAAGTTGGCTGAAAAAGCCAAATAAGCTAGTTTTTTAGCAAAAGCTTAACCAAAAGACTTGTAACCTTCCAGACTTGTTATTAAGCTGAGAAAAATGAGTTCTATTACAAAAACCAAGTTGTTGCATGTACCAATAAGCAAAACAGATTCAATAAGCTATATGACCAAGTTTGACCAAAAGTCAAACGCTGACAAGTGTAAATCAAACGCTGACAAGCACAAATTGGACGTTGACAGACTTAATGAAGTGTTGAGACTTTGTTTTCACCCTGCTGGTCAAGGCTTGAGTGCAAACCTTGTGAATCAAGGCCTACCAGTTGGGTAGACTTGATGAGTTTTGGCACAAATAAGCCAATAAGCCAGTGGGCTTATAAGCTTGTGATATAAGCAGCAAGCAAAAAGCACAAACCAAGTAATGCACAAGGAACCAAATACTAGCATAAAACAACATGAATCAAACCAATAGCATCAAAATCTCACAGCATGCATTTGCTGATCTAAATGACCAAAAGTTGAAATTCAATAAGCTATAGACTACTCAATAAGCAACCAAACTCTAAAACCAGATGATGCAGAGTTGCACAACCAACAAATCTATAAGCAAACCAAGTTTCACACCTTAATTCAAACAAACAAACAAATTAGACCTGCTGATGTGTTTGACTGAAAAAGTGTTCATAAACTAGCAACTTATGATTTTTAGTTATACCTTGTTTTAGACCTATCCAACACTTGAAACAACTTATATATCAGCAAACAAATACATACAAACCAAAAGGAGCCAAGCTCCAAGGCCTTAAGGCCTTTGAACCAGCAAACACAAACAACCCTTAATCCACAACTTTTCAAAGCAACTTGTGATTCCAACTAACAACCTACAAATTTTATGATTCAAACACACTTCCTAGATGACAACTAACAGATTCAAACACAAAAATCACAACCTCAAACACAAGAACACAAAATCACAGTCCAAAATCAAAAACAGGCAATAACATGAAATTTTTAGGGGAAACTTAAACAAGGGATTATACCTGTCTTCCACAACATCCTAGGAGGACCAGCTATGCTCCTTGGACCTTGTTTAACAACTAGAACAAGACCAAGGTTCTTCAAAAAGAAGATCAAAACCTGCTGATGTTCAAAGTAGAACAAGGTTTTGAGGATGATGATTCTTCAACACAAATGAACAAACAACTCAACCAAGAGCTTAAATCTCTTCTCAGCTTGGTGTCAACAAGCTTGAAGGAGCTTAAGGCTTTTGGCTAAGGGTTAGTACAAGATAATAACCAAAACAGATACAAGGATTTCAAGGTTTTGAACCTTTGAAAACCTATCAAACATAGACGTGCCTTAACCACAAGATTAAGGAAGGTTTATAACATCAAATGGAACCCAGATTTCAGCTATTCTAACACCAACTTTTATAAAACACAAAAGATATTCCACAATTTAAGAAATTCAAATTTTATTTAAATAAAAAGGGATTACAAAGATAATAGCCAAAATCTGGAACAAAGGGACTCTCACAAGTTGAGGTCTCCTTTTATAGGCAAATGCATACAAAACACTATTCATAAACCCTAGCACTGAATTTCCTAAATTATCCTTGCAGAATCTTCTAGGCTTGTTGCCAGCTTGCTTGGGTGAATCAGGGACGTTCATTGAGTGCTTGGTGATTAAGGAAAGGCTTAAGTTCGTTGATTTTGCCATGTCATGATCTTTTGTCAGGTGTCGTCATGTGAGTGGGGATGGGGGTATCTTTCTGGTAGTGGAGTTTAAGGTTTTTCTTGTGGGATGTGATTGAGGTGATGTGAATTACACGTGGGAACAACCAATTTCACTTTCCCCTTTGTTTTCTTCATTTTTCATCCTGGGTAAAAGGGTGTTCTTGGCTGGTAAAATTTCTACAGTAAATGTTACCCGCTTTATTAGGAATTTGAACTTTCAACTTGGCATTTTGGGTCCTTTGTTTTTGGGAAAAGATGCATAACAAGTTTTTCAGCCAACAAAACGTGTTCCCTTTGTTTTTGAAGTTATAGTTTTCACACTTTTGCCCTAAAACTTTGGCAAAAGTGTTTCAAGGGTTGTTTTTGTCATTTTTCCATAATCGAGGGAATGAATTTGGACTTTCTTGATCTTCAAAGGTCTTCATAGTATCTTTGATTTCATGAGGGATCATTATTTACAAATTAGAATTGATGAGGGACTAATCTTGCCATTTCTTTAAAGTTGAAGGACCATTTTTGTAACTTTGACAAACTTAAGGGACCAAACTTATATTTAAGAATTCACAAGGGTTTTAAGTGTCATTTCTTCATTCATTGAGGATCAATCTTGTATTTCTTCAAGTCTTGAAGGTTTAATCTTGGATAATTCATGAACTGGGGGCCCGGTTCTTTGTACGGCTTCGTTTCTCGTGTCCGTTTTTCCTTGTTTCTTGTGATCTTTTGTCTTTTTCACGATATCCATACCTAAAATACACAAGCATATATATGGTAATTTATGACATTTTAATGCATTTAATGTCCGAAAAGAATGATGAGATCATGTATAAATGTCATCTCATCACTAGTCCTCCTCCATTAAAATCTTGTGAGTACAAAATTTTGGGTCAGTACCCTAAATGTCAGAAATTTTCAACGCAATTGCCCATTTATGAGCTTTAAGAACTTTCAAAAGTGCGGTTTTTTCATCATTAGCAAGACCTTTTTCAATAATAACCGGCAACTTGTCATCACCTTCCAAGAATGCGTATTCAAGGTGAGATGGAAAATCTTTCAAATCAAGGATAGGTGGTTCCTCGATTGAAGATTTTTGCTCAACACTCATAACTTCCATCCGCGGAAGAAATGGTGGAATAGATGTATCATTACGAATAATCACCTCATCTTCATTGTCGATTTCATTTGAAGTAAAATCGCCTCCTTGGAATGGAGTGAGATTTGGTGTAGAATTAGCAAGAATCAGATCCAAAATAGTGGGATTGCCACTTGACGAGCTATCAGAAAAACCTAACACTTCTTGTGAAAAGTCATCGCAAACCACATCAATTAAGTCAATGTGATTGATGGTAGCGATTGCATAACATGAGAAGGTGTCGAGTTTTGAGTAGCGTTTATAACAAGTTCCCTTTCGTTGAATCTCAAAGTAATAGTTCTTGCATGAACATCGATAAGCGATCTCGAGGTGTCTGAAAATGGACGACCTAAAATTAGAGGAACTTGAGGATCCGCGGGGATGTCAACTAGTATAAAACCAACGGGATAGTAGAACTTCCCCACTTTCACAAAAACATCCTCGGCTACTCCACATGATAAAATCGTAGAATGATCGCCCATCTCGATAGACATGTTCGAAGGAGTAAGAGCCGGAAGCGAAAGCGATTTCCAAATAGAAAATGGCATCAAATTAATGCTCGTACCAAGATCGGCCAAGGCGAGGCATTCTTTCATATCTTGTATATCACAAGGAATGAGAAACTTTCCGGGGTCACCAACTTTTTCCGGTATGCGGTTAAGATAAACCAAAGAACAATTAGCAAGCTTCGAAAGCTTTTCCTTATCGTTCATCATACCTTTAAAAGTGGAAGCGAAACGAGGCATATATAACAATGAGTCGGCTAAACTTACATCAAAATGAACTTGTTGAAACATTTTTATAAAATGCTCGATTTGTTGTTTGTTACGTTCTTGCAATTTCTTTTTGTTTCATCTCGAAGGGTAAGGTAAGGGTGGTGTGGGTTGGACATTAGGCAACGGCCTTGGAATCTCGAGTTCCATGATTGGTATTGGTCCAACCGTAGGTGTGGGATGAGCGGTACTTCGTGGGCTTGTGATATGCTCCTTTTCGACCATCACCTTGGGCTCTTTCTGGATTTCCTTCTCCGTAGAAGTACTTGGACGAGAGATTGGTTCCTTGAAAGTTTTACCACTACGTGTAGTAATAACCTTCATTTCTCCATTCGGGTTTGCAATGGTATGACTAGGAAGACCACCCGAGGAAGAGGGTTTGCCATTCGGTCTTCAAATTTTGATTGCCTAGCATCCGCTTTTAACAATTCTTGCTTAATCTCATGTTGTCCTTGTTCCATCTTTTGTTGATTTTGTAGAATACGTTGAACGTTTCCTTCCATTTTATTAGCATGAGTCTTAAGTTCATTAGCAAGTTCGTTTTTAAGTCGTTCTTCAACTCGGATCTTAAGCTAATCATCTCACGTTGCATGTTATCAAACTTAGCATCGTTTACCTTAGCATAATTCAAAAATTCTCCTTGAAGATTTTTGGTGTGATCATTTTGAAAACCTTGTGTAGTAGTTTGAAAATCACGGTTTTGGTTTTGATTTGAAACTTGTCCATTCCCACTTTGATAATTCCCCTTGTTGTAGTTACGTGAATTGCCTTGATAACCACCATTTTGATTGTTGTTTCGATAGTTTTTAGCATTTTGATTTGATGGAGCTTGATTTGGCGGGAACCTTGTCCGTTTTGATTGTAAGTTCCCGTTGCTACGTAAGCACTCGAAGTGTTACCACCGGCGGTAATGCACTCAGAAAGATCATGAGCTCCACCACAAGATAAACAACTCTTTTCAACCGCTTTAACCGATGCGGAATTCAATGCATCTTGTGCTTTCCAATGAGTCATAAGATTCGAAAACCTATCGAAAAACCGATTTTCCTCATTTGCTTCATCATGTAAGGCATTAATGTGACGACATGATGACGACGATGACGAACCCATATTGGCAACACTCGGTGTGTTACGAGGGGTTATAAACCTTAGATCTATTCTTGATAATCTTTAAAGCTTCATTGGTTGTTTTGCACAAAAAATTACCACCCGCGGCGGCATTCTAATAATCTCGTTCATGATCATTAAGCCCATTATAAAAAGTATCTATTTCATGCAATTCTGAAAAATCATGGTGTGGACATTCATGTAACATTTCCTTAAATCGTTCCCATGCCATTGAAAAACTTTCATTATTACGTTGTGTAAACCTTGAAATCTCATTTTTCAAATGTGTTGTTTTAGATGGTGGAAAAAATTGGTTCACAAACTTAGAGACGAGATCACCCCATGTCAAAATCAAATTTGGCGGTTCTTTCTTGAGCCAGATTTTAGCGGGTCCATCCAACGAGTATGGAAACAACATCATTTTAATGGCGTCATGTGGAACATCCTTAAACTTGCTTGTTGCGGTGAGACGATTAAAATTCCTTATGTGGTAATGTGGGTTGTCTTTTTCATGACCTCTAAACTTATTTGCTTGCAACATTGACATTAAACCCGTTTTAATCTCGAAATTCTCCGCAAGGATGGCGGGAATCACAATAGCTTCTCCAAAACCCTCGGTGGATGCTTGAAGCAAATCCATCATAGTACGATTAGCCATGGCGACTATTGGTTCTACAACGGGTTAGACAATTGGAGTTTGTTCTCCAATCAAAGGAGCTTGATTTCCTTGACTTTGACGACGTTTACGAGCTCATTTTGCTTGATTACGAGTTAGCATAAACTTGACGTAGAATGGGAGGTGAGCAAAGAAGATTCTTTTTGGGTGTTTTGTGAATTTTCAATTTTTTTGTGTTTTTGATTGTTTTTATTTTTTTGGATTTTATGTATCTTCGTAGACAACAATCTACCAAATCTCTCCTCGAATCAAACTCTTGATTAAAGAAGCCTCAAAAGAATGAAAATGATCACGTGAAGTGAACGCCTTCGAATGACTTTAGAACTTTGGTGAAAACCAAATTGTTCAAGAGGGTTTAATCACAAAGAAACCAAGCAAATATATATGATACGTAATAATACTTTGGGCGTCAAAACCCTCGATTAGCTCTCAATCTCAAAATACTAACAAGCAAGCGGGGAAACGACGCGGCGCAAAGCACTTAAGAGCCTTTTTCCTTAGGGTATATTTTATAATACCCGCCTTATACCCACCTTATAGTTTGTATTTTTCAAAATCGAGCTTCACGAAAGTATTTATCTATTTTTGCCTTTTTCTTTTTGTTTGAGATTCAAATACAATAATTAGGAGATAAAATCCCAATTAAGGTTGTGTTTGCACACTTTTGGAGATATTTTGTATTTGTTGTGATACTTAATACAATATAGTAATAATAATTTCACAAGAAAAACGAAAAAAACCGATAATACGTATTAGTAGAGTTCTACTAGTACAAATACTATTTATGGCTAATATTAAAAACAAAATGACAAATTAATCACGACACACCTCCCCGGCAGCGGCGACAAAATGATTGTAGGAAAAATACGTCTTTTAGGAAAAAGAGCATATATGAGCGGAAAGTATTAAATACGACGGTTTAGGAAAACCGTGTACTAATGATCCAAAGGTGAAAGTTCGTTTCCCAAGGAGATATATTTGTGTGATTAAGATGTAAATATTTTGGATTAATATTTGAGAAAGAAGGGGATGAGAAAATAGAATGACGGATATGTGAAAATTATTACTACGACGACTAAATTAAAAACCGTAAAAAGTGCTAAAATAAAAATTAATTCTAAAAATTACCAAAGTTCAAATTAAATAAACTAAGTTTACAAATGATCAAAAAATTTTCAAACCTTTTAATTAATCAATTATTAATTTTTAAATGCTAATTAAAGCCCTAAAAATCCAATTAATTATCAAAAGCCCAAATAAAGATTTTTCACTTTGTAGACCTCTTAAATGACTTAAAAAGACTAAAAACTATTTTTATAAATTTTTAAACTAGTCAGAACTATTTAAAATGATTAAAAACTATTAAAACCTTCATATAATTCTAAAAATTAAGAAAATGATGCTAAAATAAATCTAAGAGTTTTAAAAATCCTATTTCAATGTATTTGACCCAAGAAAAATATAAAAAGTGCAAAAATGTGAAATTGAAATTTAATAATAAAATAATATTAAAAATCCAAAAATTATAAAAATTTATAAAAACTTGCAAACTAGTTTCTTTTAACCTAAATAAACAGAAAATAAAAGTAAAATTACCAAAATACCCCTAATGGGCCCCCAAATGGGCTAAATACTAAAACAGTCCACTTAAATGGGCTTTTTGGCCCAAAAAGTTCAACTAAGCCCAAAAGTCCTGAAAAATCCCTATCTGACTCAAAATTTGATTCTAAACACAAAAGTCTGAAGGCCCAAAATCTGTTTTTGAGCTTATCATAGTTTAATGGTATAATAGCTTATCCTTATTGGGCCAATAATCCCATTAAGCAATAAGCCAATGCCATAAGCTCAGATATGACACACAACCTTCTTTTGAGATGCATAAGAGATATGTGAAGAGAAATTTTGAAAAAGCAAACCCAATAAGCCAGAAATAAGCAAAGTAGAATTTAACTAAAAGACAAAATAGTCTGGTTGGAGTTCTAGACCACCTTAGACCTTGAAATAAGTTGCAAAAGACTCTAAATGACTTAATTAAGACAAATCAACAAAGAAAAGTTCAATAAGCCAATCCAAATAAGCAGAATAAGCTGATAAGCACTTATGTAAAAGTCAAAATTATTGGTTTTCTAGTCAAAGCTCAAAGTCAATCCCTCAAATGCTCCAGTATGAACAAATGGGTCAAATAAGTGACACCTATTACAAATTCAAAGTTGTTATAGGTTAAAATAAGCTAGAACAGCTTATTGATAAGCACCAGTTTAAATAACACTAGTAGTGGCTAGCAGCAGGGGAAAGGAGTTCCCACTGCTTTGACTATTTGACTTGCTTTTTTAGAGAGATCCAGTTGGATTCAATGGAAAACAAAGGCACCTTGTAATCAGTGGATCACAAGGAGTCAATACCAATCAACAAATCACAATTTGGTTCACTCAATAAGCACGGAATAAGCAAACAATCCACAAATATGATATAGACTTGACAAATAAGCAGTTATGAACTAAAAAGCAGTTTTAGCATGAATAAGCCAACCAAATTGGACCATATGCCTACACAAGCTATAATAAAGTCCAATAAGCACAAATAAACTTGTTTTAAACACTGGATCAAAGTAAATAAGCAGATTCAAGCACAAAAAGTTACTGATGAACAAAGGTGATTATCCAAAATCCTTTTGCTGATGTATTTGACCACCAACCTAATTTGAAACCCTCAAATCCCTTTCCCTGGTTATGTTAACCAAAATTTAACACGTGCTAACCCTAGTCTACCCTTAGATCTAGGTGTCCCTAAAATTTTAGCCAAAATACCCAAGAAAATTATATTTTATAGACATTTGTTGGGTTTTAGTGTTTAGACCCTCAAAACTTGCAGATAATAAACCACTTGCACCAGATAAACAAATACCACCACTAAGCAACCACAAAAAACCACTCAAGTTGTCTTAGATCTTGATAAATCAGTTAACCCAAACACCCATTTGGAATCTGATTTCTTAGATTTTCAAAGGATTTTTGTGTTTTAACCCTCAATCCAAGATCAAAACAACCTAGTAACAACAATCCAACCCTCAGAAAGACATATCAACCACAAATTCACAGATTCACAGACCAAAATCCAAAATCACATAAATCATGCAATATTTTCAGAAAAGTAAAAGAGATAAGAGATTCAAACCTCCAAAATGTACATCCACACTTTGGAATGTTTGAGCTGATGTGCTAGCAAGTACAAGTACCAGCTTCCACAAGCTGCTAAGATGAACAAACACAAAAGTAAGATCAAAACAGATTATCCTTCGATTTTTGAAAACAAGTGTTTTAAACCTTAAAACCTTTTCTCAAAATCAACCAAACATGTATATGGAACTTAGATCATAGCTATTCCAACACCAAACTTTTATAAATCACAAAAGAGAATTCAAAATTTTCAAAAATTCAAATTTTATTTCATAAACAGGAATTACAAAGAAAATAGCTAAAATCTGGAACAAAGGCCTCACCACAGGTTGGGGGTCCTTTTATAGGAAACAATAGACGATTCTAGATGCAAAATACATGAAAACCCTAGCTAGAAAATCCCTAGAATGCCCTTGAGTGCTTGAGGCGTGTTTGATGTTGTGAGAGGTCCAAAATGAACTTGGTTGTTCATTTTATGCTTGGGGACCAAGTAGTAGCTATAAATCGTAGATCTCGCCGACTAGGATTGCTTGGAGAGGATTGGTAGACGTGTTGAATGATGGGGTCACATGGTGAGTGGGGATTGGGGTTTTGGGCGCGCGATGAGTTCCTGGGCATGTGAATTAAGCGTGTGCCTGGGTAATTTCATTTTACCCTTTGTTTTAAGTGGGGTAAGTTCTGGGTTCATAAAGGTAAAAAGTAACAAGTTTGATTCGTTTTTTGTGGGGTGGAGTTGTTTGGCGCGTGTTTGGATAGGTTGAAGTTTGGGAATTGACATTATGAGTCCTTGTGTTTTGGCAAAACATGTAAAACGAGTTTTTTAGCCAACAAACTTAATTTCCTTTGTTATTTAAGTTTCCAATTTCACACATTTGCCCCAAAACTTTGGTGAAAGGTTTTCAAGGGTTATTTTTGCCATTTTTGAATAGTTCAAGGACTAATCTTGAACATTTCTCATCTTTGAAGGTCTTCATAGGATGTTTGACTTCATGAGGGACCATTGTTGACAATTTAGAATTGTTGAGGGACTAAACTTGCCAAATCATCAACGTTGAAGGACCTTTTTGTAATTTTGACAAACTTAAGGGACCAAACTTTTAATTATGAATATACAAGGGTATTAAGTGTCTTTTCATCATAAATGAGGGATCAATCTTGTACATCTTCATGTCTTCAACGTATATTCTTTAAGAAATCCATAACTAGGGCCCGGTTCATTGTACGGCTTCGTTTCTCGTGTTCGTTTTTCCTTGTTTCTTGATATCTTTTGTCTATTTCACGATATCCATACCTAAAATACACAAGTAAACAAACACAAGCATATATATATATATATGTTCGCCGCACTTTGTCAAATGTGCGCCGCACTTCCATTTTGTAAATGTGCGCCGCACTTTTCCTTTTGTGCGCCATACTTTGGATAGTTTTCCAAAATCGTATTTTATTGAATGTGCGCCGCACTTTTCTGATGTACGCCGCACTTTGGCTCTTTTTCAGCACAATTTATTTTGTAGTCATTTTCTTCTTATTTATTCACATCTTTGCTTCATATGTTTATTCCTTCCCTACAATCAAAACAATACACATTATTAGTAACATTTCAACACATAACTTATTATTTACATAACAAACAAGGACAAATGTGTCATTACAAACATGTATAAATGAGGCATTATCAGTATCGTACAAAGATACATTTGACAGATCGTTGTTGGAGTTTGTCACCCGAGTCATGTTTCACATACGCCTCGCAACCCCAGACCTTTAAATAAGACACATATGACTTCTTGCCATGCCATAGTTCATATGGTGTCTTATCGACCTTCTTTGAAGGAACCATATTTAAAATGCGAACAGGAAACTCTAAAGCATAAACCCAAAAGGATAAAGGTAAAGTTGTAAATTTAAACATAGATCGTACCATATCTAATAATGTACGATTTCTCCTTTCGGATACACCATTTTGGTGTGGAGTATAGGGAGAATTAAGATGCTGAACAATTCCATTCTCACTTAGATAATCTATAAACTCTTGACATAAATATTCACCACCTCTATCAGAACGAAGAGCTTTAATCTTCTTTCCTAGTTGCAGTACTACTTTTGCTTTAAACACTTTGAATGTTTCAAATACCTCATGTTTATGATTAAGTAAATAAACATAACCATAACGGCTATAATCATTCGTAAATGTTAAGAAGTAGATAGCACCTTTCCTTGACAAATGTCTAAGTGGCCCGCACACATCAGTATGTATTAAACCTAGTAGATTAGTAGCTCATTCAATATTGCTATTAAAAGGTTTCTTGGTCATCTTTCCAGAGATACAAGACTCACATTTATCGAATGATTCATCATCGATATTTTACAAAAGACCTTCACGTTGAAGGTTTTGTATACGAGTCTTCCCAATATGGGCAAGTCTACATAGCGAAAGATAAGAAGAGTTTTTGTCAAACTTTCTCTTCTTATTCATACTAAAGACAGATTTATTATTTTTGGATTCATTATCATGCATGTCTATTTCAAACACACCATTCACAGAAATTGCATTAAAATAGAAAATACCATTTTTCCAAACCGAAATTCCATTATTATCAATCTATGAACGAATCCATTATTCAACAAACAAGAAAAAGAAATAACACCCCTAACAATTGTAGGTACATAATGACAGTCATTTAACATCAGTACTAAACCCGAAGGTAAAACTAAATTAAATGTTCATATACCTTCAACTGATGCTTGTGCGCCATTGCCCACTTGTAGAAATTGTTCCCCATAGGATAGCTTCCTTTCCAGATTAAACCTATGCAGCATATTACAAATGTTAATACCGCATCCCGTATCATATTCCCAGGAATTTAATTTGTATGTTAAATTGAAAAATTAAATCCTAAATAAAGTACCTGAAACTGCAGCGCTCTGCTCAGACTTCTTCTTTATTTCTCGCAACTCTTCGAGGTAAAGAGGGAAATTCCTCTTCCATTGACCACTTGCCTTGCAATGCTGGAAAGTCTCATCCTTCTGAGATCTAGTCTTCTTGACAATGTTCTGCTTAGGTTTCTAATAAGTCGCAACTTATTTTCCCTTATCACCCTTTCCTTTGCCTTTCTTCTTGTTCGCTTGCTGTCTTGGCTTACTCACTCTACCCTTTTGTATGGTTAGTACAGAAGGCGTAGCGGTAGATGCATTGTCTTTTAACCCCTTTTCATAGTCAATGAACATTGGATGCAAATCATCAACTGTCATCCCCGTGCAATGCATAGTATAGTTTCTAACAAAATCATTGAAGTCCTTGTTAAAGGACCTATTGATCAAGTTAATAGTCATATTATGATCATACGGTTGTCCTAGTGCAATGAGTTGTTCCATATAACCCCTCATCTCCAAGTAATGGGCACTTACAGACTTTCCTGGAGCTTGCTTGTAGCTATGCAAAGCATCTTCTAAGTCGTAGATCTCCACAGCTTGCGGCTTCTCGAACATAGCCTTGAGCTCATCAAGCATTCGCTTAGGTAAAAATAGTTCATACTTCTGTTGAAGTGGAGGAGCCATTTTACCTAGCATTAAGCAAGCCATCCCTGAGTGCTTCTTGACATTAGCAGCGTGTTCAAGCCTTTGTGCATCAGATGCTCCTTCAGAAAGATCCTCTGGATAGGGAGTAGTCAAGATAACAATAGTACCCACTGCTCTCAAGACAATAGCGAGCGATACCAATCATTGAAGTTTGGGCCAGTAAGTTCAGGACGTTCAAAGAGAGCTTTGAACGCGGAACTAATAGTGTTATTGGTGGGTTGAACCATTTCTACAAAAATAAGTTCAAATATTAGTATTTTCAATAACAAAATACTTTCAAGAAAATAAATTACCTTGGTATAAAACCATATTGTTTTCCTTGAATTCTCGAACTATATTGACATAGATCCATTACATCAGTTGATCTGATAGTAAATGAATGTTCTCAATGTAGCGACTTGTCGAACAATTTAATTGAAAAACAATTTTCAATTTCTATATTTTTAAGGGATTTACATTGCCAAAAAAGGTTTTGTTTTGTAAACATGTTTCATCCCTTCTGAATGCATTAAGTTTCCAGATCTAACCGAGTAACTTAATTAAGTCGTCTAATCTGAGTAACGTAAAACCATCATACGAATTCTCATTCTACGAAAGGTTTTCTCTCCATCACAACATCACCCAAAAATCTCATTTGATGACGAAGTAATTTCAAGTGTTCGTCAATTAGGAGCATTCGACTTAAATTTTAAGGGTATAAATTTCGATGTCATAAATCAATGTATGGAGAAGCATGCATACAACTCCATAGCATAAGTTTAATAAAACATTTAGTAAACTTTTTCACGATAATAAATTTCTTCATAAATTATGTTGAGGTATTGGTCAAACCAATTAAAGAATTTACCCACAACTATTCACAACGTACTTTTGCTAGAACTCGGTTACGCACAAAGCAATACCCTTATTCATTGTGTTTCAGATGTGAATTTGTGGTAAATAATGTGACAATCCGTCAATTTATGGTCGATATTTTATTCTTAAGTATTATTTAAAAACATTATTTTAATGTTATATTATGAACTCACTCATTTTTTGGAAGGAATTTGAGTTTACATCTTAAAGTAGCATCGACTACGTCTAAACCGGAGGACTATACGTTACGTGCTTACTTTTACATATACCGTTTTTATGATAGTCCGACACTTCAGGAAATAAATTTATTCTTGAATATTATTTTGAGAATTTAAATTTGTGTTGGTTCATAAACTCATTTATTTACGAGAAGAGATTAGGACTTACGTGCATAATTTAATGTCCTTTACGACTAAACCGGAAACCCTAGGTTTACGTATTTACGTTTTTGAACTCCGTTTTTTATGAGACAACTTTTATTAGATTTGTTTCGTGCCGTTGATTCATAATTTATAAAAACGTTTTTCGTAAAACGACCCGAGGGAACACAAATTGAGGAAACTAGAATCGAGATTACCCGTAATTAAATGGGGATGAGACACGATAAATCTTGCCCCACACCCACATGGGACGGCCAAGGCTATACAACACATCAAAGATGTGTCAACCTTATATAATAAACTAGGACACTTGTCCTAGTTTACTTACCAAAACCATTTACAACAAAACCACCCAAAGCTTATACAAGCTACTCATTATTCATACATGCAAAACACACAACTCTCTCTCTCTCTCACTCACCATTTCCGTCCACTTCACCACCACAAACCACCATTTGATCTTAATTCAACCATAAATCTTATGTTATTCTTTGCATAAGATGATGTCCTTTTGAAGCCTTATTGATTGGAGATGATCATAACATCTACAAAGGAGTTTTCTTGGTGTCCAGGGGCTGATTTTACACAAGGTGTTCATAGAATTGGGTGATCTTGATGTTGATTTTGGTTTATCACAAGATTTGTGATCAAAAACCAAGCCTTGATCATAACTTTCACTATCTTGGTTGGTAACAAGATCATTCCTTCCATTTTCTTGTTATTTTTTAAATGTAATTTTGTATTTTCATTCTAAATGTATATGTATATGATGATATATGATGATCAAAAGTAGTATCTGGGGATCTTGTGTTGATAAAATTGGTTAAGATGATTAAAAACTACATGAAAAGATGTTAAAATCATGTCTAAAATTGTAGGCTGTGTAAAACAGTAAAGAACCATATGATAACTTGTTAAAATGACTTGGATAATTTAATATACAGTAAGGTATGTGACTTTTACATATGTGAGAGTTGGCCACTCAATGGAATCCATAAAATGAGTGAGATATGATCAAAACATTATTGAAGTTCAAATCTGTATAGTCTGTTTTGGACGAATTGTTAGAGACATTTAGAGGATGATTGAGCAGTAGCTAAAATGGAGTTAATTGTATCACATATTATTTAGTTTGTGCTGTATAAAAATGAGCTTTTATCTCCTCGTAGAACTCAAGATATGATAAAAATTGTGAAAGTGAGTTTCATAATCAGATTTGGAAAATAAAAGTATATATTATAAAATTAGCACTCAAGTAAAATAATATAAAATCTATACCTAAAACCCACTAACTTATATAATACTTATAAATAAGTTATATACTTTGATAAGTAAATGTGACATTTTTTAAAATTTCAAATTAATATGTTTTATAAGTTATAAAACTATACACATAAGTTTTACGTCTTTTTGGTTAAAACCGAAAGATTAACGTTTTCGTCAAATAAAACTTATATGGTCGGACCCGTCTAATGTAAACTTTTTATAACACATCTACTGATATGTAAGTACATTTGACAAGTGAAAACCGATAAAACCCGAGCTTTATAACTTATGGACATTAGCGGGCCAAAGTAGCCTTATTGGACCACTAGCCCAACTAGCTTGGCTAAACACTAATGGACTTACTCATGGGCTTAACCCACTTGGGTCCAACATATGAGTATAGGCCTGGTAATAAAAGTATAAAATGGACTAATATAATGTATTGGGATTTTAATGGGCTAATTGGGCCTTAATATGGAATTGGATTGAAACTAGTGTAACTAGTCAAAAATTTGACTAACACATAACACTATAATGTTGAATGAAGATATAAAAACCCATTAGATCATCATCATACTTATAATATCATCATATATACATAGCAATTGTTTTTATAAAATCATTGGACAAGAGTCTAAGACCGAGTATTATGTGTCTAGGTTTCCGTGATTGAAGCACGTACCGTACATCCAAATCGCCGATAACCCGCCTTTCCCAATCAACGTGAGTTTATAGCCTTTCACTCTTTTAAATATTTTACGAAATGTTTTATAAACCTGCGAGAGAGATAACATGTTAGTTTTAATAAAATAGGACACCAGTTGTCCCGATTGTTTACTTATTGATATGGACCCGAATGAGTATATGACCCGAATGAGTATATGACCCGATGAATGACTATATGACTCGATGAATGAAATGAAATGGATTATTATTGTTTGGTTATGTCACTAAAAGTCCCATTAGCATGAATTGTGAACTACCGGGTTTTGGTAGACGCTTATGCATATAATAATACTATTTGGGGAAGATCACCCCAGTTCGCGCCTAGACGGTTGATCCCCGTCGTGCCACATTGATTGGTAAACGAAATTATGTTTGAGAATATTTATATAAGCGTGATTATTGTGACGACACGCTGTTTTAGATGGGCAAATGAAGTTCGGGTTAGCTACCCGTTGTTTGTTATAGTAAGGTAGCAATGTCATGCGGCTTATAATAATCCAATAACGAAAACACTGATATGCGCATTGAATTACAATATATTGCTTGATAGCAATACGGGGTCTTATTACTGATATTATGTTCGTGTTTTGGATTTATATAATGGTTTTTAATAAACTCTATACAACGTTATAAAACGTATAGTATGATGTTTTTACGACAATGGTTCGTATAATGGTTTTGAAGTTTGAAGCCTATATTATGATTTACGACTAGGAGTTGTATAAAATGTCTTTGGCCTATTATATGGCCTGTTAGAAAGATTTGTACAAAATAATTTTCGGTAATAATTATGTACCGATGATATATTAATGTTTTTTATTAAACTCTATGAATTCACTCGGCGTTTTCGCTGACCTTTTCTTTTAACATGTTTTATCTCAGGTACTTGAAGGTAATTCTCGGGAAGACGACAAGAATTTATGACCCACACTTAAATAACAATTTCCATTCAAATGTTTTGTAAAATTTTATGAAATACTATGACTTGAGACCTATGTAATTTGAAATTTATGAATGGAAAATGCATTATTATTAAACGACGCGATTTTTAAGCGTTGTCTATGATTTGAGTAATGTGTTATCCCGTAACACCAACCACTCTTCTGCTGAACTAAAGTATGAATATTTGGGGGTGTTACAGTTTGGTATCAGAGCTCTCGTTATAGAGAACGAAAGATTTTAAAAAAAAACCAAGGTTTTGAATAAAACCTTTCAAAATCTTTTAACTATAAACATTTTTCTCAAAATGTCTAAAAATGTTTTGACTATAGCGGTGCCAAAGAATTCTCGAGTTACCGACAAGGCCAGACTGAGAAGTGTTATTTTAATATATATATGTTGTTCCCTTTTAATCCATAACACAAGATTCTTAGAGAGAGAAAGAGAAGAAAAGTAGAAAGAGAAAGTAAAGAGAGAAGTGGAAGGTTTACACTAAAACTATGTGTTTTATGAAATGAACCAACACCCTCTTTCACATGTGAAAGAGGGTTATATACCCACGAACCAATGGGCTTTCCATGGGCCGTGGGTTTGTGACTTGGGTCGGGCTTGGCTTAGTCTTGGGCTTACGCCCCTAACTTAGACAATATTAGCTTAAAGTCCAAGCCCGGTTTTCCCGACTAACCTATTACAATACAAGACCTTTTAACGACTAAGATGACCTATTACATTCTTGTTCGACTATATAAAATATAGGGCTAACAATCTCCCCCAATGTATCGGTCATATTAAAAAGCTTAAAAAGCATAAGATGATTGAGTGAATACATTCTTGTAGAGGAGATCTTCCTGCTTTGGTCTTGTATCTTGGTCTTGATCTTGTTTGTAACAGCTTTGTTCCTTCATGCTTTCGTGATCTTTATCTTGAGCCTTTGTCATTTGACTTTGAGTGCTTGAGATCTTCATCTGTACTCCTTGTGACTAAGATGACCTATTACATTCTTACATTCTTAGGTATCTTGATTATCGCCATCTTGTGCTCTTGTGACTTCTGAATCGACATCGGTTGCACAGCTACGCCACCTTCTTGATATGCAGCAACATATATAGACACGGATGAAATGGCTTTGAACATTTCACCCTAACTCGGTAGCGTTTTACCTCCGGTCGGTGAAGACCGTTAAACGGTATTAAATACCGTACATGTGATCAGATAGATTCGATTAAGAACCTCCTTGACAGGGTTTCCCGGCGGTAGTAGCCAGTTCTCTTTACTCGACCGTCTCAAAGCAGACTGTGAACGTAAAGAGTGAATCACAAGGATAAATTATCCGTCTGATTAGAGTCGTCAATTCAGATTTCCTGGAACAAGTTTGATTCTAAAAGAATCGCACCATTGTTGCTTTCCAGTTTGTCACAAGCTTGATTCATAGAGAATCTTGCGAGTTACCTACCACAGTGCTGTTTGATGTTGACACTGGAAGGATTTCCATTCGTCACTGTGAACACTAATGAGTGTCACTCTGAATGTTCTGGCAAGATCACATGGATTTTGCGAAGAAACCTGGAATCAAGTTTGAATCAATTAAGAATCCAAACTTAATTGCTTTCCAGTTCTCACAAGTTTGATTCGTGTAGAATCGCACAAGTTACCTACCATGAGCTTGTTTGATGCTGGCTCAAGCAGGATTTCCATCTTCATTGTGAATCGTATCACTCAGATGTTCTGGCAATATCACAAGGATAATGCGTAGGACTCTATTGTGTCCTAATGAGATGATAAATTGATCTCATTTGGCTCTAGACTCAATAAGTGCACTTTGGTAATCGGAGGCTGGAGCAGACTGCCACCTTTTCAATATTAACTGACTCGGAGTGAGAAAGTCAATAGATACGTGTTGATCTCCGTGACAATGAGACAAGTTTCTTTTGAGAGAAACTCGAATGGCTGGGAAGGGTTGTGCATTGCATCACTGGGTCTATGATGACTTGTCTTCAATAGATGTATTGACCCGGTTTCTGCCTAAGTTGCATAGAATATTCAACTCCTTCAATGCTTACCAATACGTCATCATTAGCACCTTGTTGTGATTGTTCTAGTGCTAACTTAAGTAATTGGTCCGCATTCAGCTTCATTCAACTCCATCTTTCCTAAGGACAACTATTTCTAGCTATGGAATGTCCTTGGGTAGATCCCTCCGGTTCTGGTTGGATCATAGGACTTAGTTTCCTATCCTAAACCACCTTTTGACTCCATCGTTCCGTCGTGGATAGTAGGTTGTTTTGGGTAAAGATCATAGCCATAAAACCATTGAAAACCATTCAAAGTGCTTGATAAAAATCAAAACATTTAACACTTGAAAGTTTTACATTTCCGAAAAGCTCCCCCTACGCACATGCATCGATATACGAAATAGTTTGGCATGTGAAGGAAAGAGTTTCACTTGAGTCTTTAAGATCACATGTTGCAATATATTACATTTTAATCACATTTTCTCCCCCTATCTCTAATATAAAAATATAATATTAGAGATACCAATTGATTAAAATATGACATTTTCCGAAAAATCGACGGGAGAGAAACATGTGTGCACGCATGAATCATGGAACATTTTCAGTCGGGTCGCTCCCCCTCAACAATATATGTGTGTCTTGAGACAAAATTTGACAAAATTTTAGAGAAACGACACCACAAAATATGTTGAGGTACGGAGTTGAGATGCCTTTTCTGATATAATATATTACATTTGACAATTTCATATCATTTTCGGAATGTGTTGGATACATAAAATATGACAATTTTAGAGATGTACCCAACAACATTAAAAGGCTTGATTTTAAAACGCTCCCCCTCAAAAATTGATCAAAATAACATATGACAATTTTGAGATATAAAAACCACTTATGAGGAAGGGAGTGTTGAACACACAATTTTGAAAGATTTAGAAAAACCTTTTGAGAAATTCTTGAAAAAAAAAATAAAAATAAAAATAAAAATTGTGTTCAACGGTTTTAAAATAATCAGGATAGAAGACTTCTCTTCTATTGATTAGGGAAAGCGCACTGAAACGTACACTCCCCTTTCGGGTCCGTTTTTCATGAGCTCAAAACTTTGATTGTCTTGTGACTAGCTCATGACCGAGAAAAATAAATTTCTCGTTATGAAGGATAAGTTATCATCCGTGATAAACTTTCCTTAAGTTGAAGTTTGAGTTCTAAGCTGACATTTACTTAGAAATCGTTTTTCATGAACTTAAAAACTTTGAACGTTTTTATGAGAAGCTCATGACCGAGAAATATGAATTTCTCGTTGAGAAGGATAAGTTATCGTCCGAGATAAACTTTCCTTAGTTGAGGTCCAAGTCCTAAGCTGTGATGTGCTTAGAAGTCATTGTGAGAGAATATCAAGCAGCTTCATTTGCCAAAACCTCCAAGTCTTCTGGAGTCATATACTTCATACCAAGACGGCCAACGAGATACGTAAACCTATCTTTCGATAGAGCTTTTGTAAACAAGTCTGCCAACTGGTACTCAGTTCTGACAAAGTATAATTCCATGATGCCGCGTTCCACTTGTTCCTTGATGAAGTGATATCTGACATCGATGTGCTTGGTGCGGGAGTGCTGAACCGGATTGCAAGATATGGCTATGGCCGACTTTGAGTCACAATACATAGGTATTTTATCAAAGTGGAAGCCATAATCCGTGAGTTGAGTTCTCATCCAGAGGACTTGAGCATAACACGCGGATAGAGCCACATATTCTGCTTCAGCTGATGAGAGCGAAGTACAATCCTGCTTCTTTGACGACCAGCTGACAAGCTTGTCTTCCCCTAGAAATTGTATGCTACCAGAAGTGCTTTTTCGACTATCAAGACAACCTGCGTGATCAGAATCTGAAAAAGCCGTTAGATGAAAACCGGTTTCCCTCGGATACCAGAGTCCCATGTGAATGGTATTCTTAAGGTACCGAAAGATCCGTTTAACCTCTTTGAGGTGCTTTTGAGTAGGTCTGGCTTGATATCGTGCACAATAGCATGTGGCATGATGAATATCAGGCCTGGTGGCTGTAAGGTACATAAGGGACCCGATCATACTGCGATATCGCGTTTGATCTACGGGATATGAGTACAAGTCAGCGTCTAGGGATGTGGTCGACAATGGTGTACCAACGCGAGCACATGAGGTCATACCATGCTTTTTAAGTATCTCTTGAGCATACTTAGCTTGGTTAATGAAGATACCACGTGGGGATTGATGAATCTGGAGGCCTAAAAAGAATTTTAGTTCCCCCATCATTGACATTTCAAATCTGCTGTGCATTAATTTTTCAAAACGTTTTGAAAGTTTTGGGTTCGTAGAACCAAAAATAATGTCATCAACATAAACTTGCACCAGCATTATGTCATCCCCATATTTATTAGTAAAGAGAGTAGGATCAATAGAACCTTTGGAGAATCCTTTGGACACCAAGAAGTTTGAAAGTTCTTCGTACCATGCCCTGGGAGCTTGTTTAAGTCCATATACAGCCTTCTTGAGACGATAGACTTTGTCAGGGTGATGAGGATCGTTGAATCCTTCCGGCTGATTCACATACACTTCTTCCTTCAAATGACCGTTGAGAAAAGCAGTTTTAACGTCCATCTGATAAACCGTGAAGCCCTTATGTGCAGCATAAGCAAGGAATATCCTGACAGCTTCCAAACGAGCAACTGGAGCGAATGATTCATCGAAATCTAACCCTTCTTGTTGACGATACCCCTTAACCACAAGACGAGATTTGTTTTTGATGATGGTTTGTTCTTCATCCAGTTTGTTTTTCCAGTTCCATTTGAAATCTAAAATTGACATTCCATAGGGTCGGTCAACAAGTTCCCAAACATTTAGGCGTTCAAACTGATGAATTTCGTCTTGCATTGATTCAATCCACGCATGATCAGTCATGGATTGTTTGATGTTTGTAGGTACAGTTGAACTCACGGTGAGTGCATACATACACACATCGCCATCGGTTTCAAGTTGTCTGCGTGTGCGAACCGGCTGTGAAGGATTTCCAATGACTTACTCCAATGGATGATCACGTGTCCAATGGTGAGTGGATGGATATGGTTGGTAGAATGTATGCATGTTGGACGGATCAACATGTTGAGTAGAAGACTCTCCGACTTCGTGTACCGATGTACCGAACGGATTGATAAATTCTTCATTGTCAGGTTGTGCATCGACTGCTTGATTGTTGTTTTCTCCTTCAGCATTGACGGTTGGTGATGTTGGTTGTATGACAGTTTCTTGAGTTTGTTGAGTATCCACTGGAATTGTCTCTTGAGCAACGGTTGCTGAAGTAGACGCAGTTGTGTCATGTTGATTTTGTTCAGGTGCATCAGCAGTATTGACATCGGAAGGCTTTGACACAACTTGATTGTTTCCATAGTAATATTCATCAAACATAGGATCATATAAGTCAACCAACTCATTCATATGTGTTGTATCCGTCGAGTCTGCTGTAGGAGTACTTTGTTGACATTCTTGCACGGGACATACACTGTTTTGTGTAGGTGCCATTACTGGACATTGAGGTGCGGGACTTGAGCTGTTGTGATCAAGTACCATTTGTGGCAATTCGTCAAAGTTCACATGAATTTTTTCGACAATGATCTTTGTTCTCTTGTTATAGACCCGATATCCTTTCGACAATGTAGCATACCCCACAAAAATACATGCATCACCTTTTTCTTTCATCTTGTCGAGATTCTCACCGTCTTCAAGGATGTAGCATAAAGATCCAAATACGTGAAAGAATTTTACAGTAGGTTTCCTGCCATTGATGATGTGGTAAGGTGTCTTTTCATGTCTAGGGATGACGAGAGAACGATTCTGAGTATAACAGGCAGTTGCAATTACTTCAGCCCAGAAGAATAGCGGTAATTTTGAAGCAGAAAGCATTGTTCGAGCAACCTCAACCAAAGTACGGTTCCGTCTTTCGACAACGCCGTTTTGTTCAGGAGTTCGAGCAATAGACGTTTGATGTTCGATGCCTTCTTCTTGAAAGTAAGATTGCAAGTTCTTGTTCAAAAATTTAGTACCCCTATCCGTTCTTACGGTTAAGACTTGAGCTTGAAGATTTTGTTGTATCATCTTGAGAAAGTTTTTGAGAACCTCTGGTGTTTCATCTTTGGACCTTAAGAAGAAAGTCCATGTGTATCTAGAGTAATCATCAACAATCACTAGAATATACTTTTTCCCGTTAATACTCTCTACACGCATGGGACCACATAAATCTATGTGTAGAAGTTCCAATCGTCCTTTTGAGCTAGGGATAGTCTTTGTTTTGAAAGACTTCCGTTTTGCTTTCCCCAACTCACAAGAAGAACAAAGATGGTCTTTGACGAATTTCAACTTAGGAAGACCGGTCACAATATCATTCTTCGAAAGCAAGTTGATGGTGTCAAAGTTGAGATGTGACAATCGTTGATGCCATAACCATGCTTGAGATGATGAAGCTTTAGCCATTAAGCAAATTGGATTTGTTGAAGATGTGTCTTGAAGAGTTACTGTGTAGAGATCAGAACCACGAGAACCTATAAGAAGGTCATTCCCATCGTAGTCTCTAACATAGCAAGTAGATTTCCGAAAAGCCACTTCCAAATCCGCATCACAAAATTGACCAACCGAGAATAAATTGTGATTCAGTCCCTCGACGTAATAAACCCGTTTTATAGTGATATTCCCTTGAACCAAGTCTCCATATCCGAGTATCGGTGCAAATTGATCATTTCCAAATCGTACCGTACCCAGAAACTTCTCCACGAAGTTAATGAGAAGCTTGAGATTGCCCGTCATGTGCTTTGTGTACCCGGAGTCCATTATGAATAGGATGAGTTCGACGAGCTGCAGAAGAATTAGAAGACAATGTAGCATTTGACAAATGGGAGCCCTTGATAGAAACGGGTTCCAAAATAGTAGTGGACCTAGATTCTAAAGGCAAGCTAACATTCATAGACCCAGTTAGAATGGGGGTTGTCTTAGGTACCCATTTGTATCCGGGTGGTGTAAATCTCGAATACCCCCGTGTACATGTCCTAATCATGTTCTCATAAAGCTTCTTTAACCTGCTTTGTTTACGTAGAGTAGTGGATTCTAACGCACTTAGTTTCTTAAGTGGTTGCTCAGTGGATTGGTTCAAAGTTCTTGTGGGTTCACTAGTACTAGTGGGCATACGAATAGGCTTCCTAGTTCTAGTATTCACACCATTATAATTAAGAGCACAAGCATCATGATTGAAAGTACGAACACATTTGCCACATTCAACACAAACAAATTCAACATTCGAGGTCTTAGCATTTAAACTGTCATTACATGCAGTTACAGACGTTTTATTCTTAGAAAACTTAAAATTCCTACGGTGATCTTCTACTTCCAACTTCTTTCCTTGACAATTGTTAGGCATGACCTTATCGTGCATTCTATCGCTCTTAAGCTGTGGTCCGCTAACGCTAGTAGTGGGGATTACTCCTGTAGAAGAAGACACACGTTGATTAGTTTTCTTAATATTCCCAGTTAACCGCGATGTTCCAGTTTGAGTGGGCTTAGTGTTCATCTTATACATTCCTGGTGCTAGCACATTTGTACTCTTATCATTTCCTATCTTAGGCAAAGTCTGTGGGGATTGTCCCAAAATAGATGATTTAGGGCATTTAACCGCATTCGGTTGACGAACGGCGGATGGTTTACCCAAAACAGACTTTCCTTTGATTTTCTCAATGAGTTTCTGTAACTCACTTATGGCTATGTCCCTTTCTTTTAGCTGAGCTTTCAAATCATTTAATTCGAAATCTTTTTCATTTAGTAGACGAAACGAAGAAGCTGACATTTCTTGACACTTTTTATGATTATGAGATTTTTCACCTTTTTGTAAAGCAAGTTCAAGAGAAATGGAGTGTTTCTCAAGTTGAGAAAAACTTTTCGAAAGTTTGTTATATGACTGAATTTGTTTCGAAAGCTCTACTTCAAGATTGCGACATTTCGCGTCTGATTTTGACACAAGACATGCTACATGCCAATATTGATCCAGATCGGTATACACACCAAGTATAGCATTCATATGGTCAGCATAAAAGTATTCCTTAGAAAGTCGATCAATTTCGTTAGAAAGTTGGTGTTCTTGTGTCTTTAATTTAGTTTGAAGAAAATCAACTTCATCTTCAAGAGATTTAACATAACTTAAATCCGTTAACATTTCCTCAGTGAGAGTTGTATAAAACATTTCCACATTTTTTGAAAGATCATCAATGGTTGGAACAATACATTGTTGAATGACGACTTCTACTTGTGGGTTAGGTTTAATATTCCAAATGGTATCCCTAGAAACTTTTTCATAGTCGACGACACCTTTGTACAAATTTAAAACCCCTTGTTTTATAAACTCAAATTGCTGAACACTTTTTCTTTTTTCATCCCATTTACGTTTTTCATCCAAAATTCGCTTTTCTAACAAAATTGATGTTTTTTGAAACTCCTTTTTAAAGAAACTTTCTTTTGTTGTTCATCACTTGGTGGTGGAACACTATTATACATCTTTTGTTCTTTTGAAAGTTCTTTTTGAGGGACAAACTTAATATGATTGTTAGAATCAGAAAGGTTTATTAAATCACTTAAGTTTGATCGACTTTCTTCTTGTTGACGAATGATTTCGTCGCAGTCAGGGGAAAGCATAAGAGCAATATTATCAACATAACAACCGATATCATAAAGAGCAGGCTTGGTACTTTCAACTTTCTTGAGATATTCAGGCTTGACAAAACTCGTTTTCATATTTCTATTGAGCATATTCATAGTTTGAATAGACTGACCCGTTTTGTAAACAATGTTGTTTAACGTGTCGACTCTCTTTTCCAAAGCAAGAATTTTTTCAATATCCTTTTCTTCACGAGTTTTATAAAGCTCAGTTTGTTCTTTGTTAACCGACTCTAATTCAGTAATTTGGAGTTTATGTAGCAGCAGTGGTTCTTCAAGTTCTGATATCTTCTGTTTTGACATATGAATTTCGTGTGTTACTTCAGAACAATATTGTTCGTTGAGCACCTTACGTTCATATACCAAACCATTAGCTATTGCAACTCGTCGATCAGCTTCTTTTACATAATCACACTCTTTAAGCCTGTCTATCTCCTCGGCTAAGGATGCGTTTGCTTGCTTCAAACGTTTATTAGCTTCTTTGTTTTCATCAATTTCACGTTTTAAAGAGTCAATTATAGACGCAAGCAAATCACGGTCCTCATCCGAGTCAGTATCCTGAGCAACATTACCGTCATCATTACACATATGCTGTGAATCCGTAGAGATATTGCTATCCTCCATGTCCATTACATATGTGTCATTGATGCTTTCGGGTTGCTCAGGATGCCGTCGTTCATTAGCAAACACATTATAGTTATCATGTGATGGTACCTTTTCAAGTGGCTCAGAATCATAGATGGGTCCAGAAGTATCATCAGTCTCCGGGATCACTTCTTGAATCTTTGCCATGTACACATAATGTGCCTCCAACTCTTGATCATCGGCTTCATCATCAGTGTCATCACGCCAGTCAACTTCATCTGCTGTGAGTGGAATTCCTGCTTCTTCTTTCTTACACAGCAGCATTTTTTCCTTGTGATACCCTGAGTCCTTAACCCGTTTTGGCTTCTTGCATTCCCTAGCCATGTGCCCAAAACCCTTGTAGTTGAAGCATTGAATCCAAGTCTTTTGCACAACCGGAGTGCCTACAGTTTCTCTAGCCCTAACTTGATTCGGCATCCTCTGATTATCATACCTAGCATCACGATCATACCTAGGTGCATGATCAACTTCCTTATATCTAGCATTGGATGATGATCTGAGGTTGTTGTTGGTAGGTTTGTAGATCTTCTTATAAGTTGTGGTGAGTAAAGACATGAGTTCCTCAATCTTCTTGTCCCTTGAAGTTTGTTCATCATCATTATCTCCATCTGACTCGGTGTCATATTTTGGAGGTGGAGTGGGGACAATTGCTTTTGCTTTGTGTTTAGCAGCAGCTGGTGGTTTGATGGATGAGCTAGATGACTTTGAGGAATGAATAGGTAGTTGTTGACGGGGAACGGGTTTTGTTGAAGTAGCAGCCACAAAAGCAATAGAGTTCGCAGTTCGTTCTGCCTTTTCAGCCCTAAGTTCATTCACTTCATTCTGATGTTGTTTCAATATGTCATAAAGTTTGTGGTAAGATATAGTCTTGATATCCTCCCTTTGTTTGACCAAAGTCACAAACCTTTGCCATTCCGGTTTGAGTTGAAGTAGAAACTGAACATTGGCATGTTGATTGGAGATGGTGCACTGATTTCTGACAAGCTCATTCATCATTTTGTAGAATCTCGAGTAATATGATTCAATGGATTCACCATCTTCTGATGTGAATTTTACAAACTCCCAAAGTAGATTAGTCTCGAGATCTTGAACGTTGATCGACTCACCTTGCTTTAATCGATTAATTGCATTCCACATTTCCATAGCATTAGGACATGCATCAACTGTGGAATAGATATCGTTATCAATTCCAGTAAGTATGAAGTTTACAGCATCAGCTTCAGCTTGGAGGAGTTTCTTTTTCTCAGCAGAACATGTGTCAAAATCCTCCATAGCTCGTATAGTTGATGAAGTACCATCCTATGCCTGTGTGGCAATTGGTCTGAATTCAAAAACTGGAGGTGGATTCTCAAGGTAGTGACGAAGACCAGTTCGGTTTTCTTTTCCGTCAAGAAATCTGAGAAAACGAGATCTCCATTGAACGTAACAACCGGCAGTGAGCACAGGTGGATTACCGTTGCCACCTTGTTCCAAACGAATTTGATTAGCAGTTGCAATGTTGATGTTGTTGTTAGACATTGTGAATACTTGTGAATGAATTGCAGATCTTAGTGGATTTGTTGTGATGAGGTGTGGTTGAAATTTCGAAGAGTTCCGAGAATTTTCAGTCCGACAATAAATTCCTCAGTCCGACAAAACGGTAAGCCGAAAAATTTTGTATCACCAAATTTTGAAATTGAGTTAGAAATAGCCAAAAACTAGTAGGGAAAAAATGTGAATTTACTTGACCTAAAAATTTTGTATCGAAATATATTTTTTTTTTTAATTTTTTTTTTTTTTAATCTTCGTGTAAACTATGTTCCGAAACTAGTCTAGATAGTGGCTAAGTCTAAAAATTTCTCAAACAAAATTTATCTGTCCATCGCAATACCCATCGTACTCTAAGATCGTAGTCACTAGATCGTAGTCTGATCGCAGTCCTTAATCGTACTCTGATCGCAACGTTGGATCGTAGTCATTGATCGCAACGAGGGATCGCACTATAGATCGTAGTGAGTGATCGCAGTGAGTGATCGCAGTGAGGGATCGTACTATAGATCGTACTGAGTGATCGTAACCTGGTGATCGTACTCTATGATCGTGGTGAGTGATCGCACTCAATGATCGTGATGACTGATCGCACTCTATGATCGTGGTGAGTGATCGCACTCTGTGATCGTAGTGAGTGATCGTGATATTGGATCGCAAGTAGAAACCCCCAGGGTTTATGCAATCGCAACAATCAGATCGTACCAAGGAACCAAAATTACCCCTTTTCTCGGATAGTACTAGAACACACCAAATTCGTGATTTTTAGCCTAAAAATGAATCAAGCACCCAAATTTTTTGTGTTTTTAACCAAAAGAACAATACCAAATCACTACCAATAGTAAGTAGATGATTTGTATCAAGAATAGGCCATAAAAACACAAGAAAAATTTTTGGTACGAGAGTTTTTGGATCAAAATAGGCACGAAAAAATCAAGAACACAACACACGAATCTTCAATCACCTATCCACTATAGGCTCTTGATACCAAATGTTGTTCCCTTTTAATCCATAACACAAGATTCTTAGAGAGAGAAAGAGAAGAAAAGTAGAAAGAGAAAGTAGAGAGAGAAGTAGAAGGTTTACACTAAAACTATGTGTTTTATGAAATGAACCAACACCCTCTTTCACATGTGAAAGAGGGTTATATACCCACGAACCAATGGGCTTTCCATGGGCCGTGGGTTTGTGACTTGGGCCGGGCTTGGCTTAGTCTTGGGCTTACGCCCCTAACTTAGACAATATTAGCTTAAAGTCCAAGCCCGGTTTTCCCGACTAACCTATTACAATACAAGACCTTTTAACGACTAAGATGACCTATTACATTCTTGTTCGACTATATAAAATATAGGGCTAACAATTTATATATATATATATATATATATATATATATATATATATATATATATATATATATATATATATATATATATATATATATATATATATATATATATATATATATATATATATATACATATATATATATGTATATATATAACTTGGATTATATATATATATATATATATATATATATATATATATATATATATATATATATATATATATATATATATATATATATATATATATATATATATATATATATATATATATATATATATATATATATATATATATATATGTTGTAATTTGATTACATGATTGTTTGATGATTATTTTAATACGTATACGAGATATTTATACGACGTAGATTGTGACAAGAAACCCTAACTCCCCTAGCAAATCAATCGAAGCTATTCCTGTAGGAAATCTAGCTATCCTAGATCTAAACCAAGTTGTGGATATTTACGATCCCAACAAAATGGTTGATATTCGTAGAAATGTTGATATTAGTTGATTGTGATATTAAAGAAGAATTGGCAAGATTAAATCTGATATCGATGTCATGACGATCTTTCCTTATAAATTGGAGTTTGACAAAACCTTACCACCTGGAAAGGTGTCATCTGATTCGGTGTCACCCAATTCTTAAATTTGAAATCGAAACGGTGAATGTTGCACTTGAGGCTGTCATTGGAGCCTTTACCCAAAATCCTCATGCCACTAGTACCTTTCCGAGAAATCTGATTGAATGTGTGAGTCATTTCATACTAGTGACTCATTTGATAACTATTGATGAAAGAGCTATAGGATTGGAAAGTAAGTGTTGTTAATATGAAACTTTTATTGCGCTTTCAAGGTCTAAGAATAAGGTTGAAAGAATTGGAGAATGAGGTAGGATATCGCATTGAGTATGATTTGGTTGAAACTTGAATGAAGTAAAAATTTAACTTGTATGGAATAAGAAACTGTTAAGAGGAAGTTGTTGAGTCATGTGATTGAATTATAAGGTTTTAAATGATTGTTGGTTCGTGTTAAGGGTTGTTCCTAGGCCATTGTCCAATTACGAGGATGCCCAGTGTCCAAGAAATAAATTGAAGAAATCTTCTTCTGAATTGGGACCGATGGATCTTCTGAGACAGGTGGAACACCTAATTACTCTTGTAGATTACTATTCATTGTGGCATCTTTTAAAATCCCTAACTTAACTGAGACATCAGTTGGTAGGATGAGTTTTTGGAATTGTATGACATGGCAACACGTAATGTGTTACGGTACAATTTTGACTTGTTTGTGATTCATGAAAAGACTAACTTTGATTGATAAATCCTACATGTATCGATGTTATCTATCTTTTATTGCTTCTTTCTAATGATCGCATTAGTGATGCAACCATTGAATAAGTACTCATCTCGAATTGAGTTACGTTTTGGATTATTCTCTTTGTATTCCTGAGTACCATCGAGGTCATGAACCTCATGATTAATTGGCTAAGCTCATTTCTATCATATCGTAGTTAGTTCTTGGTGAACAACTTTTCATCACTCTTTTGCAGATCGCTCATTATTTTAATAAGATAAAACAATATCCCTTGAGAAAAATTGAATTTTCATCACCGTACGGATTATTTAAGGTGAGATTTAAAAGTAATCGTTATCGAAATAAAGTTGTTTATGAAACACCTTGGAAAACTTAACTGTTTTTGTAACAAAGAACATCTCTATAAATTCATTTGATTTTTATTTCATGATTAAGCATGAATATATATATTTTAAACATGATGACAAAGTTTTGATGAACTGAGTATTGCATCGTTAATCCTAAAATTGTATATAGTTGCGCGCCTAAATACAATTTGGAAGGGACCATGCAAGGCTGATTAGTAGTCACCATGAAAGTGTTAATAAACACTACATTTTCTTTGAAGTTATGAAAGATTAAACTTTATGAGATCTGCAAGAAGTGCAAAAATAGGGACATATTATTAGAGACACCTACATATGTGCCCATACCATTTATTATTCTGAGTCAAATTTACTCATCTGTGGATAATGTCTTATTTAACAATTGACAACCCTTTCTTGTCCAATTCTCTCGTGGTGAGATTCTTTGGAAAAGTATCTAATTATCGAGTATTAATACCCGACTGGGTTTATCGACGTTCCAATCATTTCTTTTGATTAGATTTCATTTGAATGACCTGGGTAACGATCCGAGGAGCTTTCGAATGCGTACTCAAATCATGAAAACATGGGATGTATTCATATTCGTTAATGTTTTCATCTTTATCTGGTTTGAAATTCTCTCGCGTAGATTATGCGTTGACCTTACTCTTTTAATGTTAGCTACGTATCCAGATATCCTTGAATTTGTGCAGGGTTATGAGTTATTATTAGTCTTTGAGAAGTTCACATCTTATCAACGGTAATGAAACTGGAAAGTTGATAGTGCCAGTAGAATAGATTGATTGATTATGACATAATGTCATTGTCTTAATTGATGGGAACTCGAGTAGAATTCCCCTAAAAGATAAGATGTTGATTATCAAAAGTGATCTAAATAATTCCTGATGGGTGACCATATCCTGCATTTAGACTTGAAATTTTACCATGAATGGTTATGAACTAGTCATAGATCTTGTAATCTAGAAAGAACTTAAAGTAAATGTATTAAAAGATGTTACTGTTATCTAAAACTTTAGGAGGTATTTGTTGGTTAATTACCTAGACTTTCGCCATTAAGGCAAGTTGAATTTCATATTGATTATATTCCCGGTGCTGCACCTGTGGCATGTGCACTGTACGTCAGCACCATCTGAATTAAAAGAATTACCGTACAACTAAGAGAGTTGTCAGAGAAACTTTTATTCTACCGAGGTCGTCATTATGAAGAGCTATGGTGTTATTATTCCTTATATTTATTGATTACCGTGAACTAGGTAAATTGACGATCAATATCTATATCCACTACCCAAGATAATAGATTTGTTCGATCATTTACAAGGTACTAGCGTATATTCAAAATTTGATCCACGACATGGTTATCATCAACTTCGCATTCGCGAAGAAGATTATCTATTCCAATCACTACATCCAGAACTCGTAATGAATATTATGAGTTTCATGTGATGTTGTTTGGATTGACAAATGCACATGTAGCATTCATAAATTTGGTGAATCACGTGTGTAGGCTGTAATTTGATAAATTCATGCTTGTGATCACTAAGGACCATCTGTTTGTTTATAAGAATAGGAAGGAGTTAATAATCATTTATAGACTGCCCTGAATTGGTCGAGTAGTGAAAACCTGTACCTTGAATATTTAACATGAGATTTAAGGCTTAATCCTTTACATTATTTAACCATGTGATTAAGAGATAATGGAATCTATATTGACTCTTCAAAGATTAGAGCCATTAAGGCTTTGGGTTATACCAAAAAGAAAGTGCAAAAATGTTTTGACAAATATTTTACCAAAGGATTTTTAAGCAATCATTCCTTCATACCCAGATCAATTAACTAAACTCATCTAAGAGTAAACGTTTGTGTATACCTCAAGACAACCTAAGAGGAATTGAAGAAACCATGACTTGAAATTTGAAACGACAATTTTTGCTTTTCAAAAAGAAAATTTTGGCCAAAGTATAAACAAATATTTTTCAAACATTTACAAATCTTATTAATTATTCTCGATAAATCAACAAAAATCGTGTTAATAAATTCAATTTATTTTGAACATTTTTCAAAAATTGGATGAACTGAGGAATTTAAAATTTTTATGTTTACGTTTCATAAAATTAAATATTTATTATTTAATTACTCGTAATATTTATTGACGTTTTAAACGTCGGATTGAGCAAAACTGATAAAATAATAGTTGAAACGAAACTAAAACTTAGTAAATATGAAGAAAGAATTTATGAGTGAATTATGGTCATGATAATTATTTCATCAGGAAAGGTGATGTAGATACTAACACATTATGTAGAAAAGATGAAGAATCAATTAGGATGTGTTCCTTCGTAATGAACTGTGCAAAATAATTTACCCGAACAATTTAAAAATAGTTGATGCTTGTAAAAAGGATAAAATAGATAATGAAGAGTTTCGTGGCTAATGAGAACCTTTAAAAATGAGAGCCGATGGCGTTAAATGTTTAAAAGGCCGTTTGTGGTTGCCTAAATATGTGGGATTTCGAGATTTAGTCATGTTGGAATCTCATAAGTTTAAGTATTCTATTCATGCCATTTCTGATTTAATGTATCTATATCTGAAGAAGTTGTACTAATGGCAAATTATGAAGGCAGACACCGCCAACATTTGTAAACGTCTAACTATTGCAAAGGTCATCATCTGAATTTGATTCGATTTGGGTCATCGTCGACAGACTGACCAAATTTACTAATATCATTTCCGTTAATGATAGATTCTCGATGAAGAAATTGACTCTTTGTGTTCCAATAATTATCTTCAAGTATTAAAAGTTTAATTACATAACTGTAGAAGGCAAGCGAGCAACAAGCTGCGCCGTAAGCCCTTTTTGAATTGCAAAGCTAATTCTAGTAAAAATCACATTTGTGGATTTAGGTGTCATAACGTTGCTATTCATAACGCGTTGAACTCTTTGTATTTAAAGGAGTTATGAAAACATAGTGTGCCTATATCGATCATCTCTATCAAGAACCTCGCTTCGCGTAGAATTTCTAGAGATTTACTCAGAAATCATTGGGAAAGAATCTTAATGAGAGTACTGTTTACCACCCCAAATTGAAGGGACAGGGTAAAGTAACGATACAAACACTAGAAGTCTTGTTTTATGTTTGAATAATTGACCTTTGGTAATGAACGGAATAATCGTTTTCCTTTGGAGAGATTATCATTGATAATTATCATATTAGGATCGAGATCGAATCTTGTGAGGATCTATATGAAGAGCATCTATAGGTAGGAGTTGGGATGAAGATACCCGACATACACCCATTGTGAGTTGGACATGTCTTTTAGGTTTAAGGTTGCCTATGACGACAAACCTAACCTTACAAGATACCCGACCTGTGAAACATGAAATGATTGTTGAAATTAGGATCTGATTATTGACTGCCAGTAGTGGGCAGGAGGTTATGTGAATATGAAATTTAGATCTTGAAGTGCAGGATGGGTAGCGAAGTTATGCCAAAAACTTTCACCATGGAAAAGTGAATTGATGATCTGAAAGATCATGGGAAATAAGTCCCCGTTGTATGGGACCATTGAGATAATGTAAAAAGTTGGTTTGAAAGGCATATAAGTTGGATCTATCCTAGGACTTCAAGGGCTGCTTGAATTATGTTTCGTATATCGAACTTGATAAAATGTTTATCAAGTGAAAAATCTGACTATTTCTTAATGAAGTTTTGTTCGGCGAAAGTTGCATTCATCAAAAACCCGTGAACATCATGTATAGAGAAAGTAAGTCAACTTAAGCCTGATCGTATTGTCGTAGTTATGTTTGATGAAACTCGCGTATTGTAATGAATTACACTTGTGAGAAAATACCGAATGTGGAAGAAATACCCACATGTCTCTAACTCTATAAGAAGCGAGTAGTAAGATAAATTGATCTTTGAGGAAAAAGATCCTGTTTAGGGGTAAATGCTGTGACAATCCGTCAATTTATGGTCGATATTTTATTCACAAGTATTATTTAAAAACATAATTCTAATGTTATATTATGAACTCACTCATTTTTGGGAAGGAATTTGAGTTTACATCTTAAAGTAGCATTGACTACGTCTAAACCGGAGGACTCTACGTTACGTGCTTACGTTTACATATATACCGTTTTTGGTGACAGTTCAACACTTCAGGAAATAAATTTATTCTTGAATATTATTTTGCGAATTTAAATTTGTGTTGGGTCATAAACTCACAAATTTACGAGAAGTGATTAGGACTTACATGCATAATTTAACGTCCTTTACGACTAAACCAGAAACCCTAGGTTTACGTATTTACGTTTTTGAACTCCGTTTTTTATGAGACAGTTTTTATTAGATTCGTTTTATGCCGTTGATTCATAATTTATAAAAACGTTTTTCGTAAAACGATCCGAGGGCGCGCAAATCGAGAAAACTAGAATCAAGGAGTATCCATAATTAAATGGGGATGAGACAAGATAAATCTTGCCCCACCCCCACATGGGACGGCCAAGGCTATACAACACATCAAAGATGTGTCAACCTTATATAATAAACTAGGACACTTGTCCTAGTTTACTTACCAAAACCATTTACAACAAAACCACCCAAAGCTTAAACAATCTACTCATTATAACACACAACTCTCTCCCTCTCTCTCTCTCTCACTCACCCTTGCCGTCCACTTCACCACCATTAACCACCAATTTATCTTAATTCAACCACAAATCTCATGTTATTCTTGCATAAGATGGTGTCCTTTTTAAGTCTTATTTATTGGAGGTGATAATAACATCTACAAAGGAGCTTTCTTGGTGTCTAGGGGCTGATTCTCCACAATCTTTACATAGAGTTGGGTGATCTTGAAGTTGATTTTGGTTTATCACAAGATTTGTGATAAAAAACCAAGCCTTGATCATAACTTTCACTGTCTTGGTTGGTAACAAGATCATTCCTTCAATTTTTTTGTTATTTTGTAAATGTAATTTTGTATTTTCATTCTAAATGTATATGTATATGATGATATATGATGATCAAAAGTATTATGTGGGGATCTTGTGTTGATAAAGTTGGTTAAGATGATTAAAAACTACATGAAAAGATGTTATAATCATGTCTAAAATTGTAGGCTGTGTAAATAGTAAAGAACCATATGATAACTTGTTAAAATGACTTGGATAATTTAATATACAGTAAGGTATGTGAATTTTACATATCTGAGAGTTGAACACTCAATGGAATCCATAGAATGAGTGAGATATTATCAAAACATTATTGAAGTTCAAATCTGTATAGTCTGTTTTGGACGAATTGTTAGAGACATTTAGAGGATGATTGAGCAGTATCTAAAAAGGAGTAAATTGCAGCACATATTATGTAGTTTGTGCTGCCCATAAATGAGCTTCTATCTCCTTGTATAACTCAAGATATAGTAAAAATGGTGAAAGTGAGTTTCATAATCAGATTTGGAAAATAAAAGTATATATTATAAAATTAGCACTCAAGTAAAATTAATATAAAATGTATACCTAAAACCCACTAACTTATATATTACTTATAAATAAGTTATATACTTTGATAAGTAAATGTGACATTTTATAAAATTGCAAATTGATATGTTTTATAAGTTATAAAAGTATACACATAAGTTTTACGTCTTTTCGGCTAAAACCGAAAGATTAACGTTTTCGTCAAATAAAACTTAGACGGTCGGACCCCTCTAATGTAAACTTTTTTTAACTCATCTACTGGTATGTAAGTAAATTTGACAAGTGAAAACCGACAAAACACGAGCTTTATAACTTATGGACATTAACGGGCCAAAGTAGCCTTATTGGACCACTAGCCCAACTAGCTTGGCTAAACACTAATGGACTTACTCATGGGCTTAACCCACTTGGGTCTAACATATGAGTATAGGCTTGGTAATAAAAGTAGAAAATGGACTAATATAATGTATTGGGCTTTTAATGGGCTTATTGGGCCTTAATATGGAATTGGATTGAAACTAGTGTAACTAGTCAAAACTTTGACTAACACATAACACTATAATATTGAATGAAGATATAAAAACCCACTTGATCATCATCATACTTATAATATCATCAAATATACATAGCTATTGTTTTTATGAAGTCATTGGACAAGAGTCTAAGACCGAGTATTATTTGTCTAAGTTTCCGTGATTGAAGCACGTACCGTACATACAAATTGCTGATAACCCGCCTTTCCCAATTAACGTGAGTTCATAGCCTCGCACTCTTTTAAATGTTTTATGAAATGTTTTATAAACCCGCGAGGGAGATAACATGTTAGTTTTAATAAAATAGGACACCAGTTGTCCCGATTGTTTGCTTATTGATATGGACCCGAATGATTATATGGCCCGATGAATGACTATATTACTTGATAAATGAAATGAAATGGATTATTATAGTTAGTTTATGTCACTAAAAGTCCCATTAGCATGAATTCTGAACTACCGGGATTTGATAGACGCTTATGCATATAATAGTATTATATGGGGAAGATCACCCGAGTTCGCGCCTTGAGGGTTGATCCCCGTCGTGCCACATTGATTGGTAAGCGAATTTATGTATGAGAAGATTTATATAAGCGTGATTATTGTGACGACACGCTGTTTTATATGGGCAAATGAATTTCGGGTTAGCTACCCGTTGTTTGTTATAGTAAGGTAGCAATGTCATGCGGCTTATAATAATCCAATAACGAAAACACTGATATACGCACTGAATTACAATATATTGCTTGACTAGCAATACGGGGTCTTATTACTGATATTATGTTCGTGTTTTGGATTTATTTAACGGTTTATATTAAACTCTATACAACGTTATAAAACGCATAGTATGATGTTTTTATGACAATGGTTCGTATAATGGTTTTGAAGGATGAAGCCTATATTATGATTTACGACTAGGAGTTGTATAAAATGTCTTTGGCCTATTATATCGCCTATTACGAAGATTTGTACAAAATGATTTTCGGTAATAATTATGTACCGATAATATATTAATAGTTTTTATTAAAATCTATGAATTTACTCGGAGTTTTCGCTGACCTTTTCTTTTAACATGTTTTATCTCAGGTACTTGAAGGTAATTCTCGGGAAGACGACAAGAATTTATGGCCCGCACTTAAATAACAATTTCCATTCAAATGTTTTGTAAAATTTTATGAAATACTATGACTTGGGACCTATGTAATTTGAAATTTATGAATGGAAAATGCTTTATTATTAAACGACGCGATTTTTAAGCGTTGTCTATGATTTGAGTAGTGTGCTATCCCGTAACACCAACGACTCTTCCGCTGAACTAAAGTATGAATATTTGGGGGTGTTACAAATAACCCTTAAGGTATAATTCAATTAATAATCGTAGGTAATTTCAATTTGACGCACAGGCGAACCGGGAATTTGGTTAGCGACTAATGACATAACACCTCCTTCCTTAACTGGGTACATGACCAACGGTGCGTTAAACCCACTTTATAGTTTGTAAAAAGGAGTAGGCCGTTAGATTATTATTGCGATTCACCAATCAACGTAATCTTACGTAATTTAGATCTCTAACAAGTCTTTATTTAAATATGATTTAGTCCATATTATTTCTTTTAAAAAAACCCCTTTTTACAACCATTCAACATTTTTTAAATAAACAAGTAAAAAAAACTAAATCATAAACACATATTAACAATTTATATGTGCAATAAATAAATCAAATAGCCACATGCATACGATTTATTCAATAATCATCAAATCTAGGTCTTTATATTCATATAAAAGTCTTCCCTAATTCTAGATTTATTGAATCAAATAATCACGTAGCACATTAAATCATATAACCATATAATTTTACAATCCATGAAAACATGCACGTTATGATGGATTCCCCACAAATCTTAACAATAAAATCTCTACGGATCGTAACTATACATGACATAACAATTAATCATACAATTAAATCTAAAACCACCCCACATGTAATTTAGGGTTTCAAAACAATTCTTTTTTTTTAATTCGGACAAAACCCTAATTTTTAAAAAACAAAACCCTAATTTTAAGAAAACCTAAAAACCCTGTAGTTTTAACTCAAAAAATTATTAGTCAAAAAAAGTTTAGATTTTCGATAATTATAACATGTTAAAACGGCTCTTGATGCCACTAAAGGTTTATTGGTATCATAACAATTATATAAAACCCTAAACGAGATCAAAGCACAAATAGCGGAAGTGATTTAACAAGATCATAAAAATACCACAATTGCAATTAATCGAATTAGGGTTACATACCTTTACGTTAAAGCAAATCCACAAGACGAAGAACGAATCACCAATTCGGGTTTATACCGTCAAGATATAGTCAGAGTAAGACTATATTACGATCTTATACCCACGTAATACAACGAGCTAACCGTGATTCTAGCACGTGTAAACTGAGCTACAACACTTGTAAATAATCTACCGAACAACCCTAGAGAGGGGCTAGGAGTAGATAATAAGTAAATAGATCAAACAAGAAAACCAACCAAAACCCCTTTGTGGGTTATACCTTGCGATCGACCAAAAAGAGAAGAGAGGGGAAGAGATTTTGTGTGTCTTGAATTATTTGGAGAAGGTTTGTTTATATAGGCCTAGACTTGTATCCAAAAACAAATAAAAGGAAAGTTTTCCCCTTCCTTTTTCTCCCCCATAACCGACGGCTAGAACACCCCCATGCGGTGTTCCGGAACCTTCCAAACTTCTTTTTTTTAATTTACTTACTATATATTTATTTAACATTAGTTAATACTTAACTCTTAATTATTTAACGATCGTTAAAGTTATGTCTCAGTTTAATTTAATAAATACATAAATATTTATTAATTAAATAAGTTAATAAATACAATAAATATATTTATTAATTAAATTAACTCTTCACGTATTGTGTGTAATCCCGTAATCTCGAGTCCAATCCTATCATACGACTATTAAATATAAGTGTATAAAATTTCAAAAACCACTTTGATCTTCGTTAATCACAAGTGTGTGTGTTCGGGTCTTGTTAGCCTCAAAATATTGAGCCAAACAAGAATGTTCGGTCATATGTTTATTATGTATCATACATTAGAACGTTGTAATAAGTAGTAGGTTAGTCGTGTTTTATGGGCTTAACTTTAGGCTAAAGTTCATTCATAAGAAACTAAAGCCTCTAAGGAAAGCCCGACCCATTAATATATAGCCCATAGAAGACCGCATGTGGGTGGACTATATATACCCTCCTCCTAGCATGTTAGGAGGAGGTTGGCTCATTTGTATTCTCTCTCTCAATCTAATATTTCTAAGTTTCCAACCATTCTCTCTCTTTTCTCGCTCTACTTTCTCTCTCTAGAATTCATATATCTTTCTTCTTATTTCTTATTTAATCATCACAAATAATATGGGACAACAATTGCTATCAATCGCCATGGGATAGATTTTTGATTGGTTGTTGTTATTTCATTTGATTCATATGATTTAATCCATAAATCATCTCGGATTTAATTTTTTTTTGTGTTTTCCGTGCTCTAAATCTTGGCATATATCTTCTACATAGTTTTGGTAGATATTTGGGTGCTTTGGTTTGGTTAAAATCACGTTTTTCTAGGCAAAAATCTCATTTTTTTATCTAATGTTTCGGAATAGTAACCTTCATTGCGACATAATTGCCTTGATTTCCATCGCAAAGGCTAGGGTTTATGTATTGCGATCAATATTGAGATAGACTCTTCTATGTGGTATTGAGACAGAACTTGTTTGTGGTATTGCGACAGGACTTGTTTGGGTATTGCGACATAACTTGTTTGGGTATTGCGATAGAATCATAGTGTGCATTGCGACAGACAACTTTGTATTATTACGACAAATTCTGTTGTGTACACTACGACAAATTATTTGGTATTACGATAGGTTGAGTATTGCGATAGGTTTGGTATTGCGACAGATTGGAGGATTTTTTTTTAATATTCCGAAAATACACTTAAAAAATTCGAAGTGGATTCGTGTGTTTTTTGGTCTTGGAGAATTTTTTGGTTTTTCGAGAACATTTTTTAACGGATTTTAACATTTTTTCCCTTCAACAACAATCACTATAACATATACTTAAGATCCATATTCACTTCATCATTTCATAGAATATTGAGATGGATTCTACTGCAGAATATCGTATGACGAACAACAATATCATAGTGGCGGGTAACAAAGAGAGACCACCAATGCTTGTGTCTGGTCGATAAGATCAATGGCAATCCCGTTTTCTACGTTATCTTGACACAAAACCTAACGGTGATGCTTTAAGGCAATGACTTTTTATGGACCTTATAAATTCTCAAGGATACAAGTTCCTGCAGTACCAGCCACAGACACAACTGACGAACAACCCGCATATGAACGTGATGAAAAGAGAAACGACCTCACACCAGAGAACCGTGCTTGGCTTGATGCAGAGAAGGAAGCAATTTGTGACAATCCGTCAATTTATGATTGATTTTTTATTCTCAAATATTATTTGAAAACATTATTTTAATGTTACAATATGAACTCACTTCTTTTGGGAAGTAATTTGGATTTACGTCTTGAAGTAGCATCGACTACGTCTAAACCGGAGGATTCTACGTTGCGTGCTTACGTTTACATACACCGTCTTTGGCAACAGTCCGACATTTCAGAAAAATAAATTTATCCGTGAATATTATTTTGGATTTTTAAATTTGTGTTGGTTCATAAACTCACAAATTTACGAGAAGAGAATAGGACTTACGATTTTATTTTAACGTCCTTTACGACTAAACCGGAAACCCTAGGATTTCGTATTTACGTTTTCGAACTCCGTTTTTGATGAGACAATTTTTATTAGATTCGTTTTGTGCCGTTTATTCATAATTTATAAAAACATTTTTCGTAAAACGACCCGAGGGCACGCAAATCGAGGAAACTAGAATCGAGAAGTACCCGTAAATTAGTGGGATGAGACAAGATAAATCTTGCCCCACCCCACTCAATATGGACAGCCAAAACAAGGATACCACATCCTTGATGTGGCAAACTTGCAACCATTTAGCTTACACTTGTAAGCTAAGCTTACAAGTTAAGCAACACTTTCAACTAGCTACAACAAAACCACTCCACTAAACAACTAACTTCATTTTCATCCATACAAAACCACAAACTCTCCTCTCTCTCTCTCTAGTGTGCCGTTCATACTCCACCATCAAACACCACTTTTGATCAAAATCAACCATGAAATCCTATGTTATTCTTGCACATGTTGAAGCCCTTTTAAAACCCTATTGATTGGTGATGATTATAACATCCAAGGAGGAGTTTCCATGGAGTATTAGGGCTGATTTTCCACAAGGTGTCCATGAAGAATGGTGGTCTTGAAGATGGTCTTGGTGCATCACAAGTTTCTCCATCAAAATCCATGTTTTGATCAACCTACATCATCATGGTGGTATAAAGATTGTTCTCCTCATCCTCTTGTTATTTTTGATTATGTAATCTTGTATTTCTTTTACTTATGTATATGTATATGATGATGAATGATGATTAAAAATATTGTGTGGGGATTTGGTGTTGATAAACATGCTTAAAAAGATGGACAAACTACATGTAAAATGGGTAAATCTTGTTTAAATGGTAGGCTGTAAAAAAATAGTAACTAACCACATGTTAGACTGATAAAATGATGAAGTAGAATCAATTTATATTAAGCTATGGGTCTTGTACACATGTGAGAGTTGGCCATGCAATGGAATCATTGTAATGAGTGAGATATGATCAAAACAAGTTTAAGGTACAAATCTGAGTTCACTGATTTGGACGATTTTTAGAAAATACTTGGAAGATGATTCAACAGTAGCTATAGTAGAGTTAAATGGAGCACATATCATGTAGTTTATGTGATTAAAATGTGAGCTTCTATCTCCATATAGAACTCTAGATATGGCAGTTTTGGTGAATATGAAAATAAAAATCAGATTTTGAGAATTAATGTTTGTTATTATTATATAAGCACTCAAAATTATTTTTGTATAAAATGTAAAATAAAAACACACTAACTTATGGATTTATTTATATAAATATGTAAAAGGTTAAATAAGTGTATAAATTATAAAAATGGTAGTGGAATAATACATATAAGTAATAAAAACTATAAACTTGATTTTTACGACTTTTTCGGCTGTTTCCGTAAAATTAACGTTTTTCGCCAACTAAAACTTAGACGATCAAACCCGTCTAATTTAAACGTTATAAAAGTCATATACGGATATATAAGTATCTAAAACAAGTAAAAACCGATAAAACCCGAACTATAGGACATACGGACATTAACGAGCTAAGTAAACATATTGGACTAATAATTTGACTAAATAAGTTAAACACTTATAAAAAGAACTTATTGGACTTAACCCATTTAGGCCCAACTTGTAAAGTGTAGATACTGATAATATAAGTATAACATGGATTAATACAAGTTAAAGAACTTATAATAAGTTTATTGGACTTAAAACACGTAAATAGGTAAAACTAGTAAACTAGTATAAACGTTACCGACAGATAACACTAAAATGAGCAAACGAGAATATGTAAACCCACTTGATCATCATATATATATATATAATCATCATATGTATACATAATCGTTATTTTTATAAAGTCATTGGACAAACGTCTAAGACCGATTATTATTTATATAGGTTTCCGTGATTGAAGCACGTACCGTACATCCAAATCGCCGATAACCGCCTTCCCACATCAACGTGAGTTCATAGCCTCGCACTCTTTTAAATGTTTTTATAAATGTTTGATAAACCCGTGAGGGAGATGACATGTTAGTTTTTATAAAATAGGACACCATTTGTCCCGATTGTTTGTTTATTGATTTGGACCCGAATGATTGTATGACCTGATTGTATGACCCGATAAATGATTAAAGGACCCGATAGATGAAATAAAATGGATTATTAAAGTTAGGTTATGTCACTAAAAGTCCCATTAGAATGAATTATGAACTATCGGGAGTTGGTAGACGCTTGTGCATATAATAGTACTATTTGGGGATGATCACCCCAGTTCGCGCCTTGACGGTTGATCCCCGTCGTGCCACATTGATTGGTAAGCGAATTTATGTATGAGAAGATTTCCATAGCGTGACCTTTGTGACGACACGCTACTTTAGATGGGCAAATTGAGTATCGGGTTAGCTACCCGTTGTTGGTTTAGTAAGGTAACAATGTCATGCGGCTTATAATAATCCAAAACTAACGAAATACTACTAGACGCTCCGAATTACGATGTATTGTCTGACTAGCACTACGGGGTCATACTAATGATATTATGTTTGTGTTTTGGTTTACATAACCATATTCATATAACGGTTTTTATTTTTATACAACGTCATAAAACGTATTGTATGATTTTTTACGACATTGGCTCGTATAATGATTTTTAAGGCAAACGCCTATATTATGATTTTGATGCAGATTTGTATAAAATGACTTTGGCTATTTTATGGCCTTTTAAAATGATTTGTACAAAATGATTTTCAGTAATAATTTTATACTGATATTATATTGATGGATTTTATTAAACTCTATGAATTCACTAGGCGTTATCGCTGACCTTTTCTTTTAACATGTTTTATCTCAGGTACTTGAAGGTAATTCTCGGGAAGACGACAAAAATTCATGGCCCGCACTTAAACAATATATTCCATTCAAATACTTTGTAAAACTTTGTATGAAATAATATGACTTGGGACCTATGTAACTTTGATTATTTATGAATGGAAATGCTTTATTATTAAACGACGCGATTTTTAAGCGTTGTCTATGATGTGAGTAATGTGCTATCCCGTAACACCAACTAGTCTTCCGCTGAACTGAGTTGTATAAATTTGGGGGTGTTACAGTTTGGTATCAGAGCTCTCGTTATAGAGAACGAAAGATTTTTAAAACCAAGGTTTTGAATAAAACATTTCAAAATCTTTTAACTATAAACATTTTCCTCAAAATGTCTAAAAATCTTTTGACTATAACGGTGCCGAAGAATTCCCGAGTTACCGACAAGACTAGACTGAGAAGTGTTATTTTAATATATATATATAACTTGTATTATATATATATATGATGTAATTTTATTACATTATTGTTTGATGATTATTTTGATATTTATACGAGGTATTTATACGACGTCGATTGTCACAAGAAACCCTAACTCCCCTAGTAAATTAATCGAAGCTATTCTCGTAGGAATTCTAGCTATCCTAAATCTAAACCAAGTTGTGGATATTTATGATCCCAACAAATGGTTGATATTCGTAGAAATGTAGATATTAGTTGATCGTGATATTGAAAAAGAATTGGCGAGATTAAATCTGATATCGATGTCATGACGATCTTTTCTTATAGAGTGGAGTTTGACAAAACATTACCACCTAGAAATATGTCATCTGATTCGTTGTCATCCAATTCATAAATTTGAAATCGAAAAGGTGAATGTTGCACTTGAGGCTGTCATTGGAACCATTACCCAAAAGCCTCATGCCACTAGTATCTTTCCGAGAAGTCTAGTTGAATGATCAAGTCATTTCATATTAATGACTCATTTGATAATTGTTTTTGTAAGAGATATAGGATTGGAAATTAAGTGTTGTTCATATTGAACTTTTATTGCCCTTTAAGGCCTAAGAATAAAGATGAAAATATTGGAGAATGAGGTAGGATATCGAATTGAGTATAAGTTGATTAAAACTTGAATTAAGTAAAATTTAACTCGTATGGAATATGAAAATTGTTAATATAAATCGTTAAGTTTTGTGATTGAATTATGAGGTTTTAAATAATTGTTAGTTTGTAATAAGTGTTGTTCCTAGGCCATTACTAACGAGGATGCCCAGAGTCCTAGAAATAAATTGAAGAAATCTTCTTCTGAATTGGGACCAATCGATCTTCCGGGACATATGGAACACCTAATGACTCTTGTAGATTAGTATTCATTGTGGCATCTTTTAAATATCCCTAACTTAACTGAGATATCAGTTGGTAGGACGAGTTCTGAGAATTGTATGACATAGTGACACGTAATGTGTTACGGTACAATTTTGACTTGTTTATGATTAATGAAAAGACTACCTTTGATTACTAAATTCTACATGTATCGATGTTATCTATCTTTTCTTGCTTGTCTCTAATGCTCGCATTAGTGATGCAATCATTGAACAAGTACTCATCTTGATTTGAGTTATATTGTGAATCATTCTTCGTGAGTGCCATCGAGGTCATGAACCTCATGATTATTTGGCTAAAGCTCATTTCCTATCATATTGTAGTTAGTTCTTGGTGAACAAGCTTTTCATCACTCTTTTGCAGATCACTCATTGTTTTTATAAGTTAAAACAGTATCCCTTGAGGAAAATTGGGTTTTCATTACCATATGGATTATTTAAAGGGAGACTTATAAATAATCGTTATCGAAATGAAGTTGTTTATAAAACACCTTGGAAAACATAATTGTTTTCATAACAAAGAAAATCTTTGTAAAAATTTTTTTTGATTCTTATTTAAGAATTAAGCATGAAAATATTTTTATTATACACATGATGATAAAATTATGACGAACTGAGTATTGCATCGTTAATCTTGAAATTGTATATAGTTGCGCGCCTACATACAATTTAGAATTGACCATGCAAGGCTGATTAGTAGTCACCATAAAACTAATGAATAAACATTACATTTTCTTTGAAGATTGTGAAAGATTAAATTTTATGAGATCTGCAAGAAGTGAAAAACAGGGACATAGTGTTAGGGACACCTACATATGTGCCTGTAGCATCTATTCTTCTGAGTTGAATTTACACATCTGTGGAAATTGTCTTATTTGACAATTGACAATTCTTTCTTGTCCAATTCTCTCGTAGTAAGATTCTTAGGAAAAGTATATGATTACCGAGTGTTGATACCCGACTGGATGTATTGACGTTCTTATCATTTCTTATGATTTGATTTCATTTGAATGACCTGGGTAACGATCCGAGGAGCTTTCGAATGCGTACTCAAATTATGAAAACATGGGATATATTCATATTCATTAAATGTTTTCGTCTGTATCTGATTTGAAATTCTCTCACATAGGTTATGCGTTGACCTTACTCTTTTAAGGTTAGTTATGTCTCCAGATATCCTTGAACTTGTGAAGGATTATGAGTTATTATTAGTCTTTTGAGAAGTTCACATCTTATCGACAGCAATAAAACTGGAAAGTTGATAATGACAGTAGAATGGATTGATTGATTATGACATGACGACATTGTCTTAATTGATGGGAACTCGAGAAGAATTACCCTAAAAGATAAGATGTTGATTATCAAAAGTGATCTAAATAATTCTTGATGGACGATTTTATCCTGCATTTAGACTTGAAAATTATACTGTGAATGGTTGTGAATTAGTTATAGATATTGTAATCTAGAAGAACCTAATATGAATTTATTAAAAGATGCTTTTGTTATCTGAAACTTTAGGAGGTATTTATTGGTGAATTACCTAAACTTTCGCCATTAAGGCAAATTGAAATTGGTATTGATTATATTTCCGGTGCTGCACTTATGGCTTGTGCACTGTACGTCAGCACCATCTGAATTTAAGGAATTACCGTACAACTGAGAGAGTTGTCGGAGAAAGATTTTATTCTACCAAGCCTGTCATCATGAAGAGCTATGGTGTTATCATTCCTTATATTTATAAATTACTGTGAACTGAGTAAATTGACAATCGAAAACGATATCCATAACTCGAAATGGAAGATTTGTTCGATCATTTACAAGGTTTTAGCGTATGTTTTAGAAATTTGATCCATGGCATGGTTATCATCAATTTCGCGTCCGCGAAGAAGATTATCTACTCCAATCACTACATCCGGTACTTGTAATGAACATTATGGGTTTCACGTGATGTCGTTTGGATTGACTAATACACATGTAGCATTCATATATTTGGTGAATCACGTGTGTAGGCTGTAATTTGATAAATTCATGCTTGTGATCATTAAAGATCATTTTTTTGTTTACAAGAATAAGAATGAAGTTAATAATTAATTATAGATTGCCCTGAATTGGCCAAACAATTAAAAATTGTACATTGAATATTTAACATAAGACTTAAGACTTAATACTTTACATGATTTAACCGTGTGATTAATAAATAATGAAATATAAATTGACTCTTCAAAATTTAGAAGTCATTTAAGACTTTGAGTTATACTAAAAAGAAAGTGCAAATATATTTTGACAAATTTTTTAACAAAGGATTTTAAGGGATTATTCCCTTATACACAAACCATTTAACTAAACTTCTGTTTAGAGGTAAATGTTTGTGTATACCTCAAGATAATTTAAGAAGGATTGAGTAAAACCATTTATACCATAACCTGAAAACTTACAACAACAATTTTTGCTTTTCAACTAAGAAAATTTTGACCAAAGTATAACCAAAGATTTTTCAAACATTTACGAATCCTATTAAATATTTTTGATAAATCAACAAAAATCTTGTTAATTAAATTCAAATTTATTTCGAACAGTTTTATAATTGGTCGAACTAAGAAAAATTAAAATTTTTACGTTATGTTTCATAAAAACTAAATATTTATTATTTAATTAGTTGTAATAATTATCGACGCTTTAAACGTCGGATTAAGCAAAACTGATAAAAATGATAGCTGAAACGAAACTGAAACTTAGAAAATATGAAGGAAAGTGAACGTAATTACTGACACATTATGTATAAAATATAAAGAACCAATTAGGACACGTTCCTTAGTAATGACTGTGCAAAATAAATTGTTGAACAATTTAAAATAAACGATGTTTGTAAAAAGGATAATATAAATATTAAAAAGGGGATTCACGGCTAATGTGAACCATTAAAATTGAGAAGCCAATAGCGTTAAATGTTTTAAAGGCCACTTGTGGTTGCCTAAATATGGAGATTGTGAGATATAGTTATGTTGGAATTTGTAAGTATAAGTATTCTATTTATGTCATTTCTGACTAAAAGTATCTTTGTCTAAAGAAGTTGTACTAATGACAAATTATGAAGGCATGCATCGCCTCATACATTAGTAAACGTCTAGCTATTGCAAAGGTCATCATCTGAATTTGATTCGATTTGGGTCATCGTCGACAGACTGACCAAATCTGCTAATATCATTCCCGTTAATGATAAATGCAAAAGAGTTATGTAAACATAGTGTGCCTGTATCGAACATCTTTATCAAGATCCTCGCTTCGCATCGACTTTCTAGAGATTTTCTCAGAAATCATTGAGAACGAACCTTGATGAGAATACTATATACCACCCCAAATCGAAGGGACGAGGTAAAGTAACGATACAAAGTAATATAAGTGCTGTTTTATGTTTGAATGATTGACCTTTGGTAATAGACCGTATAATCGTTTTCCTTTGGAGAGATTATCATTGATAATTATCGTGTTAGGATCGAGATCGAATCTTGTTAGGATCTAAATATTAGAGCATCTGTAAGCAAGAGTTGAGATGAAGATACCCGACATACACCCATTGTGAGTTGGACATGTCTTTTAGGTTTAAGGTTTCCTATGATGGCGAACCTAACCTTACAAAATACCCGATCCGCGAGATCTGAAATGATTGTTGAAATTAGGATTTGATTATTGACTGCCGATAGTAGGCAGGAAGTTATGTGGATATGAAATGTAGATCTTGAAGTGCCAGATGGGTAGCAAAGTTATGCCAAAATTTTAACCTTGGAGAAATGAATTAATGATCTGACAAATCATGGGATATAAGTCCCCGTTGTATGGGACCGTTGAGATGATGTAAAAGATTGGTTTGAAAGGCATATAAGCTGGATCTACCCTAGGACTTCAAGAACTGCGTGAATTTTGTTTCGTAAATCGAACTTGATGGAATATCTGTCAAGTGAAAATCTGATTGTTCTTAGTAAAGCTTAGATCGGCGAAAAGTTGCATTCATCAAAAACCCGTGAACATCATGGATAGAGAAAGTAAGTCAACATTTAGCCTGATCTTATTCCCGTAGTTATGTTTGATGAAACTCGCTTATTATAATGAATTGCACTTGTGAGAAAAGACCGAATGTGGAGGAAATACCCACATGGCTTTAATTCTATAAGAAGCGAGTAGTAAGATGATCTTTGAGGACAAAGATCCTGTTTAGGGGAAATGCTGTGACAATCCGTCAATTTATGTTTGATATTTTATTCTCAAATATTATTTGAAAACATTATTTTAATGTTACAATATGAACTCACTTATTTTGGGAAGTAATTTGGATTTACGTCTTGAAGTAGCATCGACTACGTCTAAACCGGAGGATTCTAGGTTGCGTGCTTCCGTTTACATACACCGTCTTTGGCGACAGTCCGACATTTCAGAAAAATAAATTTATCCGTGAATATTACTTTGGAGTTTTAAATTTGTGTTGGTTCATAAACTCACAAATTTACGAGAAGAGAATAGGACTTACGATTTTATTTTAACGTCCTTTACGACTAAACCGGAAACCCTAGTATTACGTATTTACGTTTTCGAACTCCGTTTTTGATGAGACAATTTTTATTAGATTCGTTTTGTGCCGTTGATTCATAATTTATAAAAACGTTTTTCGTAAAACGACCCGAGGGCACGCAAATCGAGGAAACTAGAATCGAGGAGTACCCGTAAATTAGTGGGATGAGACAAGATAAATCGTGCCCCACCCCACTCAATATGGACGGCCAAAACAAGGATACCACATCCTTGATGTGGCAAACTTGCAACCATTTAGCTTACACTTGTAAGCTAAGCTTACAAGTTAAGCAACACTTTCCACTAGCTACAACAAAACCACTCCACTAAACAACTAACTTCATTTTCATCCATGCAAAACCACAAACTCTCCTCTCTCTCTCTAGTGTGTCGTCCATACTCCACCATCAAACACCACTTTTGATCAAAATCAACCATGAAATCCCATGTTATTCTTGCACATGTTGAAGCCCTTTTGAAACCCTATTGATTGGTGATGATTATAACATCCAAGGAGGAGTTTCCATGGAGTATTAGGGCTGATTTTCCACAAGGTGTCCATGAAGAATGGTGGTCTTGAAGATGGTCTTGGTGCATCACAAGTTTCTCCATCAAAATCCATGTTTTGATCAACCTACATCATCATGGTGGTATAAAGATTGTTCTCCTCATCCTCTTGTTATTTTTGATTATGTAATCTTGTATTTATTTTACTTATGCATATGTATATGATGATAAATGATGATTAAAAATATTGTGTGGGGATTTGGTGTTGATAAACATGCTTAAAAAGATGGACAAACTACATGTAAAATGGGTAAATCTTGTTTAAATGGTAGGCTGTATAAAAACAGTAACTAACCACATGTTAGAATGATAAAATAATGAAGTAGAATCAATTTACAGTAATCTATGGGTCTTGTACACATGTGAGAGTTGGCCATGCAATGGAATCATTGTAATGAGTGAGATATGATTAAAACAAGTTTAAGGTACAAATCTGAGTTCACTGTTTTGGACGATTTTTAGAAAATACTTGGAAGATAATTCAACAGTATCTATTGTAGAGTTAAATGGAGCACGTATCATGTAGATTATGTGATAAAAATTTGAGCTTCTATCTCCATATAGAACTCTAGATATGGCAGTTTTGGTGAATATGAAAATAAAAATCAGATTTTGAGAATTAATGTTTATTATTATTATATAAGCACTCAAAATTATATTGTATAAAATGTAAAATAAAAACCACTAACTTATGGATTTTATTTATATAAATATGTAAAAGGTTAAATAAGTGTATAAATTATAAAAATTGTAGTGGAATAATACATATAAGTAATAAAAACTATAAACTTGACTTTTACGACTTTTTCGGCTGTTTCCGTAAAATTAACGTTTTTCGCCAACTAAAACTTAGACGATCAAACCCGTCTAATTTAAACGTTATAAAAGTCACATACTGATATATAAGTATCTAAAACAAGTAAAAACCGATAAAACCCTAACTATAGGACATACGGACATTAACGAGCTAAGTAAACATATTGGACTAATAATTGGACTAAATAAGTTAAACACTTATAAAAAGAACTTATTGGACTTAAGCCATTTAGGCCCAACTTGTAAAGTGTAGATACTGATAATATAAGTATAACATGGATTAATACAAGTTAAAGAACTTATAATAAGTTTATTGGACTTAAAACACGTAAATAGGTAAAACTAGTAAACTAGTATAAACGTTACCGACACATAACACTAAAATGAGCAAACGAGAATATGTAAACCCACTTGATCATCATATATATATATATATATAATCATCATATGTATACATAATCGTTATTTTTATAAAGTCATTGGACAAACGTCTAAGACCGATTATTATTTATATAGGTTTCCGTGATTGAAGCACGTACCGTACATCCAAATCGCCGATAACCGCCTTCCCACATCAACGTGAGTTCATAGCCTCGCACTCTCTTAAATGTTTTTATAAATGTTTGATAAACCCGCGAGGGAGATGACATGTTAGTTTTTATAAAATAGGACACCATTTGTCCCGATTATTTGTGTATTGATTTGGACCCGAATGATTGTATACCTGATTGTATGACCTGATAAATGATTAAACGACACGATAGATGAAATAAAATGGATTATTAAATTAGGTTATGTCACTAAAAGTCCCATTAGCATGAATTGTGAACTACCGGGAGTTGGTAGACGCTTGTGCATATAATAGTACTATTTGGGGACGATCACCCCAGTTCGCGCCTTGACGGTTGATCCCCGTCGTGCCACATTGATTGGTAAGTGAATTTATGTATGAGAAGATTTCCATAGCGTGACCTTTGTGATGACACGCTACTTTAGATGGGCAAATTGAGTATCGGGTTAGCTACCCGTTGTTGGTTTAGTAAGGTAACAATGTCATGCGGCTTATAATAATCCAAAACTAACGAAATACTACTAGACGCTCCGAATTACGATGTATTGCCTGACTAGCAATACGGGGTCATACTAATGATATTATGTTTGTGTTTTGGTTTTCATAACCATATTCATATAACGGTTTTTATTTTTATACAACGTCATAAGACGTATTGTATGATGTTTTTACGACATTGGCTCGTATAATGATTTTTAAGGCAAACGCCTATATTATGATTTTGATGCAGATTTGTATAAAATGACTTTGGCTATTTTATGGCCTATTAAAATGATTTGTACAAAATGATTTTCAGTAATAATTTTATACTAATATTATATTGATGGATTTTATTAAACTCTATGAATTCACTCAGCGTTATCGCTGACCTTTTCTTTTAACATGTTTTATCTCAGGTACTTGAAGGTAATTCTCGGGAAGACGACAAGAATTCATGGCCCGCACTTAAACAATATTTTCCATTCAAATACTTTGTAAAACTTTGTACGAAATAATATGACTTGGGACCTATGTAACTTTAATTATTTATGAATGGAAATGCTTTATTATTAAACGACGCGATTTTTAAGCGTTGTCTATGATGTGAGTAATGTGCTATCCCGTAACACCAACTAGTCTTCCACTGAACTGAGTTGTATAAATTTGGGGGTGTTACAAATTTACTTAATTCTTAGTGGCATTGGAGATGATATTTATTCCACGGTTGATGCATGCCCTACTGCTAAAGAAATGTGGACGGATATTGAAAGATTGCAACAAGATATGAAAACTAAGATGTTTTGGAACTTTGGCAACTTTACTTCAAAGGATGGGGAATCAATTGATTCATATTACTCCCAATTCTACAGAATGATGAATGACATGACTCAAAACAAATTGCAAGTTTCCACCATGCAATTCAATGTCCAAGTTATACAGCAACTTCAACCAGAGTGGACACAATATGTCACCTTGGTAAAACAACAACAAAAGTTAGACGAAGTTTCATATCACACACTCATTGACATTTTGAAACAACTTCAGAATGAGACAAACAAACTTCGAGCTGAAAGGGTTGCAAAGGTTTCAAATACACTTGCTTTGGTATCTATCACACAACATTACCCAGATTATCGTTCTCGTGCTCCAAAGACCTACTCTACTCGATCATCATCACCACGATCATCCACTGTTTCTAAGTCACATGCTCCAACAAGATCCAGAGGCAAAGAAGTTGCAAGAGCACCATCACCCACACCTGAGCAATCATCCGAAGAAGACAGTGATGAAGAACTAGCTCAAAAGGATAGAGAATTCAAGCAACAAATGGCTTTCATTATGAAGCAATACAGGAAAATCTACAAACCCACCAACAACAACCTCAGAACATCATCAACCCGAGGAACACCTATGCACAAAGTCCTCCAAGGAATGACACACGAAGGCGTGCTGAGAGTCCTCCAAAGTATGATCGACAACCCGCTAAGTAGATAATCAGAGGGTTGCTACTGTTGTTAGAAATAGGGAAACTGTTCGTAATCAAGTTGTGCAACAAAGTGGGATTTAGTGTTTTAACTGCAGAGGTTTTGGGCATTTGGCTAGGGAATGCCGGAAGCCAAAGAGGGTTACAGATTATAGTTATCATAAGGAAAAGATGTTTCTATGCAAGAAGATGGAAGATGGGATCAAGTTATCAGCTGAGGAAGGAGAAATGCTTGACGACACAGACGATGAACTCTCCGACCAAGAACTCGAGGCACATTATCCATACATGGCAAAGATTCATGAGGTCCTTAACGTCACTAAAGATGGCAATGGTCCTATCTTTGATAACGAGCCAATTGATAAGGTACAAAATGATGAATATAATGTGTTTGGTGATACACATGAGCATAGTGATCTACCAACAACAATTATTGACACATGTATGATGGAAGAGGTTGATAGCAATACCACACCCGATTCATCAGACATGTGCAATAATGAGTTTGAGGATGATCAACATGCAAATGAGTATGATGACGAGGGGTGTGTCGCGCTTTCTAATTTAATTGCTAGTTTACCAAAAGATGTCAATGAAAATAGAAAGAGTAAAAAGCAATTAAAGAAGGCAAACGCAGCGCTCACTCAAAACTTTGAAGAAAGCAAAGCCGCTCTTATAAAATCTAGTGAGACTATTGATAGTTATAGGGCTCAGCTTCTTCAAAGAGACAAAGAGCTTGAGGGGTACAAAATTCGTTTAATTAACGTTAAAAAGGACGATTTTGAAAATTAATACAACGAAGCTCTTGCTTTGTTAACTATAGAAAAACGTCAATTTAATGTTTTATTAAGTGATGAACGTCAAAAAACATACCTTGCCATAACAAAAGTAAACGAACTTGAACATAGGCTTTCTATGAATACCACTGATTCTGTTAAAATTCTTGACGAAAAGAAACAAGAGGTTGTTAAATTAAAACAAGATTTCAATAATAGACAAGGCAAAGATAATGAAAAAGTAAAGGATCTCGAAGAAAAAGTCGATTTTTTGAAAAAAGTTGTTAATAAAACGCATGACTCAATTCAAACCGTTAGAATGATAGAACCTCGGTCATTTTTCAAGGGTCAAGCTAGTTTTTAAAGTCCCAAGTACCTCGAACAAGCTCAAGCTGCGAACCCCCACTTATATCCTGATGGATCTGAATGGATCGATCATGATTGCCCAGTAGTTAGGCTCGATAGTGAAGAGACGTCCCTTTGGGATAAGGAGAGTAGATCACCGGTCAATAAAGATTTTGTGAAACCATATGATTTTGCTTATGAAAACTGTGTATATGGTCTTTTCACTCCATAAAAACAGAAGTCTCGTAAGGAATTGTTTCTTGAAAGCAAACAACAAAGAATTCAATGGACGAAATTTTTTGCCACTAAGAAATCAAATGTTTCTAAATATATTAACTATTTGCCTGTTGATGTTTCTAAAAGAAAAAGTAGAAAAACACTTGGTATTCTTACACATCACATTGATAATGTTCAATCAATTGTTGAAATTTATTGGCAAAAACGTCAAAATGATAAGTGGAAATTAGAGATTCCACACGATATAATTGTGCTTGTGAAAGAACTTTTAATACCAAATAAGAAGATAATAAAATAAAATGTTCTTGAGTTTTAAAAATTAATTCGATCTGAAATGTTTGATGATTTGAAATATGTTGAGTCTCTTGAAAATAAAATTGAGGAACTTCAAAATGACAAATCAGAGTTTTCAATTGAATATGATCTACTTTTAGAAGAATGTCTGTCCAAAGATATTTTGTGGTACACTCTTCAATCTTGTGCTGATATCGATGAATATTCTGATGTTGCATGCAAATATCTTGATAAGATCAAAGAGTGTGAACGGCTTGAAACTGAGCTTTCGAAACGTAAAGAAAATGTTGATAAAAAGGATTTTGAGTTACTTCAACACAAAACTGATTTCCTTAAAAAACATTGTCATTCTCTTGAACTTGCTTTGCAAAAAGACATCAAAAGTTTTCCACATGATAATAAATTGCAATAAAAACTTTCCCAAATGTGTCGAGAAATGAATGAAAAGAGTTTGGAAATTAAAGACTTGAAAGCTCAGTTACAAGACAAAGAAATAGCGATAGAAGAGTTGAAGAAACTCGTTGCTAAGATGGGTGGGAAAATTGTGGAACCTAGTGTTAAGAAACCTGTTGTAAGACAATTCAATGCACACAAAGTGACTAAACCCTCTGTCTTGGAAAACCATATGTTTTCTCTAATTCTGCATTTGCAAAACCTGGGTTTGCCCCCAAGACGGTTGGGAAGGATAGGTTACCACAGATTACTCCCAAAACACATATTCGTTCACAACGCATTAAGAACACAAATGTGATTAAACCAGGAATGTATAGATTGGCAACTAAACCCACAAACAACAAAGAAAGTCAATCACCTCAGACTTCTAGAAACACTAATAGACGTGTGTCTTTTACTACCGAAGTAGTCCCCACTGCTAGTGTTAGCAGGCCTCAGCCTAAGAGCACTCGAATGAATGGAAAGGTTTGGTAAAACAAAAGTCAAGGGAAGATGAAGAAAGTAGAAGACCACCCTAGGAATTTGAATGTTTCTAAGAATAAAACGTTTGTAATCGCGTGTAATGGCAATTTGAATGATTCGACTTTGAATGATTTGAATGTTAAGTTTCTTTGTGTGAAATGTGGAAAATGTGCTAATGCTAATCATGCTATGTGTGTTTCGAATAATGTCAAAGGCGTAGATACTAGAACTAAGAAGAAAATTGTGATGCCTATTAGTGCTAGAAAAAACCCACACGCAAAGTGAACCATTCTTGTGCAACCCCCTAAGAAAAGTATTGCATCAGACTCCACCACTAAGAACCCTAGAAGCAGAATTAGGGAATTATATGAGTCTGCTAGCAAGTCTTGGAAATAGTGGTTTGCTAATCAATTTCCTCCAAGATATAAATGAATGCCTAAGGTTAGAAAAGAAGACGTGACAATGAGCGTTAGTGTGCCTTTAAGTGCTGAAACTAGGGAAACTAATGAATCGGAAATCACAACTAACATGGAATCCAATATAGAAAATGCTCCACCGTGTTCTAATTCTTCTGCAGGTGATCGAAATAATACTCTTCATACTGGACTCCGGATGCACAAAGCACATGACGGGGAATCTCAAGCTTCTAATTAACTTTGTGGAGAAATTCCTGGGTATGGTACGATTCGGAAATGATCAATTTACACCTATCCTAGGATATGGAGATTTGGTTCAAGGGAATTTCACAATCAAAAGGGTTTACTACGTCGAAGGGATCAATCACAATCTTTTCTCGGTTGGTCAATTTTATGATGCGAATTTGGAGGTTGCTTTTAGAAAGAAGACATGTTTTGTTCGTGATTATGATGGGAATGACTTACTTACCGGTTCACGGGGTACTGGTCTCTACACTATTTCACTTCAAGATTCCATTTCTTCAACTCCAATCTGTTTCATGGCTAAAGCTTCAACGACTCAAGCTTGGTTAAGGCATCAACGATTATCTCATCTTAACTTTGATACCATCAACTTGCTTTCCAAGAAATATATTGTGAGAGGCCTTTCAAACTTGAAATTCATCAATGATCATCTTTGTTCTTCGTGTGAGCTTTGTAAAGCTAAACGGAGTAGTTTCAAGACAAAGACTACATCAAGCTCTAAAGGTCGGTTAGATCTTCTGCATATAGATTTGTGTGTCCCCATGCGCGTTCAAAGCATCAATGTGAAGAAATACGTTATAGTAATTTTCGATGACTACTCAAGGTACAAGTGGACTCACTTCTTGAAGTCTAAGGATGAAACACCCGACGTTCTCATCAACTTCCTTAAACTGATACAACGTGGTCTTCAATCTCAAGTAAAAGTGGTACGTACTGACATAGGTATAGAATTCTTGAATTCAACTCTAAAGAATTATTTTAAAGCCGAAGGGATTGAACATGAGACATCTACTGCTCAAACACCTGAACAAAACGGAGTTGTTGAAAGACGAAATGTGACAATCTAACATTTTCAGGTAGTGAAATATTTTCTCGTATAATATTTTGAAACTTATTTTTGTGTTGGTTGACGAACTCACAATTTACGGATTTAAATTTGGGCTTACGTGCATAATTTGGCGTCTTTTACGACTAAACCGGAAACCTTAGGATTACGTATTTACGTTTTTGAACTCCGTTTTTGATGAGACAATTTTTATTGGATTCGTTTTGTGACGTTAATTCATAATTTATAAAAACGTTTTTCGTAAAACGACCCGAGGGCACGCAAATCGAGAAAACTAGAATCGAGAAATACCCGTAAACTAGTGAGATGGGACAAAACACATTGTCCCACCCCACTAGCATGGTATGGACGGCAACATGACACCACACCATCAAGGTGGCATCATGTTAGCTAAACTTACACAAGTGTAAGCCTAAGCTTACATTTCAAGCTAACACATACCACTTAACACTCCAAAACTAGCTACTTGTTTTCATTCCATCTTTCTCACATGCAAAACCAACATCAAACTCTCTCAACTCCATCCCTTATGTCGTCCCAAATAAGCCAACAAACACCCCATTTGATCTTTTCTAGCCATAAACCACATGTTTACTAGTTCTATTAAGGTGTTCTCTTGAAGCCTTGATCATTTGGTGGCCATATCAACAACTTTGGAGGTGATTTGCTTGTGTCCTAGGGCTGATTTTCCAACCTATGTTCTTGATATTTGATGGTCTTGGAGATACTTGTTGTGTTCATCAAGTTCTTGTCTTCCTAAAACAAGAAATCCACTTGGATTGGTAAAGAAGATCATCCTCTCCATTTTTCTCTTGTTATTTTGTAAAGAACAAATGTATTTTCTTTCATTTTGTATATGTATATGATGTATATATGATGATAAAAATGTTGTGTGGGGATCAAGTGTTGATAAATATGCTTAAAAAGGTTGATAACTATAAGAAATGAAGCTAAAATCTTGATTATTTAGTTGGTTGTATAAAAACAGTAGATAACTAAACGATGAACTGATAAAATTGCATGGTTGGATCCATTTACAGTAAGTAGAGGATGTTATACACATGTGAGAGTTGGCCATGCAATGAAATCAAAATAATGAGTGAGATATGATCAAAACAAGTTAGGTGGTCTAATCTGAATAAGCAGTTTTGTAAGGACTGTTAAGGCAAGTTAAACTCAAAATGGGCAGTAGCTATAACTAAGTTAAATGTAGCACATAATATGCAGAACATGTCACCCAAAAATGAGCTTCTAATTCATTATAGAACTTTAGATATGTTAAAAATGGTGAACATGAAGTTAAAAATCAGATTTTTAGAAATAATGTTTATTATTATTATATAAGCACTCACATTATAATGTATAAAATGTAAAAATATAAACCCACTAACTTATAAAACTTATTTATATAAATGTATAAAAGGTTAATTAAATGGGTAAATTATATAAATGGTGGTAAAATAATATTCGTAAGTAATAAAAACTATAAACTTGATTTTTACGACTTTTTCGGCTATCGCCGTAAAATTAACGTTTTTCGCCAAATAAAACTTAGACGACCAAACCCGTCTAATGTAAATTTTATAAAAGTCATATACTGATGTATAGGTAACTAAGACAAGTAAAAACCGATAAAACCCGAACTATAAGAAATACGGACATTTACGAGCTAACTAAACATATTGGACTAATAATTGGACTTAATAAGATAAAAACTTGTAAAAAGAACTTATTGGGCTTAAACCATTTAGGCCCAACATGAAAAGTATATATACTGATAATATAGGTATAAAATAGATAAAAGCAAGTTAAAGAACTTATAAAAGGCTTAATGGACTTAAACCGTGAAAATAGGTAAAACTAGCAAACTAGTAAGACGTTACCAAAACGTAAACACTAAATTGAGTAAACAAGGATGTATAAACCCACTTGATCATCATCATATGTACAAAATCATCATATGTATATTGTTATTTTGATAAAAGTCATTGGACCGAGTCTAAGACCGATTATTATTTATATAGGTTTCCGTGACCGAAGCACGCCCGTAGCCGATAATCCGCCTTTCATTAACAACGTGAGTTCATAGCCTCACACTCTTTTAAATGTTTTATAAAATGATTTGTAAACCCGCGAGGGAGATAACAAGCTAGATTTTTATAAAAATAGAACACAAGTAGTCCCGATTGTATGCTTAATGATATGGACCCGAATGATGCTATGACCCTATAAACGAGACTAAATGGATTATTAGTAGTTAGGTTATGTCACTTAAAGTCCCATTAGCATGAATTGTGAACTACCGGGATTTGGTAGACGCTTATGCATTTGATAGTACTATTTGGGGACGATCACCCCAGTTCGCGCCTTGACGGTTGATCCCCGTCGTACCACATTGATTGGTAAGCGAATTTATGTATGAGAAGATTCCATAGCGTGATTTTTGTGACGACACGCTAACTTAGATGGGCAAATTTGTCGGGTTCGCGGCCCGCTGTTTTCATAGTAAGGTAACAATGTCATGCGGCTAATAATAATCCTATACAATGTATGCTATACAACATAAATAATAAACGATAACGACGCTATTACGATGAATATATTACCTATCATGGTTATATAGAGACTACGGTCTCATGGACGGTTTAAGATGTATGCTTGATATATATTGCCTGACTAGCAATATGAGGACTTACTTCTGATATTATACTTGTGTTCTGATTTTAAATGATTGTAAATGATTGTTTTTATATAACGGTTTTTATTAAACTCTATGAATTCACTCGGCATTCGCTGATATGATTTTTGCATGTTTTTATCTCAGGTGCTTGAAGGTAATCCGGATGGAGATCGACTCTGATGGCCCACACTTAATATTAAAAATTTTCATTCGATCTATGTTTTGTAAACTTAATGACCTGTATAATTTGGGACCTGTTGTACGCTTTTAAACTTTTTATCGAATGAATGTTTATTAAACCTTGTACAACCATTTTTTTGTGTTGTCTATGATTGGAGTTATTGTGCTATCCCGTAACACTCTGAAAGACCCTTCCGCTGTACCGATACGAAAAATGAGAGTGTTACAGTTTGGTACCAGAGCTCTCGTTATAGAGAACAAAGGATTTTAAAAACCAAGGTTTTGAACAAAACTTTTCAAAATATTTTGACAATGAACATTTGAGAAAATATTTGAAAAATCTGTTGACTATAACGGTGCCAGAGATCTCCGACATTACCAACAATCCCTATTGAGAAGCTATATATTTTGATATATATAATTTAATTTATATATATGTATATATCGTGATTTCATTATGTAATTGTTTAACTAGTATGTTATCCTAATACGAGATATATATAAATGCAGATTGTCATGGCTGAACCTAATATTCCTGTAGAAAACCATGCTATTCCCGAACCTAATATAGAAGATGATCCTTATTTAGACTTAGTAAATTATGATATCGATGATGAGGAGGAACCATTTGAGGATCCCGAGCCCGAGTTAGGACTAGGAGATCAGATTGCCCCTCAGGTTGACTTAGTAGAGAATGTGGATATTGAGAATGTGGAGATTGAGAATGTGGATATTGAGAATGTGGAGATTGAGAATGTGGATATTGAGAATGTGGAGATTGAGAATGCTGATATTGAGAATGATGATGAGATTGGATTAGATAATTTAGATGATGAGATTGACGACGAGGATGTCGAGGAGGATGTAGGTATAGATGTTGAGGTTGATGACGATGAGGAAGCCGAGCTTATTTATCCGTATGATGTTCCAGAGGGCAAGCCGTTGCCCCCACCAGTTGATTTGTCTGATTCTAAGGATGAGTTACCTAGGGATGAAATGTCTGAATCATCTGAATCTGATTCTGAATCAGAGGAGGATGAGGATGACGATGCAGCTGATGGTACTGATGGTATTGCTACTCGTAGACGTGAGATAGGAGAGTCGTCTAGTACTCGAGAGGCTACTCATATTGATGGTCTTGCACCATGGGCCTTGAGACGTGATCTAGATGCTTCCCGTGTTAAGAGTTGTGTGACAGAAGTTGGATTAGGTGTTGTTCAGACTCAGGTTGCTTATTTGGAGTCGAAGACAAAGGTTGGCGAGAAAGAGCGAGAATTGCTTAGTTTGGATTTGAGTGATGTAGAGCGTGGATTGAATGAGGCTTTTAGGAGGTTATCGGTGTTGGAAAGTGATGAATATGCTACTATGAAGAGAAAGGTGAATACTATGGAGATTCAGTTGAGTGTAGCTCGTGCGATGCGTGAGAAAGCCGAAATGGAGTTGAATATATCCGTAGGATGGAACAAAAGATTTTATGCCGACATGGTTGAAAGAGGAGTAATCCGTAAGCGCCCAGCTGAAGATGTGTCTAGTGATCGTCCGACGAAGATTCAGAAGACGATGGATGATGGACCATCTGGCGGTTCTCAGTAGACCAGTCTGTATTTAGTAGTGACCTTTGTATCTTTTGTGCTTTTGTAGCTTTGACTGAACCGACTTGTTAGTAATAGACTTGGCATGAATTTTGAGTGTATATAGTGCTAGAACTTTGATATGGGATGTACTAAGACAATACTTTTGTTTCAGATCGAATGAAATATGTATCTTGTCTTGAATTCCATATTGTGCCTTATTTGTATCTTGATTATGAATTCGATCCATATTATATGAATCCTTGTTGGATGAATGCTTAATGCTTTGAAATTGTGAAATTATAGAACTATGCCGCCCAAGAAGACTGTGACTGAGGATGATGTACGTAGGATTATTACGGAGCAAGTTACCGCATCTATGACTGAATTTATGGCAAATGCTAGAAATGAAGCTGGCGGTAGTGGAGCTGGCGGTAGTGGAGCTGGCGGTAGTGGAGCTGGCGGTAGTGGAATTGGCGGTACTAATGTGAATGTGAATGCTAATAATGTGAATGCTAATGCTGGAGGAAATGTAGGAGGACTTGGAACGAATGTACCTGAAGTTGGTGGCTGTACTTATGTGACGTTCATGAAGTGTGAACCTCTACCTTTTAATGGAACTGAAGGTGCTGTAGGACTAAGCCAGTGGATTGAGAAGATTGAATCGGTGTTTAGGATTAGTAAGTGTAAGGAGGAAGATAAGGTGACTTTTGCTATGGCTACTCTTAAAGGTCGTGCGTTGACTTGGTGGAACGGGAGTATTGCTTTCATGGGTCTTGATGCTGCTAATGCTACTCCTTGGGCTGAAATTAAGAAGTGGATGACTTTGGAGTTTTGTCCTCGTAGTGTGATCATTAGGCTAGAACAAGAGTTGATTCATCTGAGAATGAAAGGTGTGGACATTGATAGTTACACGAACCGATTCCATGAGTTGGCCTTGCTATGTCCTCGATTGGTTGAACCCGAAGAGATCCGAATTGAGCAATATGTGAAAGGGTTGACCAGGAATATCCGGGGGGACGTAACATCATCGAAACCACTGACCATTGATGATGCTGTTCGAATGGCCTACCAACTCATTGGACAGATAATTCAGGATAAGGAAGATGAAGCCCATGTTGGTGAGAAAAGAAAGGGAGACGGTGAGCGTGTAGATAGAGGTGATAATAGGAAGAATTTCAATCGCCGTCAGAACAAGAGAAAGGGAAATGCAAATGCTCTTACCAACAACACACCGCGCAACGATGATAGATGTCCTAAGTGTGGCAACAAGAGGCATGCTGGCGACTGCTGGAAATACCGAAATTGCGGAAAGCTTGGACACAAGGTTGAAAGGTGTAAGAAGGGAACCATTTGCTTCAACTGTAATGAAGAAGGTCATAGGAAATCGGAATGCCCCAAGTTGAAAGTGATTGTACCTGGAAGAAACCCCCAGGGTGGTATCTACCAACTTGGAACAATTGAGGTGAAGAAAGAGGATCCGAATTTCGTTACCGGTACGTTTTTACTCAACAATCATTATGTTGTTGCTTTATTCGATTCGGGTACCGATAGGAGCTTTGTATCCACTAAATTTAGTGCCCTTATTGATATTGAACCTGTTGAGATAAGTACCAGTTACGAGGTGGAATTGGCTGATGGTAAATTAGTGAAAACTAATAAGCTATTAGAAGGATGCTCTCTAAATCTCTTGAACCATTCCTTTCCGATTGATTTGATGTTGATAGAATTAGGTAGTTTTGATATTATTATTGGTATGGATTGGTTTTCGTTGAACAATGCTACTATTTTATGTGGAGAGAAGAAGGTTAAGATTCCTCTTAGGAATAGGACGTTAGTAATTGATGGTAGTCGAGGTGAATCCCGTTTGAAAATCGTTTCATGTATTAAAGTCCAAAAGTACATCAGGAACGGTTGTGAGTTATTCTTAGCTCAAGTGACCGGGAATGAGTCTAGGGAGAAACGATTGGAAGATGTACCTATTATTTGTGAATTTCCTGAGGTATTTCCTAAAGATTTACCCGGACTTCCACCGATAAGGCAAGTAGAGTTTCGAATCGATTTAATTCCTGGTGCTGCACCGGTGGCACGTGCACCTTACCGATTAGCCCCTTCTGAATTAAAGGAGTTATCTGAGCAACTTAAGGAGTTGTCTGATAAAGGTTTTATTCGACCGAGCTCGTCGCCTTGGGGAGCTCCAGTCTTGTTCGTTAAGAAGAAGGACGGATCTTTTCGTATGTGCATTGTTTATAGGGAACTGAATAAGTTGACAATTAAAAATCTATATCCTTTACCTAGGATTGATGATTTGTTTGATCAAATGCAAGGATCTAGTGTGTATTCTAAGATAGATTTGCGGTCAGGATATCACCAACTTCGCGTCCGTGAAGAAGATATTCCTATAACTGCATTTAGAACTCGTTATGGACACTATGAATTTCAAGTAATGCCATTTGGGTTAACTAACGCACCTGCGGTTTTCATGGATTTAATGAATCGAGTGTGCAAGCCCTACTTGGATAAATTTGTGATTGTGTTTATTGACGATATTCTGATCTATTCTAAGAATGAAGATGAGCATAGAGAACATTTGAGGATTGTTTTGAAATTGTTGAAGGATGAAAGGTTGTATGCTAAGTTTTCGAAGTGTGATTTCTGGTTAGATTCTGTGCAATTTCTTGGTCATGTGATTAACAGAGATGGAATTCATGTTGATCCTGCAAAGGTTGAAGCTATTAAGAATTGGTCTGCACCGACAACGCCAACGGAAGTGCGACAGTTCTTAGGATTGGCTGGCTATTATAGGCGATTCATTAAAGAATTTTCTTTGATAGCTAAACCCTTGACTAAGCTTACTCAGAAGAATAAACCTTTCGTTTGGGGAAGTGATGAAGAGGGAGCATTTCAGACATTGAAGCAAAAATTATGTAGTGCGCCAATCTTATCATTACCTGACGGGAGTGAAGATTTTGTAGTATATTGTGATGCATCTCTTAGAGGTTATGGAGCTGTTTTGATGTAGAGAGAGAAAGTGATAGCTTATGCTTCAAGGCAATTGAGGAAGAATGAGGAGAATTATACTACTCATGATCTTGAGTTAGGAGTTGTAGTCTTTGCTCTTAGGTTATGGAGACATTATCTGTATGGCACCAAGTGTACGGTATTCACCGATCACAAAAGCCTACAGTATATTCTCGACCAGAAGGAATTGAACATGAGGCAACGAAGATGGATAGAGTTGTTAAGTGATTATGATTGTGATATAAAATATCACCCAGGAAAAGCCAATGTTGTTGCCGATGCGTTGAGTAGGAAAGATAGAGAGCCTATCAGGGTGCGTTCTCTAGTCTTGACCGTGCACAATAATTTGCCTGAGCAAATTAGAAATGCGCAAATAGAATCTTGTAAGAAGGAGAATTTTGTTAATGAAGGGTTCCGAGGAGAAGGAGATCCTTTAGAGGTTAGAGCTGATGGAGTGAAATGCTTAAGAGGTCGTATGTGGATACCTAAGTTTGGAGGCTTAAGAGATTTGATTATGTTAGAATCCCATAAATCTAAGTATTCCATTCATCCGGGATCTGATAAGATGTACCATGATTTGAAGAAGTTGTACTGGTGGCCGAATATGAAAGCTGACATAGCTATGTATGTTCTTCAATGCTTGACTTGTGCTAGAGTTAAAGCCGAACATCAAAAGCCATCAGGACTACTTCAACAACCAAAGATTCCTGAATGGAAGTGGGAGCGAATTACAATGGACTTTATCACCAAGCTTCCTAGAACATCATCTGGAAACAATTCGATTTGGGTTATTGTCGATAGACTGACCAAATCAGCACACTTCATTCCGGTTAAGGAGCAGTTCTCACTGGAGAAGCTGACTCGAATATACCTTGATAATGTTGTATGCAAGCATGGAGTGCCTGTATCGATCATTTCAGATCGAGATCCTAGCTTCGCATCGAATTTTTGGAAATCTCTCCAAAGATCTTTGGGAACGAATCTCGACATGAGCACTGCTTATCACCCCCAGACTGATGGGCAGAGTGAAAGGACGATACAAACACTAGAAGATATGTTGAGAGCTTGTGTGTTAGCCTTTGGTAAGAATTGGGATAAACATTTGTCGTTAGTAGAGTTTTCGTATAACAATAGTTACCATTCTAGTATTAAGGCTGCACCGTTTGAAGTTTTGTATGGTAGGAAGTGTAGATCTCCTGTATGTTAGAGTTAAGTTGGGGATACCCAGCTCACGGGACCGGAATTGATCCGGGAGACTACGGAGATGATAGTTCAGATTAAGAAGAGGTTGTTGACTGCCCGTAGTAGACAGAAAAGTTACGCGGATGTGCGGCGGAAGCCAATGGAGTTTGAAGTGGGTGACCGAGTAATGTTGGAAGTATCGCCATGGAAAGGCGTTATAAGATTTGGAAAGCGAGGAAAATTGAATCCCCGTTATATTGGACCCTTTAAGATTTTATCTAGAGTAGGTCTGGTGGCTTACAAACTAGAGTTACCCCCAGAACTTCATGGTGTTCACAACACATTCCATGTATCTAATATGAAGAAATGTCTAGCAGTGAGTGATGAGAAAATTCCGTTAGGTAAGGTTCGAATAGATGGGAAGTTGCATTTTATCGAAGAGCCCGTAGAAGTTATGGACCGTGAGGTAAAGCAACTGAAACAAAGTCGGATACCTATTGTCAAGATCCGATGGAATTCAAAGCATGGACCGGAGTATACTTGGGAACGAGAGGATGAAATGTGGAAGAAATATCCGCACCTCTTCGATTTCAATAAGAAACGGACATCCAAATGAAATGGATCACGAGGACGTTGATCCCTTTTAGGAGGAAAAGCTGTGACAATCTAACATTTTCAGGTAGTGAAATATTTTCTCGTATAATATTTTGAAACTTATTTTTGTGTTGGTTGACGAACTCACAATTTACGGATTTAAATTTGGGCTTACGTGCATAATTTGGCGTCTTTTACGACTAAACCGGAAACCTTAGGATTACGTATTTACGTTTTTGAACTCCGTTTTTGATGAGACAATTTTTATTGGATTCGTTTTGTGACGTTGATTCATAATTTATAAAAATATTTTTCGTAAAACGACTCGAGGGCACGCAAATCGAGAAAACTAGAATCGAGAAATACCCGTAAACTAGTGAGATGGGACAAAACACATTGTCCCACCCCACTAGCATGGTATGGACGGCAACATGACACCACACCATCAAGGTGGCATCATGTTAGCTAAACTTACACAAGTGTAAGCCTAAGCTTACATTTCAAGCTAACACATACCACTTAACACTCCAAAACTAGCTACTTGTTTTCATTCCATCTTTCTCACATGCAAAACCAACATCAAACTCTCTCAACTCCATCCCTTGTGCCGTCCCAAATAAGCCAACAAACACCCCATTTGATCTTTTCTAGCCATAGACCACATGTTTACTAGTTCTATTAAGGTGTTCTCTTGAAGCCTTGATCATTTGGTGGCCATATCAACAACTTTGGAGGTGATTTGCTTGTTTCCTAGGGCTGATTTTCCAACCTATGTTCTTGATATTTGATGGTCTTGGAGATACTTGTTGTGTTCATCAAGTTCTTGTCTTCCTAAAACAAGAAATCCACTTGGATTGGTAAAGAAGATCATCCTCTCCATTTTTCTCTTGTTATTTTGTAAAGAACAAATGTATTTTCTTTCATTTTGTATATGTATATGATGTATATATGATGATAAAAATGTTGTGTGGGGATCAAGTGTTGATAAATATGCTTAAAAAGGTTGATAACTATAAGAAATGAAGCTAAAATCTTGATTATTTAGTTGGCTGTATAAAAACAGTAGATAACTAAAAGATGAACTGATAAAATTGCATGGTTGGATCCATTTACAGTAAGTAGAGGATGTTATACACATATGAGAGTTGGCCATGTAATGGAATCAAAATAGTGAGTGAGATATGATCAAAACAAGTTAGGTGGTCTAATCTGAATAAGCAGTTTTGTAAGGACTTTTAAGGCAAGTTAAACTCAAAATGGGCAGTAGCTATAACTAAGTTAAATGTAGAACATAATATGAAGAACATGTCACCCAAAAATGAGCTTCTAATTCATTATAGAACTCTAGATATGTTAAAAATGGTGAACATGAAGTTAAAAATCAGATTTTTGGAAATAATGTTTATTATTATTATATAAGCACTCACATTATAATGTATAAAATGTAAAAATATAAACCCACTAACTTATAAAACTTATTTATATAAATGTATAAAAGGTTAATTAAATGGGTAAATTATATAAATGGTGGTAAAATAATATTTGTAAGTAATAAAAACTATAAACTTGATTTTTACGACTTTTTCGGCTATCGCCGTAAAAGTAACGTTTTTCGCCAAATAAAACTTAGACGACCAAACCCGTCTAATGTAAAGTTTATAAAAGTCATATACTGATGTATAGGTAACTAAGACAAGTAAAAACCGATAAAACCCGAACTATAAGAAATACGGACATTTACGAGCTAACTAAACATATTGGACTAATAATTGGACTTAATAAGATAAAAACTTGTAAAAAGAACTTATTGGGCTTAACCCATTTAGGCCCAACATGAAAAGTATATATACTGATAATATAGGTATAAAATGGATAAAAGCAAGTTAAAGAACTTATAAAAGGCTTAATGGACTTAAACCGTGAAAATAGGTAAAACTAGCAAACTAGTAAGACGTTACCAAAACGTAAACACTAAATTGAGTAAACAAGGATGTATAAACCCACTTGATCATCATCATATGTACAAAATCATCATATGTATATTGTTATTTTGATAAAAGTCATTGGACCGAGTCTAAGACCGATTATTATTTATATAGGTTTCCGTGACCGAAGCACGCCCGTAGCCGATAATCCGCCTTTCATTAACAACGTGAGTTCATAGCCTCGCACTCTTTTAAATGTTTTATAAAATTATTTGTAAACCCGCGAGGGAGATAACATGCTAGATTTTTATAAAAATAGAACACAAGTAGTCCCGATTGTATGCTTAATGATATGGACCCGAATGATGCTATGACCCTATAAACGAGACTAAATGGATTATTAGTAGTTAGGTTATGTCACTTAAAGTCCCATTAGCATGAATTGTGAACTACCGGAATTTGGTAGACGCTTATGCATTTGATAGTACTATTTGGGGACGATCACCCCAGTTCGCGCATTGACGGTTGATCCCCGTCGTACCACATTGATTGGTAAGCGAATTTATGTATGAGAAGATTCCATAGCGTGATTTTTGTGACGACACGCTAACTTAGATGGGCAAATTGTTTGTCGGGTTCGTGGCCCGCTGTTTTCATAGTAAGGTAACAATGTCATGCGGCTAATAATAATCCTATACAATGTATGCTATAAAACATAAATAATAAACGATAACGACGCTATTACGATGAATATATTACCTATCTTGGTAATATAGAGACTACGGTCTCATTGACGGTTTAAGATGTATGCTTGATATATATTGCCTGACTAGCAATATGAGGACTTACTTCTGATATTATACTTGTGTTCTGATTTTAAATGATTGTAAATGATTGTTTTTATATAACGGTTTTTATTAAACTCTATGAATTCACTCGGCATTCGCTGATATGATTTTTGCATGTTTTTATCTCAGGTGCTTGAAGGTAATCCGGATGGAGATCGACTCTGATGGCCCACACTTAATATTAAAAATGTTCATTCGATCTATGTTTTGTAAACTTAATGACCTGTATAAATTGGGACCTGTTGTACGCTTTTAAACTTGTTAGAACTAATCACACGACTTATAAGATCAAGAAATATAGATGAATAAGATCAAGATTAAAACTAAGAATGGAATATTAGATTTGATGAAGAAGAACTAGAAAGATACAAGGTAGATGATTCTAGTGAGAGAAACTAAGGAGAGTTTCTCTCTCTAAAACAAGAAGAAGAGAAAAGATACAATGGGAGACACACACACAAATGAGGATGGTTATGCCTTTTATACTAAGGCTTACATGAATAGGAGGCCTTCCTCATTTGTGTGTTCGGGACTAGTTCCCGTTTCATGCATAATAATGACATAGAACTCTCGACACTGTTGAATAGCATTTTCCACGAGCTTCGCAACGGTATATTATATGACCATCACTTTAAATACTTCTAACAATCTCCCCCTAAGGGGTGGTCATATAATATGTGACTTCACTTCTTTGACCATCACTTTAAATACTTCTAACAATCTCCCCCTAAGTGGTGGTCATGTATTATGTGACTTCACTTCTTTGTTGTTGCAGACTTTGAAGCTCGTTGTCTTGAGAGTTCTTTCATCGATCCTTTCATGACTTGTGATCTTGGATCTTTGATCTTTACCTTGACTTGATCTTGAAGCTTTGCCAGCTTGTGTTCTTGTGTCTTTCTCCATATACTCATGTTTTGTGTTTGACTTGAAAGCTTGTAAACAATCTCCCTTGATCATCAGAGTAGCGGAAGTCTTTTTCTTTAGATGTTCTTGAGCTTTCTTCAATAATCCTGAATATGTGGCTTTGAATTGCGACTCTTGAGTTAACGCCACCGTTTGCATTCCACCGGTTTCCCGTTATACAGTACGAATACTGTACCTGTGATCAGGTAAGTTCAAAGAACTTCCTTGACAGGATTTCCAGCTGTGGTAGCCATTCTCAATACTTGAATATATCAAAAGATAATTCAAAGTAAGGAGTGAATCATGCAGTTCCATTCTGCTGATTAAGTCGTCAATTCACTTTCCTGGAACAAGTCTGAATCAATTAAGAATCAAACCATCGTTGCTTTCCAGTTGACACAAGTTTGATTCATATAGAATCGCACAAGTTACCTACCGCAGTGCTGTTTGATGATGACACTGGAAGGATTTCCATTCGTCACTGTAAATACTAAAAAGTATTACTCTGAATGTTCTGGCAAGATCATAAAGATATTGCGTAGAGACCTGGAACGAGTTTGAATCAATTAAGAATCAAACCACTGTTGCTTTCCAGTTAGCATATGTTTAATTCAAATGAATCTTACATATGACCTACCGCAGTGCTGTTTGATGTTAACACTGGAAGGATTTCCATTCATCACTGTGAATACTAAAGAGTATCACTCTGAATGTTCTAGCAATACCACAAGGATAGAGCGTAGGACTCTGTAAATCATCGCTTGTGTTCTAATGATGAACAACAATTGATCTATGGAATAAGTGTCCTAATGAGATTTTTGATGAATCTCGATGGCTCTAGACTCTATAAGTGCACGTTTATTTGGTGATCGGAGGCTGGAGCAGACTGCCACCTATTCAATATCTACTATCTCGGAGTGAGAAAGTTGATAGAAATGAGTTGAACTCCGTGAAACAAACTTCTTTTGAGAGAAGCTTGAGTAGGCTGGGAAGGGTTGTGCATTGCATCACTGGGTCCATGATGCTTTGTCTTCAGTATCAGAAATCATCAAAATGATTCTGATAATAGATGTATTGACCCGGTTTCTGCCTAAGATGTATGGAGGGCTTCTTTCTTTACACCCTTTATCCTTACATTTCTTTTTCATTCTTCAACCCCTTCAATGCTTACCAAGACGTCATAACTAGCACCTTGTTGTGATTGTTCCAGTGCTAGCTTAAGTCATTAGTCGGCATTATTCCCGTACACTCAACTACTCCATCTTTCCTAAGGACTTCTAAGTTCTAATGGATTGTCCCTGGGAAGATCCCTCCGGTTCTGGTTGGATCATAGGACGAATACCTAACCACCTTTTGACACCAATACCATCGTGAATTTATGTGTTGAAGGGTATAGATATCGTAACCAGAAAGATCATCTGAAAATGCAGTCAAGGTGTTGATGAAATCAATGTTTACACCTTGAAAGTTTTCTATATCACCAAAAACGCTCCCCCTACATATGTGCATCATAAAAGGAAAGGTTTTTGCACATATTAGGAAGAGAAAGCACTTACATCAAAGATATTATCCAAGACAACACATTTTAATCACTATTCTCCCCCTCAAAAATTGCATGAAATTGAAATTTTTGTGAAATTAGTGATGAAACATGGAGAGAATAATGTGTCATGAAATTTTGGAACAAATGTTTATGAAATCATTATACTCCCCCTTGAAAGGAGATTCTTTTTAAATAGGGGAGTATATGAGCACATTGTTTTGAAATACCTTGAAAAATTGTGCTCAAAAGTCTGTGAAAATTGGGTTCATGAGCTTAAAACTTTGAATGTTTTGATAAAAGCTCATGACCGAGAAAAGCGAATTTCTCGTTGTTGAGGATAAGTCAACGACTTCCCTTTCTTTTGGGGACCGGGTTATAGTCTGACATGTGACTATAAGCCATTATGTTGAGCTCAAAACTTTGAATGTTTTGTGACATGCTCAACCCGAGATAGATTGCTCTACCCGTTATTAGGATAAGTTATCTTTAAAGATACACTCGCCTTTATTTGAAGTTCGAGTTACAGTCTGACATTTAACTGTAAGTCATTTACATGAGCTTAAAACATGGAATGTTTTTATCGGAAGCTCATGACCGAGAAAAATGAATTTCTCGTTGTTAAGGATAAGTTATCATCCGTGATCAACTTTCCTTTATTTGAGGCACGAGTCACAATCTGAGGTAATTGCAAATCATTTGAAGAAAGAGGAAATGACATGTTTTGAAAAACATTTAAACTCTCATTCGAACTTTATGTACGTACCCGTGTCGTTTTTGAACAACATTTCTAAGTGCGTCCATATTATCGATGCTGAGAGACATGTCGAAGAAGAATATTTTTTGGTATTTTTGAAAAATTTTCACATTTTTTATTTTGTTTTTATAAGTTTTATATTTTTGTATTTTGATTTTCAATGTTTTCGAAAATAATCCAAAATAGACCTTTGTACAGCAGAAGAAGGTGATGTCGAATGTACAGAATTGGAACCCTTTGAAGAAATGGATTCAGAATCCGCTGAAGTACCTGCAATGACAGAAGAAGAATTTGCACAAATACTAGTGTTAGGAGTAACAAATGCATTTTCTACATTCAAGACACTCGCATTAGTGCTGGAGCAGGTGTCATCACTCTTCTTGATGGGAATCCACTTAAGACCGACTTCCTTAAAGATCCTACCCGTGGGTTTCCACTGAAGACTAGATCGAGGATTAGTGTTCTCTTGCACAGCGGAAGACTTCTTTGGAGAGAAACTAGATCCTGCATTGATCCGCCTTGAGGATTTATTGTCATTGCTTTTCTTTGTGACGGGTGGGAATCTCCTTGTTGGCTTATGGGATTCTGCATTCTTTCTCTGTGTGAAAGCACGAGAGTTTACCTCATAGAGGTATTGCAGAACGCAATGAGCATGATTTCCATGGTGAATGCCCTTTTTGCACGTGGGGCATACAGGGAGTTTGGGATTCTCGAAATGTCTTGTGTACCTAGGGTTTGCTGATCGTTCAGGCACTATGTTCGAAACACGGCTACGCATTGGTGATTGCCAATTCCTAGGTTGTTGGGAATGGGTCCTAGGTTTTGGATGATTACCATTAGGTGTGTGTTGAACTTTAGCGGTTGTTGGTTTACTAGGTTTTGAATACACATGGTTTACTTTCTGAATGTTCCCTTTTTGCTTACCATCCCCTAGGTTTTTGGTTTGACCAACTTCATTTGAACCATTAGATTCCTTTGTGGGCGTAAGAGTCACACACTTGGGAGTACTCTTAGGAGTAGTGCAAGGTGCATTCACAGAGTTGTGTTTAGCAAGAGTGGGTTTTCTAAATGGAGGAACATAGAGTGAGATGGCTGGTTTTGGTACAGTCGATGGCCCATCGGTATTAGGAGGTAACCTAGAAACATTAGAAGGAGGTTTTCCTAAGATAGATGGCTTTGTTACTTTGTACGCATTGGGTTGTCTAACAACTGATTTTACAACCTTAGCTTCCACAGTTTTCCCACCCATCTTTCCAACAAGTTTCTGCAACTCAGCAATCGCGATGTGTTTGTCTTGCAACTGAGCTTTCAGATCAGAAATATCCTTACTCTTTTCATTCAATTCACGAAATGATTCAGAGAGTTTTACTTGTAAATTATTGTCATCAGGAACTTTTCCAACTTTGGTTTCCAAAGCAAGTTCAAGAGAATGACAATGTTTCTGAAGAAAATCATATCGGTGTTGAAGAATCGTGAACTCTTTTTGATTAACATTTGTTGAAGGCTCACTGTTGCGACATTCACCTCCTAATTGAGCTCGTAACTGTTCGATTGTTTGTTGCAGTTCATTGTAAGCTTTATCATACGAGAGTTTGTCATCCTTACATTCATCACATTTTTTGACATATTTATTCCAAAGATCGGTGAATTCGTTGTCCTTTTTGATGACATAAGACTCCATTTTCTCTTTCGTACGATCAAGCTCATTTTGGAGGGTTTCATTGTCTGACACAGAGATGTTTACCGCAACGGGGTTACTATCAACACAATCCCCACTGTCACTTGCTTTCGAGAGACATGCAAGGTCGCTTTCCAAAACTTTAATTTTATCAAGAGATTCATCAGCCTCCTTCGCCAAAGATATGAAGTCTTCAACAAATTTGGCTAGTTCTTTTAGAAAAGCGTTCTCAAGATTGCCTATCCTCGCATCAACTTGATTAATAATCGGATTGATTTCTGTATGAAGCACTTTTTGTAATTCGACATGAACGGGTGATGTAAAGTTTCCTCCAGTCATTTTGGCGTTAACAACCCGTTTGAGAATGACAAAATTATCTTTGAGCTCGTTAAGAAATCGTCGTGCAACACTCGGTTTAGGAGGATCCTCTGTCAATTCCTCACTAGGTAGCAAAAGCAATTCGGTACTAGTTTTAGATCGAACAAAAACCGTTGGAGGATTAACTTTCGGATAGTAAACAGGTGTCACTTCTTTATCAAGCTTTTTCATTCTTAAACGAGTTTCTTCAGCAAGTTCAGTAGTTTCCTCAGAATCATGCACACTAGGAGGATCATGCTCATCAGACAGGAGCACACTACCATTATATAGAGTTTGGTTTGTGGCCTGAACCTGCTTAAGATATTCTGGATTGGGAGGAAGAGGACAACCTAAAGCCATTTTGTAACGGGTGTAATTTATCTCATTCACTTTAGGTGCGAGCATATTTATCGTCTGCATAGATTGTCCACGTTTTACCAAAAGGTTGTCTAAGTCCCTAATCCTATCCTGAGCATTGCAAAAATCCTCAAGAAGCCCATATTCTCGAATTTTGAAATCATGTTTCAGCTTTTTTATTTCTCCTTTTAAATCAGAAACGATAGATTTTTCAGTTGAAAGTTGTTTATTAAGAGAGGTGATTTCATCATTCAATTCGCTTATCTTTTTTGCACTACTTAAATGTAAGGCATTTAATTTCTTAGTGGTGCATTTTTCTTGATAAACCGATGTAGCATGAGCTTGTTCAAGTTCCTTGATTTTAGCATGATGAATCTCAAAACTTTTCTCCCGTTCCTTATATCCCGTAAGCTCAGTGGTCAATTTGGCATTAGTTTCTCTAAACTTATTATTAACCACATTCGCATGAGCAACATCCTTGGCAAGCTTATCAAATAATGATTTATAATACGCATGCGTCTCGTCAGGAAGGGTTGTAGGTTGCGCTACTTGATCCCCACTAAGGTCCACACTGGGTGCATTAGAAATAATATTGCTATTATTCGTTTGAACCCCGTGTGTCTCAGTGGAAGGCTCAAGTGACTCAGTATACTCTTCCTCCTGATTAGACATATTATACAACTCATTAGCATTGAGACGTGGGTGTACCTCAGAGGAACCGTCTGAATCATACACAGGAGCTCTGTCAGGTTTAACTACCGATGTGGATGATTGCTGTGAATTAGCCATCAAGATGGAGTCGGTAGTCACCTCTTCTTCCTCATCATATGCTGCTGCAGATGCCATGAGATCAAACTCTTTAGCTAGAAGTGGAAATCCTGCTTCTTCCTTTTGTGCTATAAGAAGCTGAGACTGGAGATGGGCAGCATTCCTCTTCTTTCTTACATGGCTATCACGATGCTCACAATCCGCAGCATCATTGTCTTGTTGATAAGTCATAGTAGAAGTCGTGTGAAAAACAGGATCTCAATTCGTAGAAAGCGTGTGTTAGGGTGTTAACAAAATCAAAGTTTGCCAAAATTTTCCAGCCCGACAAAAAAATTCCTCAGTCCGACAAAACGGTAATCCGAAAAAATTTTGAAACACTAAAATGTGAAATCGAGTTAGAAATAGCCAATAACTAGTAGGGAAAAAGTTTGAAAAAATGAAATTTTTAATGAAAAATAAAACCTAAAAATTTGAAATTTGGCCTAAAAATTTGAATTTTGGTCCGAAAATTTGAATTTTTGGTCGAAAATTTTTTCGCATAGCCAAAATTTGAAATTGAAGCTTAAATGGCCTAAAAATGGTTTAGGAAAAATTAAATTTTACTATGGTTTTCCCGTCAAAAATTACTCAAACAAAATTTCCATCGGAATGTTGATCGGAATGATCCATCGGAATGTCCCTCTATCGGAATGTGCAGATCGGAATCCTAGATCGGAATGTGTAGATCGAAATCCTAGATCGGAATGTGTAGATCGGAATCCTAGATCGGAATGTGCTTCTATCGGAATGTCCTACTATCGGAATCCTAGATCGCAATGATGACCTGTCGGAATGCTTAGATCGGAATGTTCAGATCGGAATCTTCAGATCGGAATGTGGCTAAGATCAATTTGGCAGAGTAACGTCTCAAAGTTCCTTAAAAACCGTCGGAATCCCAGATCACAAAGAACGATCGGAATGTCCAGATCGGAATAGGTAACGAAATCTTTAGATCGCAAAGTAGAACCTAAGGTTATTGCGATCTGGCCTCACGTGCTTTGTACTTTCCGATGGAGAAACTTGCAAGAATTTCGGAAAGATGAACAAACAAGAAATTTATCAACTTTTGATCCAAAAACTTGAGTTTTAGCCAAAACCAAGATGCCTAAATCACTATTACACGATTTAAAGAACGTGTACGACTTAGACACACAAACAAACACGAAAATGTTTTTGATGTTTTGGCGAAAAACAATCAAAATCACACGAAATGCTTAAATACGAATCCCTTGGCGAATGATACCACTTGTTAGAACTAATCACACGACTTATAAGATCAAGAAATATAGATGAATAAGATCAAGATTAAAACTAAGAATGGAATATTAGATTTGATGAAGAAGAACTAGAAAGATACAAGGTAGATGATTCTAGTGAGAGAAACTAAATTTTTATCGAATGAATGTTTATTAAACCTTGTACAACCATTTTTATGTGTTGTCTATGATTGGAGTTATTGTGCTATCCCGTAACACTCTGAAAGACCCTTCCGCTGTACCGATACGAAAAATGAGAGTGTTACACGAAATCGTACTTTAGTTGAGGCTGCTCGAACATTATTATCTGCTTCAAAACTACCATTATTCTTTTGAGCTGAAGCCGTGTCAACCGCATGTTACACACAAAACCGTTCCTTAATTATCCCAAGACACAAAAAGACACCATATCACATAATTCATGATCGCAAACCTTCAGTCAAACACCTTCATGTTTTTGGATGTACGTGCTACATAATTCGAGATGGTGAAAATCTGGACAAGATGAAAGAGAAAGGTGATGCATGCACTTTATTGGGATATGCAACTCAGTCTAAGGGATATAGAGTGTACAACAAGAGAAAAAAATTGATATTCGAGACTATGCATATCAGATTTGATGAATTACAAGAAATGGCACTTGAACAAAACTGTTTAAGTCCCGATCCACAAAGACAAAAGACTTTTGTGCCCAACCGCACGGAACTCGGAACTCAAGACCACAACAATGAACCGTCAAGTTCAAAGCTGGTTCAAGGACATGTTCCAAGAGCAGACATGACAGTGGACACGACACTTGAAGAGATGGAAATGTTATATGGACCAATGTTTGATGAATATTTCACGGGGGAGAAATATGTTGTGTCGAATTCTTCCACTGTCACTCATGATAAGAATGATGATACCGATCATCATCAACAAAAGGATACAACTTCATCTACTTCAAAACAGGTAGCTGCAGATTTACCTCCTCGGAATATCACTTCAACAATCGATCCTACAACATCCACAACTACTTTCATTGCTCCAGAGAACACAAATCAAGTAGACGATGCATTATCTGACGATGACGATTTTCACAACCCATTGGGTATATCGGTACACGAAAATGGAGAGTCTTCTACTCGCCATGTTGATCCGTCAAATTTGCATACATTCTACCAACGACATCCTTCAACACGTCATTGGACCCCAGATCATCCTTTGGTCAAGTAATTGGAAACCCTTCACAGCTTGTTCGTACAAGACGACAACTAGAAGCCGATAGTGATGTTTGTATGTTTGCACTCGCCGTGAGTACAGCTGAACCGAAAAAAATCAAAGAAGCCATGGCTGATCATGCTTGGATTGAATCGCTGATGGATGAACTTCAACAATTTGAAAGACTTAAGGTCTAGGAACTTGTTGACAGACCATACGACGTAATTCCGTTAAATCTTCGATAGATCTGGAAAAACAAGATGGTTGAAAAACACACGATCATAAAAAACAAAGATAGGCTAGTGGCTAAGGGGTATGGGTAGAAAGAGAGAATTGATTTTGTCGAATCATTTGCACCAGTTGCTCGTATGGAAGTGGTTAGGATTTTCCTTGCTTATGATGCACATAAGGGATTTATTGTTTATCAAATGGACATGAAGACAGCATTTCTTAACGGTCCTTTGAAGGAAGAAGTTTATCTCACGTAGCCGGAAGGATTTGTTAATCCTCATTATCCTGACAAGGTGTATCGTCTCCACAAGGCACTATATGGACTAAAGCAAGCTCCAAGGGCGTGGTATGACGAGCTCTCGAAATTTCTGGTATCCAAAGGTTTCTCAAAAGGTTCTATTGATCTAACTCTGTTCACTTATAAACATGGGAATGACATTTTGCTTGTGCAGATTTATGTTGATGACATTGTTTTCGGGTCTACAAACCCAAAACTTTCAAAATGATTTCAAAAAGTAATGCACAACAAATTTGAAATATCAATGATGGGTGAACTAAAATTCTTTCTTGGAATGCAAGTTCATCAATCCCCAAGTGGTATATTTATCAACCAAGCTAAGTATTGTCAAGAGATAATCAAAGAGCATGGTATGACCTCATGTGACCACGTGGGACACCATTATCAACCACATCGCTAGATGCTGATTTGGAGGGAAATGCCATAAATCAAATAAGATATCGTTCAATGATCGGCTCCCTCATGTAATTGACAGCAAGTAGACCTGATATTTCACATGCTACGTGTTATTGTGCACGATATCAAGCACGAACAACTAAAAATCACCTCAAGGAGGTTAAACGGATCTTTTGGTACCTCAAGAATATCATTCATTTGGGACTATGGTATCCTAGGGAAACCGGGTTCTTTCTAACGACCTATTTAGATTCTGATCATGCAGGGTGTCTTGATACAAGAAAAAGTACTTCTGGTGGTGCACAATTTCTAGATCAAGATAAGATTGTGGAATGGTCTTCCAAGAAGCAGGATTGCATGTCACTTTCATCAGCCCAAAGCGGAGTATGTGTCTCTATCTGCGTGTTTTGCTCAAGTCCTTTGGATGAGAACACAACTCACGGATTATGGCTTCCACTTTGACAAAGTACCCATGTACTATGACTCAATCCGGTACAATATTCCTGCATGAAGCACATCGATGTCAGATATCACTTCATAAAGGAACAAGTTGAAAGAGGTATCGTTGAACTATACTTTGTTAGAATGGATTACTAATTAGCCGACTTGTTTACGAAATCTCTGTCAAAAGATAGGTTTTAGTACCTCGTTAGGCAAATTGCTATGAGATGTTTGACTCTAGCAGACCTAGAAATTCTGGCAAAGGTGCCTGCTTGATTCGTTTATCAAACATCTACTTGTAAATATCATTGAAAAGCAAAATACAAAATATAAAACATATAAAAGTAAAACACAAATTTAAAAATGTTTGAAAATCCAAAAATATTCTTTTCGACATGTCTTTCAGTATCGATAATATGGACGTACCTAGAAATGTCGCTCAATAACGACAGGGTGTGTACATAAAGCTCGAGTGAAAGTTGTAAATAATTTTCAAAACATCTCATTTCTATTTCATAAAGGAAATTTTCTAGGACAATATTTCCAAACAACGGGTAGTGCTATCTATCTTGGGTTGAGCCTGTCACAAAACATTCAACGTTTTTAGCTCAAAATAATGGCTTGTAATCACTTTCAGATTGCAACCCGGATCTATATTCACGGGGGAGTGTACGATTTAGTGCGCTTACCCTCAACAAAAGAAGGTAAATCTTCTTACACTTGAGTGGATTTGTCAAGACATTCAAAGTCTATGACCTCAACTTTATGCATTAGAAAAACCTCTTCGCCAAAAAGAAATGGAGTTTTTCAAAAAGTGTTGAACACAATTTTTTCAATAATTTCTCAATGATTATTAAAAATCTTTCAAAAATTGCGTGTTCAACAACTCCCATCCTCAAAAAGCGAAATGTAGATCAATCCTCACAATGACAATTAAATTGGATCAATTTTTGAGGGGGGGCTTCCCAAATTCATGCTAAGTTTGACACATGTTTCTCTCGAAGATTTTCAAAACTATTTTTCAAAATATATTTTAATCAAATTTGGTATCTCTAATATCAAAAGATTTTATACATTAGAGATAGGGGGAGAAAATGTGATTAAAATGTGATCTAAAGACCCAAGGACTTTAACTCTTACCCATATGTGCAAAATGTTCTCTTAAATAATTTCACATTTCACTACACATGTGAAGGGGGAGCATTTCTTGAAACCACTTGAAAGTTTATGGTTTTATGGTTACGATCTCATACCCACAACATCTTTAATTCACGACGTTATTGGTGTCAAAAGGGTGGTTAGGTTTAAGTCATATGATCCAACCAGAACCGGAGGGATCTTCCCATGGACAATCTAATAGATTATTAGAAGTACTTATGAAAGATGGAGTAGACTGTGCACGTAGCTGAATGCTGACTAAGTACTGATGCTAGCACTGGAACAACCACAACAAGGTGCTAGTAATGATGTCTTGGTAAGCATTGAAGGGGTTGAAGAATGAAAAAGAAATGTAAGGATAAAGGGTGTAAACAAAGAATCCCTCCATACAACTTAGGCAGAAACCGGGTCAACACATCATGAAGACAACTCATCGTGGACCCAGTGATGTAATGCACACCCCTTACCTAGCTACCCAGGCTTCTCTCAAAAGAAGTTTGTTTTATTGTCAAGGAGAACAACATGACTTCTATTAGCTTTTGTCACTCCGAGATAGTTGATATTGAATAGGTGGCATCATCTCCAGCCTCCGACCACTAAAAGTGAACAAATCGAGTCTAGAGCCTAGAGATCAATCAAATCTTCTTAGGACACACGGATGACGAATAAGAGTGTTGATCCCAAACTTAGATCGATTTAGCTTGTGTAAATGAGATTAAATCAAGTTAAACACGTTGAGAAACTTTGTTGTGTATAAAACAAATTAAGTATTATGCGGAATTAATACTCAAACAAGAACACACAAACAATGTAAACCAAACTTTCACTTGATTGATAAAACAAACTTGCGTACAATGAAAGTGTGTAAACGTATATCAAACATAAACCTAAAAGCCTCCTTTTATAGATTACAGATCCTTGTACAAAAGTCTACGTATCAACTATTTTAGGTAAAGATAAACATAAGAAATACATTGTTGATCATATCTTTACTAGAAACATATTCCGTGTAGACTAAGTCTTCTATCAGTGCTTGACTTCTTCTTATCAACGCTTGACAATTTCCTGTCAACGCTTGTCCTGTCAACGCTTGATTTCTTCTTAACAACGCTTAGATTGCTCTTGTCAGCGTCCAAGTATACTGGCTACATTTTATTCCCAACAATCCTCCCCTAAACTTGATATCTACTCTAGTAATCAAGTTTCTTAATAAAAACTAAGAACTAGGAGGATTCTTACAAATCTTATCAAATTGGTAATAAACATATCTAATCAAATCTTTGGCCACGTCACTTGAGTAGTGATGAGATGGCATTTATACATGATCTCATCGTTCTTTTCGGGCTTTAAATGCATAAAAATGTCATAAAATACCATATATATGCTTGTGTTTGTTTACTTGTGTATTTTAGGTATGGACATCGTGAAAAAGACAAAAGATCACAAGAAAAAAGGAAAACAGACACGAGAAACGAAGCCGTACAAAGAACCGGGCCCTAGTTCATGAATTATCCAACATTTACCCTTGAAGGCTTGAAGATATGCAAGATTGATCCTCAAACAATGAAGAAATGACACTTAAAACCCTTGTGAGTTCATAATTACAAGTTTGGTCCCTTAAGTTTATCAATATTACACAAAAGGTCCTTAAACTTTGAAGAAATGGCAAGATTATTCTCTCAACTATTCAACATTGTCACTAATGGTCCTTCATGAAGACAAAGATGCATTGAAGACCTTTGAAGATCAAGAATGTCCAAGATCAGTCCCTCAAATATCCAAAAATAGCAAAAAAACCCTTTAAAACCTTTTGCCAAAGTTTTGGGGCAAAAGTGTGAAAAATGGAAGTTTTATAACAAAGGGAACACGTTTTTATGGGATGAAAAACTTGATTTACAATCTTTCCCAAAGAACAAGGACTATAGTTGCCACAAATGAAACATTCAAATGTTTTAGCGCCAAACACAAACACAATCCACCAAATCCGGATCAAAATGTGTCACTGTAGCAAGTAAGAACCCAGTTTTTACATCACTTAAAACAAAGGGTAATTTTCAATTACCCACACTCACGTGTGATTCACACAAGCAGAAACTAATCCCAACCTTAAAACCCTCACTCCCACTCACCAAGAGCCCCACACTCAACCTCGTCTACCTATCACATCACCACTTCTTCCCAAAGGACTGCCACGTGTCAAAATCAACGGCAAAGACTCTTAGCTTCACCCCAAAGCTGAGATAAACGTCCCTGATCATTTTGGACAGCTCACATCAAAGAATCGTCTAGAAGAACTCAAGGATAATATTTGAATTTCACTTCTAGGGTTTGTGAACAGTGTTAGCATAACATTTGCCTATAAAAGGAGACCTCAACCTATGAGAGTCCCTTTGTTCCAGTTTTAGGCAATCAATCTTTGTAATCCATTTTTAAGTTAATTGTTAGAAATACGTTTTAACGTATATTAGAAGTTTCGGTCACTCCACAATATGATTTATGTTGTAATAGCTCGTAGTTAACAATTAGTTAAATGTTACTTATTAAGTTAAGTAAGAACCGGTCCATGGGCTTGTTATGGACCGGCCCAAGCCCAATGTTATGCTTTGAGTATAAATACCCCTTTCCACCATGGAAAGGGGTTGGTTGTTGTTCTCATTTCACTTTCATATTAATAAAATCATACACATTTTCTCTCACTTTCTCTCTCTAGTTTCTCTCACTAGAAAACATCAACCCACTTCATAGATTCATAGGTTATCAATATTCTACATTTGGTATCAAGAGCTACGGGGTGATTTAAGGTAAGGATTGTGTTGCTTTTTTAGTTTTTGAATCAATTAGTGATCTTTAGAAAAAATCAATCTTGAATCTTGTTGTTTTTGGTGTTTTTGTTATTGGGATTGATTGATAAGGATTGGGTTTAGCTTATTTTGGTAAAAATCATAAAACTTTTTGTGGTTTTGGATCAAAAATCGGATTTAAAGCTGTTTTTTTAAGTCTCGGAAACATTTTTTCCAGTTTATTCCGAATAGGGATTCCGAATAGGAAGTTTTTCAGAATAGAAGGTTTATTCCGAATAGACATTCCGAATAGGACAATATTCAGAATAGCAGAATTTTCCGCATAGACTTTCCGGATAGAAGGTTTTTTCCGAATAGCAGCAATTTTTCCGAATAGCAGAATTTTTCCGAATAGCAATTCTTTCCGAATAGCTAATATTTTCCGAGTAGCCAAAAACTTTCCGAATAGCCAATATTTTTCCGAATAGCCAATATTTTTCTGAATAGCCAAATTTTTCCGAATAGGAGAAATATTCCGAATAGCTTTCCGAATTGCCCATCATTCCGAATAGGAGGTTTTTCCGAATAAGCCAAATAGCCAGATATTCCGAATTGAAGAAATATTCCGCATAAGGGTTTTTCCGCATAAGGGTTATTCAGCATAGGGTTTATTCCGAATAGGGCATTTTCAGCATAGGGTTAGTCTGCATAAGGGTTATTCAGCATAAGGGTTTTCAGCATAGGATTATTCCGAATAGGTATTATTCCGAATAGGGTTTATTCTGAGTTTGGGTTATTCCGAATAAGCAAGTTCAAGGGGTATTTGAGTTTTTTCGACGATCTTTAGTGGATTTAATCTTGATTACAACCAACACAACACAAATTCTCAACCTTTCTTCACTGCTCGATCAACCGATAATCTTTGAGTCTTTTAAGTGATCACAATGAATCCAAGTTCATTAATGCCTCAGATGACATCTCTTACGGATATCTCGATCATAACGGGGACTGACAGTCGTCCACCGATGCTTATTAAAGAGGTGTTTGAGGCATGGCAGGGCCGTATGATGCAATACTTGAAGGGCAAACCAACATACGGAAGGCTTATGGTCAAATAGATTTTGAATGGTCCACTCGACTATGGTACCATTGTGGCAAATAACGTGTCTCGACCAAGAGAATATGAAGAACTCACACCGGCACAACAACTCATTGCTGATGCTGATGAAAAGGCTTTACAGACTCTTCTCCAAGCTCTTCCGCATGATATTTATCGTATGGTTAGTCAATATACGGTTACCAAGGATTTATGGGAACGTCTTAAGGTGTTGCTACAAGGTACGTCCCTCACCAAACAGGAAAGGGAGTGTCAGCTGTATGATCTGTTTGATAGATTCACGTACAGCCCAGGGGAAACGCTACACGACTATTACTTCAGATTCACCACTCTAATGAATGATCTGAACGTATACAATCTCGTGATTGCTCCATTCCAGGTTAACACCAAGTTCTTGAATACTTTACCTCAAGCTGAATGGGGTGAGTATATTACCGATGTGAAGTTAACCCGGGATTTGCATAAGTGCAACTTAGATCAAATCTATGCTTTTCTTCAGCAGCATGAGAAACATGTGATTATGCACCGTTCTCCTCGCGGTATGTACCCAGATTCCTTAGCTTTGATGGCGAATCAACCAAGCTTGTCACACAACAACACACCTTATATCTTGGGACATCAAGCCTATCATCCATCACCTTACATGACACCAACCTTCCCCCAATACTCGATTCTACCGCAACCACCCACCTCACATCAGCAACAATATCGGTTCAATGCACCTTCACCACAGTATGCTTCACAACTTCATCCAGCAAATGTTGCACCTTATGCTCAGCCTTCATATTCTTCTTATCAAGAGAATGCAGCATATCCAACAAGCTACCCTGATCAAATGAGTATTCCTTCTAGTGATTATGCAGCTCATCCAGATCAAGCAATGTATTGTGATGATGAGGAAGTCCCCGTTCCTGTATTCCAACAAGGAGCTGACCCAGTTGAAGTGCTAACTACTATGTCTGCTTATATCACAAGGACTTTAAGCAAACGAGGATACAGAGGATCAGCTCCTACCAACAATCAGTTGAGGAATTCATCCAATTCTCGTTAACAAGCTACTATTGAGAATGGCAGGGTCATGGTTCAGCCTATTCAACCATATCAGGGGAGACCTACCACATCAACCACCAATGTTCGCACGGTCAATCAGGCACCAATGGCCAATCCTGCTCCACGGGCTAACTCCACGGGCAAGTTGAGAATGATTACATGTTACAACTGCAAGGAAGAGGGTCACATGTCCAGGGATTGTAAGAAACCCAAGAGGAGAAGGGATGGACAATGGTTTGCAGAAAAGATCTATCTGGTAAATGCTCAGGCACAAGGAAAGGAACTTGATGAAGAGGAGCTTGCATTTCTTGCTGATCCAGGGATTGCTGAACAAGACGTTGTCACTACGCAGAATGCAGCTTACCAAGCCGATGATCTTGATGCGTATGACTCAGACTGTGATGACTTTCAATCTGCAAAGGCTGCTCTCATGGCAACTATCTCCAGCTTAGGGCCAGAAAAGAGATCTGAGGTACTTATTAATACCACCGATAATACCACTGATGCTAGTATTCAACCACATCAAGTTGTGCAAGAGAGTGCTGACTCGAATGAATCTTCGGTAGTGAGTCTTTCAAATGAGGAGACAAACAATGATAGCAATATCAATGTGAGTCCCCAGACTTTGAGTGAATCACAACCGGGACCCATATCGCAAACGCCTACTCCTGCTCAACAAGATTTGGTCATGGTTCCTGCTACATTACTTAGCCAAATGAATGCTGCACTCTTAGAAACCTTAGCTAAGAATAAGAATTTGTCTGATGAGCTTACCTTAAGCAACGAGAAAGTTCAAACCTTGGAATTAGTGCCCTCGTCTAGTGTTCTAACTAATCTCGAATATGATCACTTTAGAAACAAACAAATGGGTCACTTGCAAGAAATTGAAAACTTAAGAGCAAATTTGTCTAATGAACTTAAAGAAAAGGAGTTAGTGGTCACTAATTTTCAAAAACTTCGAACAGATTTTGAATCACTCGAGTCTAAGAAGAATGAAATGGAGATTAATGCTACTAATAAGATTAGAAGTCTAGATTATTTGCTTTTAAGACAATACGCTGCTTCTCAACTAGTTCACTTATTTGATGCTTCATTTAGAGAATTTAACTTATCACGTCAAAAAGGCCTTCCCCCTAATCCACGGTATGCAAAACAAGCTTTAAGACATAGTCCTAGACTTTATAATGCAACTCAATTAGGATTGGCCTTAGAACCGATTGTTTTTCCTGGTGATCGAACAAGTAAGGAACTAGTTGATGAGGATCGGTCATACAATTCTGCAAAATATCCCGAGTGTGATTATTTTAAATTGAATAAGGAGCTTGCAAAAACGGATTTTAGAATTCGCTTCCATATGGACAAAGATCTCATAACAGCACCAACCTACATATTAGATGAAGAAAACCCTAGTACTTTTCCTACACTTGTCAATATGGAAGGTCCTAAGGAAATTCCAAAGGATCTTCCACCTGTTAGCACTGTATGGTTAAACTTGCAAGAGATTAATCAATACTTTACTAATTTTGACAAGGTCATTTTGGAACGTACGACTTTAAATGGCCTAAACGCCGGAGAATGGGCTTTCGAACATATGAACGAGGTGTTTAGAAATGAGATCAATCCGTTTGTCGAAAGTCTAAAAGGAATTTTTGCATCTCTTAAAGAAAATCTTGTGTTTGAAATTGGTGAAGTTCAAAAAGTGTTTTATGAAATGGACACCGCTTACGAACTACAACTAATTGAAAAAGAAAAGATTTTAACTGAATATGACCGATTCTTGTCTGCAGTAATCTCGTGTGATGTGCTTACTACTGTAAATGTTAATTATTCGAATGAGCTTACATCCGCTATGATTAATTGTGATGCTGTGAATATTTGTAATGATATTTGTGATGATGTTTGTGATCTCTCTGTAAATGTTGCTGATACTGTAAATGAGGTAGATAATCAGTCTTGTCACGAATCTAACGCTGAGTTTTTAAAGCTACAAGATTCTTACAATTTACTTTCAAAACGCTTTAATCAACTAGAACAACATTGTATATCTTTAGAATTAAAACAACAAACTCAAAATGAGAATCTTTTGATATCAAATGTTTGTGAAAACGGTGTTGAGACGAGTGACAAGATGATTGCAATTGTTAAGACATTAGAGGAAGAGATAATGAGATTGAAGAGAGATGTGTCATCAAATAAAACACTCAAAATGGAACTAGAGGCTGCATAGTCTAAAAACCAGGTCTTAGAAATTAGACTTTCGTCTGTTCTAGGGGAGATGGATCGGACAAGACAGGGACTATCCGCTCTTTATGGTTCACTAGAAGAACGCTTCGCTTTTAATGCGGCACAGCAACAATCTTATGTTGAACAACTGAACCAAAAGTGCGAGGAAATCTCTGATTTGAACATCCTGCTCATTGACAAAAATATGGTTTTGGCTGAGTTAAAGGAGACACTTCTTCTCACCCGACAAGAAGTTGTTGATAACTTAGCTACCGACTCTGCACCGTCCACTAGTGCTCCAACAACCAAGTCAGTAGTGCTTTATAAGAACCCGCTTCATAAGAGAAACCCAGTTACCTATGATGATTATATGAGGAATGCCATTAAGCATGTCGATCTTCTTAGGGATATTTTAGACGATCTTTATGCCTTAGATCCCTCAAGTAGCGACTATTATTCGGCTCATGAATATATTAAGCGAGTTCAATATTGCTTGGCATATTTGCAATATATAGGTACACCAGGTTCTGCACTACTTAATAATAGGCCCATTGCTGTAACTCCATTTAATAAGACTCCAGGAGCAAAACCGTCATTGGCACAATCAAGTAAGGCACCTTTAAAATCTGTTGCTAATATTCCCACTTTGCCTTCTACAGGATTAAAAGAGACTACTAAGGCTAAAGGATCGCCACTCAAGAAAGATAAGATCAAGCCCTCCACTAGTAGTGCCACAAAGAAGAAAGTAGAAGTTCACAATAGGAATGCTAGTTCAGTTTTAAATAAAAAGAATCATGTTAAGACTAAAAGCTCTGCGCCTGTGCAGCAGCCAAAACCATTCGTGAATTCTGATTTAAATTGTTGTAATTGTAATGAATGTATGTTTTCCCAACGTCATGATTTGTGTCTGATTGATCACGTGAATGAAATGAATGCTATTAAGAATGGTCTTGAATGGAAGCCAACGGGTAGAACTCGTGCCCAAGTTGGCTGGCAATGGCGTCCCACTGGTAGGACCTTTACATTAGATGGAAAAATGTGCCCTTTAACTAGGAATGCATCCATTGAGGTTAGGACTGAGCGTCCTTTAGTTAGGAACACTCGCACTCAAGTATGGAAATAGCGCCCTTTAATTAGGTCAGCCCCCATTATAGTGCCTATCAGTGAAGAAATACCTCAGGATTTAAGCCAACTAGAATCTACACCACTAATTAGGAAGAAGAAGAAGGCTAGGAAATCTAAGAAACCTAGAGTTAGCAAATCTAAGATTATTAAATCTGTACCTGCTAATAACAAGGAACACTCAGATTCCGATACCTCTACATTGTCTCTGTGTGGTGATATTTTCAGGTGGTCCAAATCATCCTGTGGTATTTGGACTCCGGTTGTTCAAAACATATGACCAGAAATCGCTCGATGCTCCGAAATTTCGTCAGCAAGTTTCTTGGTACGGTTAAATTCGGGAATGATCATATAGCAAAGATTATGGGGTATGGTGAATATCAGATTGGAAACGTGACGATTTCTAGGGTATACTATGTAGAAGGTCTTGGTCATAACTTATTCTCAGTAGGACAGTTTTGTGATTCCAACCTTGAGGTTGCTTTTCGACAACACACTTGTTTCATCCGCAACTTGGAGGGAAAAGATTTGTTGAAGGGATCTCGTGGTGCAAATCTTTATACTTTGTCCTTACAAGACATGATGGCCGCCTCTCCAGTATGTCTTCTCTCTAAAGCATCTAAGACCAAGTCATGGTTATGGCATCGCAGATGATCTCATCTTAACTTTGATGCTATTAATCATCTGGCTAAAAACGAATTAGTTCGTGGTCTTCCAAAGCTTAAATTTCACAAGGACCATTTATGTTCTGCGTGTTCAAGGGGGAAAAGCACCAAGAAATCTTACAAGCCCAAAGCTGAAGACACCAATCAAGAAAAACTTCATCTTTTGCATATGGATCTTTGTGGACCAATGAGAACTGAAAGTGTGAGCGGTAAGAAATTCATTCTCGTCATTGTGGATGATTTTTCCAGGTTTACATGGGTTAGATTTCTACGTACAAAGGATGAAGCACCGAAGGCTATCATCACTTTTCTGAAATTCATTCAGGTACGTTTGAATACTACTGTCCGCCGTATTCGTACAGACAATGGTATAGAGTTCGTCAACCAGACTCTTCGTAATTATTATGAAGGAGTTGGTATCTCACATGAAACATCCGCTGCACGCACTCCACAACAAAACGGTGTCGTTGAAAGACGGAATCGTACACTTATGGAAGCTGCTAGGACCATGCTTATTTACGCGAACGCTCCATTGTTCTTGTGGGTAGAGGCTATATCTACTGCATGTTTCACCCAAAACCGTTCTATCATTCGGAAACGCCATGGAAAAACACCTCATGAGCTTCTACATGACCGTAAACCCGATGTTTCATTTTTTCATGTGTTTGGTGCTCTTTGCTATCCAAACATCAATAGTGAGAACTTGGGTAAGCTTCAACCGAAAGCCGATATAGGTATTTTCATTGGTTACTCACCTTCCAAGAGAGCATACCGAATCTATAACCGTCGTCTTGGCAAGATTGTAGAAACTATGGACGCTGATTTCGATGAGCTGACAGCAATGGCTTCTGAGCAACACAGCTCTGAACCCGCGCTTCATGAGATGGGAACCGGTGCTATTAGTTCCAGATTAATTCCCAATAATCCTACTTCTACATCATTTTTACCACCAACAAGGCCCGAGTGGGATAAATTGTTTCAACCGTTGTTTGATGAATTCTTCGATCCCCCGACTGATGAAGTTCCAGCACCTGTAGTAATTGCTCCAATACCTGAAGTGGTTGCTCAAGCTAATGAACCTTTATCTAATGCATCTACAATTCACATTGAACCGGATGCACCTTCACCAAGTGATTCTCAAACTACACCTGAATCATCACCCCTACTTGTGCCTAATGATGTGGAAGAGGATTCTACTGATCACGACTTGGAATATGCTAACTTGCAAGAGCTTCCTTTCTTTGGTGTAGCGATCCCTGAAAACCCTTCATCCGCGTCTACCTCAGAAGAAGCTCCTTCTATTGTTCACTCCAGACCACCTAGGATTGAAAACCATAGTACTAAATGGACAAAAGATCACCCAATTAGGAATGTTATTGGAGATCTAGATCGACCAGTCTCTACACGCCATCAATTACAAGAGAGTGCACTCTATTGTTACTTTGATGCATTTCTCTCTGAAGTTGAACCCAAAAATTGGCAGCAGGCTATGACCCAATCATCTTGGATTGAAGCTATGCAGGAGGAACTAAATGAATTCCAACGACTTGAAGTATGGGAATTGGTTCCTCTCCCTGACAAGGTTAACATCCTTACCTTGTTATGGGTTTATAAGGTTAAACTTGATGAGATGGGTGCGGTATTGAAGAATAAGGCTAGATTGGTCGCTAGAGGATATAAACAAGCCTTTGGTATAGACTTTGAGGAATCTTTTGCTCCTGTGGCTAGATTGGAGGCGATTAGATTATTCCTTGCGTTTGCTGCTCATATGAACATGATCGTCTATCAAATGGATGTGAAGACGGCATTTTTGAACGGTGAACTAAGGGAAGAAGTTTATGTTAGTCAACCGGATGGGTTCGTCAGTACGGAGTTTCCTAATCATGTGTACAATCTTAAGAAGGCTCTCTATGGGTTGAAACAAGCTCCACGCGCGTGGTATGATCTCCTGTCAACATATCTCATTTCGGAAGGCTTCTCCAAAGGCAAAGTGGACCCCACTCTATTCACTCTCAAAGAAGGCAACGACATGATTCTGGTACAAGTTTATGTTGATGATATAATATTTGCTGCCACTAACATAGAATTGTCAAATCGCTTTGAGAAGATAATGTCCACACGCTTTCAGATGTCGATGATGGGAAAAATTTCATTTTTCTTAGGATTACAGATTTCTCAAAATCCCAGAGGCATCTTTATTAATCAATCCAAATATGCTCTAGAATCTCTTAAGAAATATAACTTTGAGAATTGTGACCCCGTGGACACTCCAATGGTGGAGAAATCCAAGTTAGATGAAGATAGGAATGGGACTATTGTCGATCCAAAACTTTACCGTGGGATGATCGGCACCCTTCTATATCTGACTGCTAGCAGGCCTGATTTGCAATTTGCTGTATGCATGTGTGCCCGGTATCAGGCTCAGCCTACCGAAAAGCACCTACATGTAGTTAAAAGGATCTTTCGGTATCTAAAAGGAACACTTCATCGTGTTCTATGGTATCCGAAAGATTCCTCGATTGCTTTAATATCATACGCAGATGCCGATCATGCTGGATGTCAAGACACGAGGCGTAGCACTTCTGGATCTGTGCAACTCCTTGGAGATAGATTGATCAGTTGGTCTTCAAAAAGGCAGAAAAGCGCTGCAATATCAAGCACGGAGGCTGAATACATCGCCATGTCCGGTTGTTGTGCTCAAGTCCTTTGGATGAGATCACAATTAACTGACTACGGTTTGGGATTCAACAAAATCCCAATGTATTGTGACAACAAGAGCGCCATTGCCCTTTGTTGCAACTATGTTCAACACTCCCGGGCCAAGCACATAGACATTCGCTACCATTTCATTAAGGAGCAGGTGGAGAACGGAGTGATCGAGCTGTATTTTGTCACTACTGAGTATCAGCTGGCGGATATGTTCACCAAAGCCTTAGATCGAGGACGAATCAAGTTTTTGATCGACAAGCTTGGCATGAAATCATTCACTCCAGCGACTCTCAAAGAGTTGGCAGAAGAATCAGCTGAATAGTCGTGGTAAACTATTCAGAGTATCCTTTGTTCGTGATCATGTATATTATAGTAAATATATAAACCACAAAAGAAAATACAAAAATATAAAACCAAGAAAAACCATAAAAAATATAAAACCTAGAAAAACCATAAAAATTATAAAATCAAGAAAAACCAAAAATATTTTTCTTTTAAAAACGGGCATGTCTTTTAGTACGGTAATATTTACGGCCTTAGAAATGTCGATCAATATTGACACGGTGCCATAAATAGAGTCCGTATAAAAGTTGTAAAGTTTTAAAACATGCCCATTATGGCTTGTAGTTATTTCTGACTGCAACCCGGTTTTCATATTAAAGTCACGTATTTCTTTGGAAAACGTTGGCTCAGAACGGGAATTAATTTTCTCGGGCGTGATTTACAAGCCAAATCATGCAAAGAGATCAAGTTTACTTTACAACTTGGTCTAACACGAATTAGTGTACGTCTCAGTGCATTAATTTGTTAAAATAAGAGAAATCTTATTGACACCACGAATCAAACTTTTCAAGATATCAATTGGGAAATGTTTTTTTTTTCATCATCATGTGCCTCGTTAAACAATGACTACAGCTCTTTAAATAGAAAACGGGTCATCGTATAAGGGGGAGAAAATGTTACATCATCTTTCACATCAAACAGATCTTCAAAAGTTTTCAAGGAAACTCAAAAAGCTTAATGGTTAATGGTTGGATTGCTTTGGTATTTGTCTTGTTGTTGCTTATAAGTTTGTCATGGATAGTTTTGTGCTTGTGTTAAGATAAGTTAATCACTAAGGCTCGGGTAGTTAACATAAGATAGGGTCAAAATGACACGAATTAGAACTTGGGAAAACAAAAGATTTTGTTTGTTGAAAGTAGAAAAATTGAGGGGGTAAAGTTGACAACATGTCAAACTTATGAAAAATTTGACCTAGTCAAATTTACACACCCCGTCTCCTCTCTACTTTCACTGTTCCCCTATCTTAGCCGCCATTAACACTCTAGCTCTCAAACGCTCACGAAATCAAACAAACATCTCAAAATCAGTAATCTCCTAAGTTCAAGATCATCAAAAAGGTATATAATCGGATTAATCATTCAAGCATATCAATTTTATTAACTCTTTTAATTGAAAACAATCGATTGCAATTTCTGGTTAATTAGGGTTAATTAAATTAGGGGTTTTGCCTGGGTTGTATTCGGAATAGATCTAATGACCTGATTTGGCCTTTAGAACATTTGAATCAAAAGATTTCATGCCTAAATTAGAAAAATCGTCACTGATTGAACTTTCAGAATAGTATGATTTTCCGAATAAGGAATGATTTTCCGAATAAAGAAAGAACTTTCCGAATAGGAGCAGTTATTCAGAATAGAAAGAGTTTTCCGAATAGGAGGATTATTCCGCATAGGATATTCTTTCCGCATAGACAAGTTCTTTCCGAATAGACAAGTTCTTTCCGAATAGAAAGGTTATTCCGCATAGGCCTAGACTTTCCGCATAAAGAAATTTTTCCGCATAAGGTTAGATTTTCCGAATAAAGAAACTTTTCCGCATAAGGTCGATCTTTCCGAGTAAAGAAAATTTTTCCACATAAGGTTAGACTTTCCGAATAAAGATATTTTTCCGCATAAGGTAAGATTTTCCGAATAAAGAAAATTTTCCGCATAAGGTCGATCTTTCCGAATAAAGAAATTTTTCCGCATAAGGTTAGACTTTCCGAATAAAGAAAAGTTTCCGCATAAGGTTGATCTTTCCGAATAAAGAAATTTTTCCGCATAAGGTTGATCTTTCCGAATATGATAGGTTTGATTTATTCCGCATAGGCCTTATGTTCCGAATTGACTTATCATTCCGCATAGGATTTATATTCAGCATAGCCCAAGTATTCCGAATTGAATGATTATTCCGTATAGAAGATGTTTGAATGGTTTCAAAGCTTAAGGGATTATGTCATATGTACGATGCTTAGGTTTAAAGTCATAATGATATTCATACTTGTATGTATCAACCTTTGTGTTTTATCTTAAGCAGAGACGATGACTAAACCTACCGTACAACAAATACAAGACAACAGAGCCGCCGCCATTGCTGAAGCCAAGACTCTAAAGTTTATTCCAAACAACTTCCGTTTGAAGGAAGTATCTCATTCTACCCATAATGGATTTAAGGTAGGTACAGCCATACTTGATAAATCTCATCTCAAGCATGCGCTAAGGAGAAGTGCTTCAGTGCCCTATGACTACCTTTACGAGTTCCGGGCTACCAAAGAGAGGACGTCGAACAAAATCACCTTTTCCTTGGACAACAAGCAGCAGACGCTTAATGTGTCAGACTTCAGGAAGATCTTTGGATTTCGACCGACACTCAAAGGTCTATCATACTCAGCCAACCCGACTAAGGACCAGATCATGGAGATGTTCACCGCCATTGGATGTCTTGACATACGAACCCCGTCTGAGTTTACTACTGCCAAAGTTGGTCAACCATGGAAAGCTATTTTTGGGATTCTAAGCCGATGTTTAACACCCAAAACAACTGGGTTTGATGCTGTTCGTCCACCAATCATCAAGATGTTTTATGGTGTGTTTAAAGGTATGGGTATTGACTATGCATCACTGCTGTGGGAGGAGTTTACTTTTCAACTCTTCACAAACACGAAGGGTAAGGTTAAAAGTTACCAGTACCCTAGGTTTATTAAGTTGATCATACATTACTTTATGGAAAACGATGCATCCATTAACAAGCGTGCAGGTAGTCGTCACCACACGATGGATGATGATGATTTGGTAGACTTAAGGCAGGAGACTCATTCGAATACGGTTATTCTTGGTCCCATTCCCGGTCATCTTCTGACTGATGAGATTATAGCATCTGAGGATTACAAGAACTTGCTAACAGAAATTGAGAATCAACGAGCAAGCATTCTAGCAGGTGAAGACTCTTCCACCACGGTTAAGAGCAAAGGTAAACGGAAGCAAGCAGACTTACCTGAACCCAAAGCCAAAAAGAAGAAGACTGAAGTTAAGAAGGGAAAGGGTACGGCTGATGAGTTAGTTCTCCACGATGAAGAAGATATTGATGATCCTGCTCTTAACAAGGCTGAGAGAAAAGCGATGAAGACAGCTATGGAAAGGAGTAGGAAAGACACTGGAGGTAGTGGTTCGGGTGCACGGGTAAATGTTGAAGAAGAGTACGTGGAACCAGATGATGTGTTTGAGTTGGATCACCTGAAAAGTATTCTACTTCGAAGGAGACATCCACCCCCCCTGTTTCAGCTAGTATTGAAAAAGAGTCTACTCAACCCTTGGCAACTCAACTTCAACCAACTCAACCCTTACCAACCAAACCGGTTTCAACACCATTTCCTCCACCACCAATAAACCCCATCCTTAGTACCGCAGTTACAACCGAGCCTATTCCATCAACCCAAAGCAGCTCTGCAACGTCTGCAATGGCCGCATTGGTAATGGCCGAGATGTTGGATAAACATGTGGATAATCACAAGAGAGAAATGGATGAACTTCGCCAAGAGTTACTTAGACGAGCTCAAAGTGAAGAAGCATCTAGGAAAGCTCAAGAAGAGTTGATTGCTAAGTTCGCTGCAGACATGGAATTTACACGTAAAGCTCATGCAGAAGAACTCGCTCGGGTTAAAAAGGTTGAAGCTGATAGGCATCAAGCACGTATCACGAGACTTAAAGCTATTAAGGATGACTTTAAAGAGCAGAAAGAAGCCCTTGAAGCTTCTATTAAGCAGAGAGTGAAAGACACCGTTGAATCCCTAATGCCTAAACTGCGTGATGAGTTGAAGACACTCGTTGCTGATAACTTGATGATCAAATCATCCAATCCTTCAGAAGCCGCCTTCAAGATTGCTTATGACTTGACGGATTTTGAACTTAAGAAGATCCTCAAAGCTCGAATGAGGGAACTTGGATCGTTTGATAAATCGAGGATTCAAGGGGCTCTCTTCAAATCCCTGAATGACGCTATCATGGAGGATGATAGGTTGTTCAAGACATTTGGAAGTGTGGTACCCTACCACATTCTCCCTGAGGAAGAAAGGGAAGAGAGTGACGAAGAAGAGGGTACTGGTGGAGAAGAGGAAGAAGAAGAAGAAGAAGATAAGAATGATGATGATGATGAGGATGATGAGGATCAGATTGATGATGATGATGAGGATGATAATGATAAGGATGATGATAATGATGATGAGGATGATGATGACGATGATGATGATGGCGATGATGGTGGTAATGGTAATGAGGAGAGTGTTCGGGGGAGCAACGGGGATGATGATCAGGATGATGATGGGGGTAAACAGCCTGAGAAAGGGGATAAGGGTGCCAGCTCAAAGAAACCTGTTAAATCTGGCACCAAGTCCAAGAAAGATGCAGCAACAAAAGAAAAATCTACTTCCACGGAATCCAGACGATCGAAGTGGCGCCACGATGTGAATGCCACTACAGGGTCATCTATTCCTGGTACATTTATCACTGCATCCATACCTGTTACCACTAACCCTGTTAGTTCTATTGTTGTTGTTCCTGTTATTGCAGAATCGGTAACCGAACCTGAAGCTGCACAACACTCACCCATTCATGACACTGCCGACATGCCTGAAACAGAACAAGCAGATGTTCACGTCTCCACTCCTCTGCAACAAAACCCACAATCTACTGTTCCAAGCACAAGGGACTGGGCAGACACGTTGGAGATTGACGAGACTGCACCACCACAGGCTTGGATCACGGCAGCGGCGCAGTATGATCCAATCACTGACGCCGACAAAGATGTTTTGTATCTTTGTATCCGCAGTCCGATTGACTTATGTGCATTTCTTGCTCATGAGTATAAGACTTCGGTTACTCCATCTTTGGTGAAGAAAGCACTGAAGGATAAGAGACTACGCGCCAAAACCCGGTTGACCCAAATGGAGTTCGAGTATTATGTCGATGAGATCCTGAAGGCTCTGAATACCGTTCAACGGCCAGGACTTCATGAATCAGAAAGAGCTCCACCTCCAATGGATCCTTCTCAAGATAATCAGATTGCTCTTGACTTCTTCGTCACCAATGATCTTGTGTATCTTCTGAAGGGGTCCTCAAAGTACGCAACATCCCTGACCTTGCTGAAAGCTGCCAACTGGGGGACAATACCCTTTATCGAGGAAAAGGTAAACCGACTCTGGGTCCCAAAGGTAAATCATAATTATGATATGTATGCTGTCATAGGTGCATCACACTGGGACGAACGAGTTCGAAGGGCGTACAGGGGCTGCTGTCTAGTCAACTCAGGGAGTAACGTTCGATCCGATATCCGCATCTCCAGCATCTTAGGGTTGAAAACTGAAGCCAAAAATGGCTACTATCATGTGACGGAGATTCATTTGAAAAGGGAGGATGACAGAGAATACAAAATCCAGCAGGGAGATTTCTCTATCATTCGCCTTGAGGATATTGAAGATATGTTGCTTCTGATGACCCGAGATCAACTCACACATATTCCTCGTGAAGACCTCATTGCCTTGAATACAGCACTTCGTATGTTCACACGAAGCGTTGTTATCAAGAAAAGAGTTGAAGATCTTCAGTTGGGAGTCGAAAGCTATCAAAGGAAGCTCAACTTAACCCGTCCAGTGAATCAAGTTCTACCTCAACATGTAGAAAGATGTCCTTATACCGGCATCTCTGTTCCGAATTGCGGCATTTTCTACTTGAACAGTCGAGGTTTAATGAAGTTTATGAGGGTGGGAGAGCTTTACAAGTACAGTGATGGGACTCTTCTACAAGTCAGAGGAAAGTTGGAGCATCTGAACTCGGGTGGGACTTTGCCAGAGATGACCGAGGATTGGCATAAGGGTTATAGGCAGATGGCGAATTATGTGTTCAAGAAGATCGATCAAAAGCTCCGTGAACGTAGATTGATGAGGAGCTTGGAAAGATTCGTGGGTGGTAGACCATATTTAGTGCACCACAAGCTACTGCAACGATCCATCTAATGGGTCGTACATCTCAGGTCCACTTTATATTGGTTTTCAATTGTGAATATGTACATTTGTGAATATTGTGCTGTAATGGCTGGATGTAGTGTTAAGGTATGATACTTTTTCAAGAATTTCTCATGAGATTCTAAATCTTTCAAAATATATCATACTAAAGCACTACAATTATCCCTTATTAATTTAAGGGGGAGCATGAACATGTTCTATGGCCAAACATCGATTTCATTTTTACCCAAAGACCGGTTAATCCATTCAATATCCCAAATATTAATGGTTAACATTTTGGATAAGGGGAGAAAATGGGATTAAGGAGACTTAAGTGATACTTGGCTAAAAGATGAAAAAGACTTAACGATAATCCAACTTAATATGTGTTAAGCACGTGTTAAGGGGGAGCGTTTTTGATGAACAAAACACCTAAGGTACAAAACTTTTGATTTTAATATCACAAGTACCTTATGTGATTTTCAATGATTTTTCATGGTGGCAATTCCTTCCCAAAACACGCTTAATTCACGACGAATGTGGTGACAAAAGGGTGGTAGGAATAGGTTTAGTCCAATGATTCATCAGAGCCGATGGAATCTTCCCAAGGACAATTCCCTAGATAGAATTAGAAGTCCTAGGAAAGATGGAGAAAGAATGTGAACGTAGCTGAATGCCGACCAAGTACTTAAGCTAGCACTGGAACAATCACAACAAGGTGCTAGTGATGACGTATTGGTAAGCATTGAAGGGGTTGAAGAATGAAAAAGAATTGTAAAGATAAAGGGTGTAAAGAAAGAAGCCCTCCTTACAACCTTAGGCAGAAACCGGGTCAATACATATGCTATTGAGGTCATTTTTGCTAATGATTCTCGGTATTGAAGAAAGACATCATGGACCCAGTGATGCAATGCACAACCCTTCCCAGCTAACTTAAATATCTCTCAAAAGGTATTTGTTTTAATCACACGGAGATCAACACGTTATCTATTGGTTTATTCACTCCGAATAGACTGGTATTGAAAAGGTGGCACTCCTCTCCAGCCATCGCTCACTAAATCAAAACGCACAATCGAGTCTAGAGCCAAGAGATCATCAAAAGTCTCATTAGGACACTTTTCATTTATTCCTTGCTTTTTCACACACTGTGAAAAGTAAGAGATTTTCATGAGTCCTACGCAATATTCCTGTAATATTGCCAGAACATCCGAGTAATATGTAAGTATTACAATGAAGATGGAAATCCTGCTTGAGCCAACATCAAACAAGCTCATGGTAGGTTACACGTGCGGTTCTTTTAGAACCAATCTTGTGAAAAACTGGAAGGTAATAGTGGTTTAATTCTTAATTGAACTTAAACTCGTTCCAGGCCTCTTCGCATTATCATATGATCTTGCCAGAACACTCAGAGTGACTCTTTATTGACCACAGTGACGAGTGGAAATCCTTCTAGTGTTAACATCAAACAGCACTTGGTAGGTGACGTGCAAGATTCTTTATGAATTGAGCTCGTGACAACTGGAAAGCAACGATGGTGAAAATCTTAATTGAAATTCACTTGTTCCAGGTTTCATGAATTGACGGCTTCAAATCACAAGGATAATTTATCCAAGTGATTCACTCTTTATGTTCGCAGTCAGCTTTGGACGGTCGAATAAAGAGAACGGGTTTACCCGCGAAATCCTGTCAGGAAGTTACTTAATTGAAACTATCCGTCACGGGTACGATATCTAATATCGTCCAACGGTCTTCACCGACCGGAGGTAAAATGCTACCGAATTAGAATAAAGTGTTCAAAGCCATTTTATTCGTGTCGTTGCTGTGTACCTGTTAAAGACGGTGACGTTGCTGTGTACCTGTTGAAGACGGTGGCGTTGCTATGTACCAGTGAAGACGGTGGTGTTGCGGTGTACCTGTAAAAGTCGTTCCCACATGCTTATGTCTTTTGCAACAAAGTTCAGCAAAAATTCAAGAAAGTACAAGATGAAGTCTTCCGCTGTACCAAACTCTGAAGCTTTCGAGAATTCAACAAAAAGACGTAAGTGTGTGGAACATGAAGTCACGAGGAGGCAAAGTTCACAAGAAAGGCAAAGATCGCACGTGAAAGGCCAAAGAACAATGCTCTCAAGTCAAAGCCAAAAAAAATCAAACCAACATATTCACAACAAAAGAAAGAAAAGAAGAAAAGACTACGAGCTAAAGAACGAAGACTTAGTATAGTATGCTAGGTTTAGAACTTTGTAACGTGGAGTGACCTCCCTTAGGGGGAGATTGTTAGAAATACGTTTTAACGTATATTAGAAGTTTCGGTCACTCCACAATATGATTTATGTTGTAATAGCTCGTAGTTAACAATTAGTTAAATGTTACTTATTAAGTTAAGTAAGAACCGGTCCATGGGCTTGTCATGGACCGGCCCAAGCCCAATGTTATGCTTGGAGTATAAATACCCCTTTCCACCATGGAAAGGGGTTGGTTGTTGTTCTCATTTCACTTTCATATTAATAAAATCATACACATTTTCTCTCACTTTCTCTCTCTAGTTTCTCTCACTAGAAAACATCAACCCACTTCATAGATTCATAGGTTATCAATATTCTACATTAATAGATTTTGATTTTCTTAAATTTATGAAATCTCTTTTATGTTTATTAAAATTTGGTGTTAGAATAGCCTAAATCTGAGTTCCACTTATATGATTGAAGGTTTTTGAGGCAAGGTTTTAATCAATAAGACTTGTGTTTCAAAAATCAAAAAGTGTTTGATATTTGTTCATCACTTTGGTTTGTTCTTCTTAGCAGGTACATTGGAAGCTGGTACTTGTTCTGCTAGTACCTCAGCTCAAACAATCCAGGGCCTGGATGTAGGTCTTGGAGGTTTGCATCCTTCTCCCTTTTCAATTTTCTCTTTATTTTCTGAATTTTGGTGATATTGCATGATTGTTCTTGAATTTGTGTTATTTCTGTTGAATCTTGTTTGTCTGTGTTGGTTTGATGTTATTGGATTGTTATTGACTTGATTTGTGGGTTAAATCTGGATTATCCTTTGGAAATTTGTCAAAACAGATTGTTAAGGGGTGTTTAGGTTAACTGCATAAGAAGGTTTTGTGGTTTGTTGATTGGTTGTATTGTGTTGGTGATTGTTGGAATTTGTTTACTTGGTATACTTGGTCATATATTTGCAGGTTTTGTGGTTTGAAACACCTAAATCCATTAAAGGGCTATCAAATCTTTGTTTCTTGATAAAATTAGCTATAGTTTAAGGGACACCTAGATCTAATCATAGACTAGGGTTAACAAGTGATTAAACTAGGTTAATAACATTAGGGAAAGATATTTGAGTGCTTGAAATTGGATCTATGGTCAATTAGATCAGTAAACTATGCTTGTGTTCTTGACATTCATATCAGTAACTATAATCTGCTTAGATCTTGTTCCATACCTTGTTTCAGTGCTTGATTTAAGGTTGTTTGTGCTTATTCATAGTTTATATAGCTTGTGTATGCATCTGGTTGAATTTGGAGTTCTTATTCATGCTAAAACTGCTTAAGTGTTCATAACTGCTTATTATCCAAGTCTGTGCAATATCTGGCGACTGTTTGCTTAATTTGAGCTTATTGTGTGAACCAAATTGTGATTTCTTTGTTGATATAGACTCCTTGTGATTCACTGATCACAAGGGTGCCCTTGTTTCCATTTGAATCCAACTAAATCTCTCTAAAAAGCTTGGTCAAATAGTCAAAGCAGTGGGAACTCCTTTCCCCTGCTGCTAGCCACTGCTAGTGTATTTTGGGTTTCAGCTTATCAATAAGCTATAATAGCTTATTTTAACCAGCAACAACTTGGATTTTGTAATAGGTGCTCATCATTTGACCCATTTGTTCATACTGGAGCATTTGGTGTGTTGACTTTAGGGTTTGACTAGAAAACCAACTTAATTGACTTTTTCATAAGTGCTTATTGGCTTATTCTGGCTTATTGGTTTAGCTTATTGGAATTTTGTTGATTGTTTTGGCTTATTGAGTTCATTTGTGACATTTTGCAAGTTAAATCAGGTCCTGAGGTGCCCTAAATCTCAAACTCGACTATTTTGTCGTTTTGTGGATTTGTACTTTGCTTATTTCTGGCTTATTAAGTGTGGCTTTTGAAAATTCATTTTTACAGATCTCTTAAGCATCCCAAAAGAAGGTTGTGTGTCAAATTAGAGCTTATGGCATTAGCTTATTGCTTAATGGGCTAAAAAGCCCAATAAGGATAAACTGTTTGCTTAATAAGTTGTGATAAGCTCACTTTCAGCTTTTGGGCCTTTAGAGTTTTGTGTTTAGAATTAAATTTTGAATCAGATTGGGCTTTTCCAAGTCAATTGGGCCAAGTTTGACTTTTTGGGCTAAAAAGCCCATTATTGTTGACTGTTTTTGGTTTTGACCCATTTGAGGGCCCAATAGGGGTATTCTGGTCATTTCACAAACTTAGAAACTAGTTTGCAAGTTTTTAGAATTTTTATAACTTTTGGATTTTTTAAATATTATTTTAATATTATTTTAATATTATTTTATTATTATTTTTCAAATTTCACATTTTTGCACTTTTTACATTTTTCTTAGCTTAAATACATTAAAATGGGAATTTTGCAACTCTTAGATTAATTTTATCACTTTTAGATTAATTTTTATAATTTTTTTTAAGTTTTAATAGTTTTTAAATCATTTTAAATAGTTTTTCTTAGTTTAAAAATTTCTAAAAATAGTTTTTAATCTTTTTAGGTCATTTTAGAGGTTTACCAATTAAAAAATCTTTTTTTAGGCTTTTTGATAATTTATTTGATTTTTAGGGCTTTAATTAGCATTTAAAAATTAATATTTAATTAATTAGAAGGTTTGAAAAAGTTTTGATCATTGGTAAACTCTTAGTTTATTTATTTTGATTTTTAGGGAATTTTTGGTAATTTTTAGAATTAATTTTTATTTTAGCTTATTTTACGGTTTTACGTTAAGTCGTAGTAGTAATTAATTTCACGTCTTCGTCATCCTCTTTTCTCATCCCCTTCTTTCAAATATTAATCTCAAACCTTGCTACATTTTAGTCACACACATATACCTCCTTGGGAAACGAACTTGGAACTTCATTAGGGTCATTAGTGCTTGATTTTCCTAAATCTTCACTTAATACTTACCGCTCATTTACGCTCTTTTGTTTTCCTAAACAAGAGGTGTAATTTACCACAATCATTTTGGCGCCGCTGCCGGGGAGGTGTCTCGTGATTAATTTGTCTTGTTTTTTTTAATATTAACCATAAATAGTATTTGTATTAGTAGAAATCTACTAATACGTATTATCGTTTTTTTTTTTTTTCTTGTGAAATTATTATTACTATATTGTATTAAGTATCACAATCAATACAAAATATCTCCAAAAGTGTGAAAACACAACCTTAATTGGGATTTGATCTACTAATTATTGTATTTGAATCTCAAACAAAAAGGAAAAGGCAAAAATAGATAAATACTTTCGTGAAGCTCGATTTTGAAAAATACGAACTATAAGGTGGGTATAAGGCGGGTATTATAAAATATACCCTAAGGAAAAAGGCTCTTAAGTGCTTCGTGTCGCCTCGTTTCCCCGCTTGCTTGTGAGTATTTTAAGATTGAAGGCTAATCGAGGGTTTTGCCGCCCAAAGTATTATTACGTATAATATATTTGCTTGGTTTCTTTGTGATTAAACCCTCTTGAACAATTTGGTTGTCACCAAAGTTCTAAAGTCATTCGAAGGCATTCACTCCACGTGATCGTTTTCATTCCTTTGAGGCTTCTTTAATCAAGAGTTTGATTCGAGGAGAGATTTGGTAGATTGTTGTCTACGAAGATACACCAAAATCCAAAAAAAATTAAAAACAATCAAAAACACAAAAAAAGAATTGATTGAAAATTCACAAAATATCCAAAAAGAATCTTCTTTGCTCACCTCCCATTCTTCGTGAAGTTTACGATCACTCGTAATCAAGCAAAACGAGCTCGTAAACGTCTTCAAAAGCAAGCCAATCAAGAGACGTTGATTGAAGAACAACCTCCAATTGTTGAACCTATTGTAGAACAATAAGTCGTCATGGTTAATCGTACTATGATAGAGTTGCTACAAGCACCCACCGAGGGTTTTGGAGAGGCCATTGTGATTCCCGCTATCCTTGCGGTGAATTTCGAGATTAAGATGGGTTTAATGTCAATGTTGCAAGCTAATAAGTTTAGAGGTCATGAGAAAGACAACCCGCATTACCACATAAGTAATTTTAATATTCTCACCGCTACTAGCAAGTTTACGGATGTTCCACATGACGCCATTAAGATGATGTTGTTTCCATACTCGTTAGATGGACCCGCTAAAATTTGGCTTGAGAAAGAACCGCCAAATTCAATTTTGACATGGGGTGATCTCGTTTCTAAGTTTGTGAACAAATTTTTTCCACCATCTAAGACAACACATTTGAAAAATGAGATTTCAAGATTTTTTCAAAGAAATAATGAAAGTTTTTCAATGGCATGGGAACGATTTAAAGAGATGTTACATGAATGTCCACACCATGATTTTTCGGAATTGCATCAAATTGATACTTTTTATAATGGGCTTAATGATCATGAACGAGATTACTTGAATGCCGCCGCGGGTGGTAATTTTTTGTGCAAAACGACCGATGAGGCTTTATAGATTATCGAGAATAGATCTAAGGTTTATAGCCCTCGTAACACACCGAGTGTTGCCAATATGGGTTCGTCATCGTCGTCATCGTCTCGTAGCATTAATGCCTTACATGATGAAGCTAATGAGGAAAATCGGTTTTTCGATAGATTTGCTAATCTTATGACTCCTTGGAAAGCTCAAGAGGCTTCGAATTCCGCTTTGGTTAAAGCGGTTGCTAAGAGTTGTTTGTCTTGTGGTGGAGCTCATGATCTTTCCGAGTGCATTACCGCGGATGGTAACACTTCGAGTGCTTATGTAGCAACGGGAACTTACAACCAAAACGGCCAAGGTTCCCGCCCAAATCAAGCTCCACCAAATCAAAATGCTAATAACTAGCGAAACAACAACCAAGGTGGTAATTACCAAGGCAATTCATGTAACTACAACAAGGGGAATTATCAAAGTGGGAATGGACAAGTCACTAATCAAAACCAAAACCGTGATTTTCAAAACACTACACAAGGTTTTCAAAATACTCACACTAAAAATCTTCAAGGAGAATTTTTGGATTATGCTAAAGCAAATGATGCTAAATTTGATAACATGCAACGTGAGATGATTAGCTTAAGATCCGAGTTGAAAAACGAGCTTAAAAATGAACTTGCTAATTAACTTAAAACTCATGCAATTAAAATGGAAGGAAATTTCCAACGTCTTCAACAAAATCAACAAAAGATGGAACAAGGACAACATGAGATTAAGCAAGAATTGTTAAAAGCGGATGTTAGGCAATCAAAATTTTAGGATCGTATGGCAAAAATGTTTGAAGCAATCATGTGTAAACCCTCTTCCTCGGGTGGTATTCCTAGTGATACCATTGCAAACCTGAAGTGAGAAATGAAGGTTATTACTACACGAAGTGGTAAAACTTTCAAGGAACCAATCTCTCCAAGTACTTCTACGGAGAAGGAAATCGAGAAAGAACCCGAGGTGATGGTTGAAAAGGAGCACATTACAATCCTACGAAGTACCGCTCATACCACACCTACGGTTGAACCAATACCAATTGTGGAACCCGAGATTCCAAGGCCGTTGCTTAATGTCCAACACACACCACCCTTACCTTACCCTTCGAGACGAAACAAAGAGAAATTGCAAGAACGTAACAAACAACAAATCGAGCTTTTTATAAAAATGTTTCAACAAGTGCATTTTGATGTGAGTTTATCCGACGCGTTGTTATATATGCCTCGTTTCGCTTCCACTTTTAAAAGTATGATGAGCGATAAGGAAAAGCTTTCAAAGCTTGCTAATTGTTCTTCGGTTTATCTTAACCGCATACCAGAAAAAGTTGGTGACCCCAGAAAGTTTCTCATTCCTTGTGACATACAAGAAATGAAAGAATGCCTCGCCTTGGCCGATCTTGGTGCGAGCATTAATTTGATGCCATTTTCCATTTGGAAATCGCTTTCGCTTCCGGCTCTTATTCCTTTGAACATGTCTGTCGAGATGGCCGATCATTCTACGATTTTAGCATGTGGAGTAGCCGAAGATGTTTTCATGAAAGTGGGGAAGTTCTATTATCCCGTTGATTTTATAGTAGTTGACATCCCCGCGGATCCTCAAGTTCCTCTAATTTTAGGTTGTTCATTTTTAGACACCTCGAGATCGCTTATCGACGTTCATGCAAGAACTATACTTTGAGATTCAACGAAGAGGAACTTGTTATAAACGCTACTCAAAACTCGAAACCTTCTCATGTTTATGCAATCGCTACCATCAATCACATTGACATAGTTGATGTGTTTTGCAATGAGTTTTCACAAGAAGTGTTAGGTTTTTCCGATAGCTCGTCAAGTGGCAATCCCACTATTTTGGATCCAATTCTTGCTAATTCTACAGCAAATCTCACTCCATTCCAAGGAGGCGATTTCACTTCAAATGAAATCGACAATGAAGATGAGGTGTTGATTAGTGATGATACTTCTATTCCACCATTTCTTCCGCCGATGGAAGTTATGAGTGTTGAACCAAAATCTTCAATCCAGGAACCACCTATCCTTGAATTGAATGATCTTCCTTCTCACCTTGAATACGCATTCTTGGAAGGTGATGACAAGTTACCGATTATTATTACAAGAGGTCTTGCTAATGATGAAAAAACCGAGCTCTTGAAATTTCTTAAGGCTCATAAAGGGGAAATTGCGTGGAAAATTTCCGACATTAAAGGTATTGACCCAAAATTTTGTACTCACAAGATTTAAATGGAGGAGGACTACAAACCCGCAATTCAAAGTCAAAGAAGGGTGAATCCCAAAATTCATGATGTCATTAAAAAGGAAGTTTAGAAACTCCTTGACGCGGGAATGATTTATCCTATCTCCGATAGCCCATGGGTGAGCCCAATCCACTGTGTCCCTAAAAAGGGAGGAATGACCGTTGTGCCTAATGAAAACAACGAGTTAATTCCCACTCGTGTTGTGACCGGTTGGAGGGTGTGTATTGACTACCGAAAGTTAAATGACGCCACTCGTAAAGACCACTTTCCTTTGCCCTTCATGGATCAAATGTTGGAGCGACTCGCGGGAAATGAATTTTATTGCTTTTTAGATGGTTTTTTCGGTTACTTTCAAATCCCTATCGACCCTCGTGATCAGGAGAAGACTACGTTTACGTGTCCATATGGAACGTTTGCTTATCGTAGGATGCCTTTCGGATTGTAATGCACCGGGTACGTTTCAACGGTGTATGATGGCAATTTTTCATGATATGATCGAGAAGTCGATGGAAGTGTTTATGGATGACTTTTCGGTGTTTGGCAATTCATTCATGTCGTTTCTATCTAATCTCGAGCAAATGTTAAAACGTTGTGAAGAAACCAATCTTGTGCTTAATTGGAAAAAATGTCATTTTATGTGTAAACAAGGAATCGTCTTAGGACATAAGGTCTCGAAAGCGGGGATTGAGGTCGATAAAGCTAAGGTAGACGTCATCGCCAAGTTACCTCATCCCAAAACCGTTAAGGGAGTTAGGAGTTTCCTAGGCCACGCGGGCTTTTATCGTCGTTTCATCAAAGACTTTTCGAAAATCTCTCGACCTATGACACACCTTCTCGAGAAGGATGCTCCTTTTAATTTCAATGAGGATTGTGTTGGAGCTTTCGTAACTCTCAAAAGGAAACTTACCGAAGCTCCCATTCTTGTTGCTCCTAAATGGGAATTACCCTTTGAAATCATGTGCGATGCAAGTGATTATGCTATAGGGGCCCTCTTAGGGCAACGTTATGAAAAGCATTTCCGTCCTATCCATTATGCTAGTAAGACGATGACCGAGGCTCAATTAAAGTACACCACAACGAAAAAGGAATTCCTTGCCGTGGTCTTTGCTTTTGAGAAATTCCGACCTTATATCTTTTTAACTAAAAGCATCGTGTATACCGACCATTCGGCTATCAAGTATCTCTTAGCTAAGCAAGATGATAAGCCGAGATTGCTTCGTTGGATGCTCCTCCTCCAAGAATTTGATGTCACCGTGCTTGACAAAAAAGGAGCCGAGAATCTAGCGGCCGATCATCTCTCTCGTCTAGAAGATCCTCACAAGGATGTTTTCAAGAACAAGGAAATCACCGAAACATTTCCTCTCGATACTCTCGGTGTAGTGAATTCTAAAGACACCACCCCATGGTTTGCCGACATTGCAAATTACCATGTGGGAAATTTCATAATCAAGGGTATGACGACACAACAAAAGCGAAAATTCTTTCGTGACGTAAAGTTCTATTTTTGGGACGACCCTTATCTCTTTCGGGTTTGTGCGGATCAACTCGTTCGACGTTGTGTTTTTGGTGCCGAAGCTTCTAATATCCTTAGAGCTTGTCACGAGGGACCCACGGGTGGTCACCACGGTGCTAATCTCACGGCTAAGAAAGTGTTCGATGCCGGCTTCTTTTGGCCTTCTATCTATCGTGATGCACACGCACTTGTGAAGTCGTGTGATTCGTGCCAACGTCAAGGAAAATCGTCTCAACGTGATGAAATGCCGCAAAACATAATTCAAGTATGTGAGATTTTCGACATTTGGGGCATAGACTTTATGGGGCCATTCCCATCGTCTCATGGTAACAAGTATATCCTCGTCACGGTGGACTACCTTTCTAAGTGGGTGGAAGCTAAGGCTTTGCCTACTAATGATGCTCGTGTGGTAGTGAAGTTTTTGAAGCAACTATTCTCTCGGTTCGGGACCCCTCGTGCTATTATAAGCGATCATGGAACCCATTTTTGTAATGACCAATTCAAGAAGGTCTTAAAGAAATATGGAGTTACTCATCGTCTTTCTACGGCTTATCACCCACAAACAAGTGGGCAAGTCGAGGTTTCGAACCGAGCTTTGAAGAGGATTTTAGAGAGGTCAATTGGAAAAAACCGTGCTTCATGGTCCGAAAAACTCGATGATGCTTTATGGGCCTTTAGGACCGCTTATAAGACACCTATCGGTTGCACTCCTTATAAGTTAGTCTACAGGAAGAATTGTCATTTGCCCATTGAATTGGAGCACAAGGCATATTGGGCCCTTAAGCATGCAAACTTTGACTTAAAGACCGCGGGAGATCACCGGAAAATACAATTGGATGAATTAGATGAATTAAGAGACAATGCATATGAAAATTCATTAATTTTCAAAGAAAATACTAAAAAGTTTCATGATGAAAAGATTAAAAACCGGGTTTTTAACGTTGGTGATCAAGTGTTACTTTTTAACTCTAGACTTAAGATATTTTCCGGGAAATTGAAATCTCGTTGGTCGGGTCCTTTCACCGTTACACAAGTGTTTCCTTATGGGACCATCGAGCTAGCTCAAGATGATGCTCCTAACTTCAAGGTGAATGGACATAGGCTTAAGCACTACTTTGGTGGGGAAATTCCTTCAATGGTTGACCTCGACCAAGTCACCTTCCCCAATGATAATTAGCATTGAGGGGATCGAGTCGAGCTCATGACTCGGTAATAAAAAAAGAGGTGCCTCGTGGGGGAGATCCCATGCTTATCCTTTCATGCTTACTAATCACTAATTAGAGGGGATTTGTACCCTTCCAACTCGTTGTCTCGTGGTTGTTTGTGATTGTGTTATCTAGATCGTCATCATCATCTACGATTGAAGACTCTCGTGTTCGTTTACGTGAGCCTCTATCGTTTGCTTGAAGAAGTTTTTCAAGAATCCATTGACATATCCTTTATTGTTCTAACAATTATCTTTTAGCATAATTCATAAACGGCTTTAGATATATTGTTGATCACCCTTTCCATGCTAGATCCTAAGCATTCTATTCTTCGTCTCTAGTATGGGGGTGCTTCACCTTTAGACTCGAAACATTGAGGACAATGTTTACTTTTAGTATGGGGGGGTGAATAGATACTTGCTTTGCTACGCCCTCACGTTTTCTAACTTTCAATGTTTTGTTTTTGTTGCTAACAAGGCCAAAAATGGCCAAATTTTAAAAAATTTCTTAGTTTGCATAAGTGTTTTTAAGACACGAATGTATATTTTCCGATGGGTAGAATAAGAGCTAATTTTTGACTTGATGGGCATTTGGAGCCATTTACATTCCTTAACCCGCTCAATTCAAGTTTTGCTAGACTTTTATATAGGGAGCTTTAAAACGCGAAAGTCTTAGCTCATTCGGGTTAAGAACAAGAACTTTTCGCAAGTTCCTATAAATGATCTTAGAAAGTCACATATCAAGGGAACTATAAAATGCATTCTCTAAAATTGAAAAAGTCCAAGAAAGTGCAAGATCCTATAGGTGGCTTGAAAACCCAAAACTTTGATTTGATATAGTCTTAATGAAAGCTAATCCAAATTTGGCTTAATTTTGACTTGCATGGCTAAGTATTCACGAGTCTCTTTAATTAGAGGTCTTTATATAGTGAAGAACGAGAGATGATAGAGTTAGACAAGTGATCATGCTAAACGTAGAACATGAAAATGTCCTTTCAAAAACTCATATATTTTTAATTGTGGCTTTTTCTTCCCATAAGATCAATGCATTAGGAACAAAAATAATTGCAATAAGTAAGGTCGTACGATTTGTAAGGTTACTTAGCCTCTAGTGCAAGATCGTTTAAAAGTTGCTCGGGGTTGAATAGAGTTCATATCCAAGGCATAACTTATTGAAGCGGGACGCGAAGATTGGCAATTATCCAAAAAGGCCCTAACAAGGCATGAGGAGCTCTATTTTTTTGCTAAAGATCCAAGATGATGTGAAGTATCATTATTCCTAAATCAATATGAAGGATCGAGACACACGACGAAAAGCAATTACTCCCCTAAAGATCATGGAAAAAGTCTATCCAAAAAGACCCTAACAAGGTATGAGGATAAATATATCCAAGTCCGAAAAGGAGGCGGATCGTTGTATATCAAAGTCCAAAATAAAGATTGAAGAAAAATGATGAAGTCGTGGTCAAAATATGAAGAATCTCTCAAAAACGTCAAGTGAAGAAATTCCAAATATATGAAGAGAAGACTATAATTTCAAGAATGTCTTCCCAAGATTTTAAGTATGAATTACATGCCAAATATCGGTCCGAGAAAGGTCTCAAATCGTGAAACGAGTTATGCCAAGATATGAACTTAAGGAGATACAAGAGAAGCCGTTTTAAAAGATTTTATCCTTCGGCTAACTATCGATTAAATCGTGCTACTTTGCTTTCGGACTAATAACTACTCAAATAAGTCAATATGAATCACTTGTGATCCATGACAAATAGCTAAAAAATGCTAGTAACCCGTTTCCTTTTATAATAAATAGGATTGCGGGGAGAAAAAGTATTACACAATTTGGACGTATGAGTAGTGTTAGCATTGTGACTTGTACCAACAATGATCTCGTTTTTTCACTTAGCATGGAATGTAAGACAATCAAAGATGACGAAATTTACTCTAAGGGACATTTACTTGTTTCTATTCTTTGACCCTAAAAGTCACGTTCGTGATGAAAATCATACATTATGTCTTTACACATTTTTCGTAGTATTGTTGCAAGTCTTTTACTCTTCAATAAAGGTTAATAAAATTGAATCTTGGTGATGCTTGGATATTTTATTTTATCATTACGTGAGGGCACAGCAATGGCTTAGTATGGGGGAGTGATGAGATGGCATTTATACATGATCTCATCGTTCTTTTCGGGCTTTAAATGCATAAAAATGTCATAAAATACCATATATATGCTTATGTTTGTTTACTTATGTATTTTAGGTATGGATATCGTGAAAAAGACAAAAGATCACAAGAAACAAGGAAAAACGGACACAAGAAACGAAGCCGTACAAAGAACCGGGCCCTAGTTCATGAATTATCCAACATTTATCCTTGAAGACTTGAAGATATGCAAGATTGATCCTCAAACAATGAAGAAATGACACTTAAATCCCTTGTGCATTCATAATTACAAGTTTGGTCCCTTAAGATTGTCAAAATTACACAAAAGGTCCTTCAACTTTGAAGAAATGGCAAGATTAGTCCCTCAACTATTCAACATTGTCATTAATGGTCCTTCATGAAGGCAAAGATGCATTGAAGACCTTTGAAGATCAAGAATGTCCAAGATCAGTCCCTCAAATATCCAAAAATGGCAAAAACAACCCTTTAAAACCTTTTGCCAAAGTTTTGGGGCAAAAGTGTGAAAAATGGAAGTTTTATAACAAAGGGAACACGTTTTTATGGGATGAAAAACTTGATTTACAATCTTTCCCAAAGAACAAGGACTATAGTTGCCACAAATGAAACATTCAAATGTTTTTGCGCCAAACACAAACACAATCCACCAAATCCGGATCAAAATGTGTCACTATAGCAAGTAAGAACCCAGTTTTTACATCACTTAAAACAAAGGGTAATTTTCAATTACCCACACTCACGTGTGATTCACACAAGAAGAAACTAATCCCAACCTTAAAACCCTCACTCCCACTCACCAAGAGGCCCCACACTCAATCTCATCCACCTATCACATCACCACGTGAACATTGTTAGCATAGCATTTGCCTATAAAAGGAGACCTCAACCTGTGAGAGTCCCTTTGTTCCAGTTTTAGGCTATCAATCTTTGTAATCCCTTTTTAAGTTAATAAAATTTGATTTTCTTAAATTTATGAAATCTCTTTTATGTTTATTAAAAGTTGGTGTTAGAATAGCCTAAATCTGAGTTCCCCTTATATGATTGAAGGTTTTTGAGGCAAGGTTTTAATCAATAAGACTTGTGTTTCAAAAATCAGAAAGTATTTGATATATGTTCATCACTTTGGTTTGTTCTTATTAGCAGGTACATTGGAAGCTGGTACTTGTTCTGCTAGTACCTCAGCTCAAACAATCCAGGGCCTGGATGTAGGTCTTGGAGGTTTGCATCCTTCTCCCTTTTCAATTTTCTCTTTATTTTCTGAATTTTGGTGATATTGCATGATTGTTCTTGAATCTGTGTTATTTCTGTTGAATCTTGTTTGTCTGTGTTGGTTTGATGTTATTGGATTGTTATTGACTTGATTTGTGGGTTAAATCTGGATTATTCTTTGGAAATTTGTTAAAACAGATTATTAAGGGGTGTTTGGGTTAACTGCATAAGAAGGTTTTGTGGTTTGTTGATTGGTTGTATTGTGTTGGTGATTGTTGGAATTTGTTTACCTGGTATACTTGGTCATATATTTGCAGGTTTTGTGGTTTGAAACACCTAAATCCATTAAAGGGATATAAAATCTTTGTTTCTTGATAAAATTGGCTATAGTTTAAGGGACACCTAGATCTAATTATAGACTAGGGTTAACAAGTGATTAAACTTAGTTAATAACATCAGGGAAAGATATTTGAGTGCCTGAAATTGGATCTATGGTCAATTAGATCATTAAACTGTGCTTGTGTTCTTGAAATTCATATCAGTAACTAGAATCTGCTTAGATCTTGTTCCATACCTTGTTTTAGTGATTGATTTAAGTTTGTTTGTGCTTATTCATAGTTTATATAGCTTGTGTATGCATCTGGTTGAATTTGGAGTGCTTATTCATGCTAAAACTGCTTAAGTGTTCATAATTGCTTATTATCCAAGTCTGTGCAATATCTGGTGACTGTTTGCTTAATTTGAGCTTATTGTGTGAACCAAATTGTGATTTCTTTGTTGATATAGACTCCTTGTGATTCACTGATCACAAGGGTGCCCTTGTTTCCATTTGAATCCAACTAAATCTCTCTAAAAAGCTTGGTCAAATAGTCAAAGCAGTGGGAACTCCTTTCCCCTGCTGCTAGCCACTGCTAGTGTATTTTGGGTTTCAGCTTATCAGTAACCTATAATAGCTTATTTTAACCAGCAACAACTTGGATTTTGTAATAGGTGCTCATCATTTGACCCATTTGTTCATACTAGAGCATTTGGTTTAGCTTATTGGAATTTTGTTAATTGACTTTTTCATAAGTGCTTATTGGCTTATTATGGCTTATTGGTTTAGCTTATTGGAATTTTGTTGATTGTTTTGGCTTCTTGAGTTCATTTGTGACATTTTGCAAGTTAAATCAGGTCCTGAGGTGCCCTAAATCTCAAACCTGTCTATTTTGTCGTTTTGTGGATTTGTACTTTGCTTATTCCTGGCTTATTGAGTGTGCTTTTTCAAAATTTCTTTTTACAGATCTCTTAAGCATCCTAAAAGAAGGTTGTGTGTCAAATTAGAGCTTATGGCATTAGCTTATTGCTTAATGGGTTAAAAAGCCCAATAAGGATAAGCTGTTTGCTTAATAACCTGTGATAAGCTCACTTTCAGCTTTTAGGCCTTTTGAGTTTTGTGTTTAGAATTAAATTTTGAGTCAGATTGGGCTTTTCCTAGTCAATTGGGCAAAGTTTGACTTTTTGGGCTAAAAAGCCCATTAGTGTTGTCTGTTTTTGGTTTTGGCCCATTTGAGAGCCCAATAGGGGTATTCTGGTCATTTCACTTTCATTTTCTGTTTAATTAGGTTAAAATAAACTAGTTTGAAAGTTTTTAGAATTTTTTATAACTTTTGGATTTTTTAATATTATTTTAATATTATTTTATTATTATTTTTCAAATTTCACATTTTAGCACTTATTACATTTTTCTTAGCTTAAATACATTAAAATAGGAATTTTCCAACTCTTAGATTAATTTTAGCACTTTTAGATTAATTTTTATAATTATTTTAAGTTTTAATAGTTTTTAAATCATTTTAAATAGTTTTTCTTAATTTAAAAATTTCTAAAAATAGTTTTTAATCTTCTTAGGTCATTTTAGAGGTTTACCAATTGAAAAATCTTTGTTTGGGCTTATTAATAATTAATTTGATTTTTAGGGCTTTAATTAGCATTTAAAAATTAATATTTAATTAATTAAAAGGTTTGAAAAAGTTTTGATCATTGGTAAACTCTTAGTTTATTTATTTTGATTTTTAGTGAATTTTTGGTAAATTTTAGAATTAATTTTTATTTTAGCTTATTTTACGGTTTTACGTTAAGTCGTAGTAGTAATTAATTTCACGTCTTCGTCATCCTCTTTTCTCATCCCCTTCTTTAAAATATTAATCTCAAACCTTGCTACATTTTAGTCACACACATATACCTCCTTTGGGAAACGAACTTGGAACTTCATTAGGGTCATTAGTGCTTGATTTTCCTAAATCTTCACTTAATACTTACCGCTCATTTACGATCTTTTGTTTTCCTAAACAAGAGGTGTAATTTACCCCAATCAAGTAGTCAATCTCCAGCTGTGTTGTCTTCATCTTTCTAAAACTTCTTTGGACATGGGATACTCAGCATCCACAAGAAGATATTCAGAAAACTTTGTAGAACTCAATTGATACACACCAGCTGCTGAATATAGACGCCATTGAAGTCCACTGATATCATCCTCAAGATCCTTCCAAACAGTATCTTCTTCTTTTGGTGCACACAGTCTCTTGAATGTTGACCAAAGCTTTATTCCATTGACTAAAGTAGGTGCTTCACTCTCATACTTGGCCAGTAGTAACCTCCAAAGGTCTGCCAAGTCTTCCCTATCCATACTTGCAAACAAAGACATAAGAGTAGTAAAAGTGTGTATCTCTTTCCCATATCTGTCAATCATCCAAAACCCACTTGCATCTTCTTCATAACTAATGATAGGGTTTCTGGCATCATGAGGTAATACTTGTACCATATCTGAAGCTTCCATGGGAGAGAGCTTAATACTCTTTCTAATAATAGCATTACTGGGATTCACACTATTCAAATCTGAAGGAAACTCAAGTGGAACTCCATTCTTCAATGGCCTTGGAACAATCATAACCTTTTGAATCTCCATCTCCTCTACAAGTTATTCTTTCCTTTCATCTGAAAGAAGTCTGATAGTGTTCATTTCTTACACTCTTGCCCAAATAGGATAAGCCTTATACTCCAATTCTTCAAAGGACAATCCCTGCAACTTCTGAAAAGTCCATCCTCCTGGATGACATCTGAGCAACATATAATAAAGCTCCCTTCTGTCTCTCTTCAACTGTGAGAAAACTTTGCTAGCCTTATACTTCAAAATTACCTTGCAATCTCTTTAAACTCTTAGCCGAATCTCCAAACCCCAAATTTGATCTGAAATTGTCATGTCTGGATTCTCCATAACCTTATTCTCCCAAGCATGGTACATCTAGGCAACTTCTGGCATATCATAATCTACCTTCAACTTCAACTCTGCAAGTTTATCCCTTGCCAACTCATCACCATATTCAAGTCTTTCTAGTTCTTCAATTATCATAACACTTAAATCTGTGCTTTCATCATTACTTCCTTCTTGCTCCTCAGAAGTAACCACAAATTGTGACTCAACAACCTTCTTCTTTTCTTGTTCCATAAGTTGTGCAGCCAACATTGAATCAAATTGTACTTGTGTTGCATCTTCAAGAACCTCTGTTTCTACCATGATTCCTTTACCCTTATCTAATGCATCAATGATGGGTAAAGATGATGATGGTACCTGTGAAGACACTTCCTTGATGATAGCTGATGACTGGAATACATCAACCATATATGCAGGCCTGTCAACGTTCAAATCCTGTGTGTCAACGCCCAACTTACTCATGTCAGCGCTTGACTTGTCAGCGTCCAAAATCTGCTTGTCAACACTCACCTTACTCTTGTCAGCGCTTCTTGTGAACTGCTCCATCATTGCTGTAAAGGATAAGTTCAAATTGGTAGGAGTAACCAAAGAGACATCAAAACCTGGTTGCTTCTTCAATTCTATAAGAGCTTCAGCCACACCCAAAGATTCTCCATCATGTGAGCCTTTGTCACTCACATGTATCTGCTCATCCTCCCCTTTGGAAGAATCCTCCATACCACGCCTATTGTTAGCATCTTCTAAAAGAACAATCCTCTCCCTTAATTGCTTGAGTTCAAGGCCTTGTGTGTTGACAGTATGTACCACGTCTTCATTTTGCTTTTGCAAGCTAATGCAGACAACCGTCAATTCCAACATTGTATATGGTTCCAATCTGCCCTCCTCTAGAATGGGGATTTGACCTCCCAAAATAGAGTCATGGGGCATGGATGAGGTCTTAATGATGTTAGGACTGACTTGGCCTACATCTATGCTAGCACCAATAGTCCTAGCCTCACCCATATGACCAACCACACTTGTGGAGGTGGTTCTCTCTACAACATGGTTAGGACCACCAGAGGATAACACTCCAGTAGTCCTTGGGCGTTTTACCAACCTAAATTCAGGGGTTGTAGAAGATGATGTGGATTGGGTGGTAGTTTGAAGGTTAAGGGGTGTTTGGGTCTGTTGTTGAAAGGTTTCAACGTTTGGATTTTTAGTGTCAACGCCAACATTTAACATGTCAGCGTTGAATGGATCTTGGTCAAGTTCCATATGTTAAGGTGAAGGTGATGGTTCAGGTAATGGGTCAAGTTGTGGTTGTGGGTCAGGTTGAGGTTGTGCTGCTGCAATAACAGCAAGCATGGCTTGGGTAAGGGGTAAGTCTCTATGAGGAGGTGAATTCATCTTACTAAAAATAGCTTTCTTTTGCACAGGGATCGCATAAAAGTCATCATGATCCCTGGTGCAATACCTTTGCTCATCAAAAATCATTTGTAAAAATCTTGGGTAAGCCAAAGTCATCTTATTACCCTTGTTTTTACACATGCCATCAAAAATCAGTTTAGAAAAATTATATTTTTGCCCATTAGTAATACACACAATTGCACTAGCAACAGATCTGTTAATTTCATTATGTGCAGTACATTTGGGACTTAAACATTAAAGGATGACATGTATTAAGTACTTCCAAGCTGGGGGAAATTCCTGTTTATTTTATTTGTTTAAAGTACCCTCTTTAGGGAAAGGATACCCCAAAGCTTGAAGTCCTTGTACTATCTCACCAATGGGTAGAGTGGTTATATCATCTGCATCATTTAGATGCAAAGCCTGGCGAACCAAGGCTTCAATAACCACCCATGGACGCCTATGGACAATAGCAGTTAATGTAGTCACATTATTAAGCGTTGAGGAACTTACAGTGTTCCAAAACTGTTTAATATGAGTGACAGGAATGAGAGGAGCATGAGAAAGTGCATACCTAAGTGGAGATGCATTCAAATACACCACCATCTTGGTGTATTGAGGAAATAGAGCATCATCAGCCTCCAAATAAGCAACCATATTATGTTAATTTCTGAATCCCAATACCAAGTCACTCGATTTAAACTTAGGCGCCATTGATGTAAAAAGCTGTTTGTGAAAGATTATGAAAGATGAATTATAGGAGAAAAAGTTGTTAGACAAGAATATAAGATTACCCTATTTAAAAAGAAGGAGCCAAATTTATAGGAGAGATAGGCACATGTGATTGGTCAAAAATGAGGCAGGTATTTTCAAAATATAATGATGAAAATATTGAAACGAAAATAAGTTATCTTGTGCATTAATTAAAAGTTATCAACTCCCAAAATTACGGCCCCAATTTTCGTCAAAAATAACAACTGGGTAGGAGCCAATGTGTGTCAACGGTCAAAAATAACCTATCAACGCCCAACGGCTATATTCTTGTCAACGTTGGAAAAAGCCATGTCAACGTCTAAATTGGTCATAACAACGTTTGGAAATATATCTGTCAGCGTCCAAAAATAAAAATAATAAAAATGAAAAAGGACCTTAACAAAGTGATTTATCCTAGTGAAGATAACCTATAAACTTAAAATTACTATAGGGTAGCAAGCACTGTCCAATCATGCACACTTGCTTATGCAAGATAGACATAGCAGTCCTCTAGTGTCCCTTGCTAACCAAAGTTCTTAACAGTGAAGTTATCTCATAAAATCCCTTGTAACTTCCCAGGTAAGCCCAATATAAATCATACCCAAGTCTCCCAACAGACCACATCCAATTCTAGGCCAAAAAGTCTTGACGCGTGCATAGTATATCAACTTTGCATGCTACACTGCCTCATGAGTTAGTAAACTAAGTCATACTCACCAGTGGACACAATCTAGAATTGTGATAAGAGTATTAAAAGAATAGCCAAAAAGTCCTAAAAGGTTCCTAAACCTCCCCGTAAACTATGATACATAAGTTGCCAAATAATATGCATGTAAATAAAAATTTATGTCAAGATAGGAATATAAAATTCCAACCATCATCCATAAATTGAAACATGCTCCAATAATGCTCCAAGAATTCATAAGCAATCCAATGGTATAATGCTAACAATGCGTGCATAATTAGATCAAAAACCTCAAAACTAACATGTTGCTGACAACGTCACGTTAACACTTATCAGCGTTAAAATAACCTTTGTCAGCATTAGACAAATAAAGTGGAAAATCTAATTTTATATAAAGACCAATAAAAAATGCATATCCCGTACATACTTTTACAATAAGATCCCAAAACACATATTAAGTGAGATTGATCATTCCAATACTTGTTACCAAGTATTGAAATCTTCCAGTATCAAAAGGTTTAGTTAATAAATCAGACACATTTTCTTCTGTGTCAACCCTATCTAGTTGTATTAAACCTTTTTCAAAACAATCTCTTATAAAATGATGTCTAATTTCTATGTGTTTTGTTTTAGAATGATGTACAGGATTTTTAATAATGCATAAAGTATTGTTATTTTCTATAAAAATCTTGGTATGCATGAAATTATACCCATAATCCAACAGCTGGTTTTGAATCCATAAGACTTCTCCACAACAAGCAGCTGTAGCTACATACTCTGCTTCAGTTGTAGAATTGGCCACCACTGTTTGTTTCTTGCATTGCCAAGATATCAGTCTACTCCCAAGAAACTGGCATCCACCAGTTGTGGATTTTCTATCAAATTTGTCACCACCATAATCAATGTCTGAATATGCAATAAGCTCCAAAGGGGAATATTTTGGATACCATAATCCCAGGTCTGGATAACACCTAAGGTATCTAAAGATCCTCTTGACGGCATGAAGATGACACTCTTTGGGAGTCACTTGATGGCGTGCACATGCACACACAGCAAACATAATGTCAGGTCTTGAAGCTGTGAGATACATCAATGAACCAATCATTGACCTATAATGTCTGACATCCACCTCTTTTCCATCTCAAACTTTTCCCCAAGGGTGTTCCCTATCCATAGGTGTGCTAGCCCTTTTCTCATGTGGAGAAAAGCCAAACTTCTTCAAGATTTCTGCTACATATTTATCTTGAGAGATGAAGATACCATCTTCTTTCGGCTAAACTTGTAACCCTAGAAAGAAGTTATCTCTCCCATTGCACTCATCTTGAACTTGTCTGTCATAAGCTTGGAAAAGTCTTCACTCATCTTTGGACTAGAAGAGCCAAAGATGATATCATCCACATAGACCAGTACAAGTAAGAAATCCTTACCAATCTTCTTTGTAAACAAGGTCTGGTCTATGGTGCCTCTTTTAAATCCGTTTTCCACCAGATAGGTGGACAATGTGCCATACCATGCTCTTGGGGCTTGATGAAGTCCATACATAGCTTTCTTCACTCTATACACCTTGTTTGGATGTTCTGAATCTTCAAAACCAGGAGGCTGCATAACATAAACCTCTTCTACAATTGTGCCATAAAGAAAATCAATCTTCACATCTATTTGATAGACTGTAAAGCCCGTGCAGGAAGCATAGGCTAGAAAAATCATTATAGCCTCAATCCTTGCAACAGGTGTAAAGAACTCCTCATAGTCTATCCCTTCCTCTTGTGTATATCCTTGAGCCACTAAACGTGCCTTGTTTCTGACCACAATGCCTCTCTCATCCTTTTTGTTTCTAAGAATCCATCTTGTCCCAATAGGTTTGACATGTCTGGGACAATCAACCAACTCCCAAACATCCTGGATAGCAAATTGGTGAATCTCATCCTACATTGCTTCTACCCAACTTGGTTCTTTGAGAGCATCAAAAATCTTCTTGGGTTCCTATTGTGACAGAAAACAGGCAAACAAACATGCTTGAACAAGAGGGGTATCAACCTTCTTGTGAATATTGGCAATAAATCCGCCATGATTCTAACGAGACCTTCTAGTTTGCACAGGAGTCATCACATCACCAATAATTAGAGAAGGAGGATGATTTTTGATTGTATAAGTAAGCACTCCTCCTTCAATAAGTGTATTATCCTCAATCTCATCTTCCATATAACCAATATCCTCTTCAGACTCTCTTCGATCATCATCTGAATGAACCTCTCCATTCCTGTTTGAAGGTTCACCTTGTTAAAAATTATTGGAAGAGAAAAGATGGTCAAAAGATCTGTCAACGCCTGAATCAAAGCTGTCAACATTTGAGCCATCAACGCCTGAATTTGTCTTGTCAGCGCAAAAATTTCCTTTGTCAGCGCCTGAAAGATCATGCATGTTTTCAACTGGTGATACTTTGGGACCACCTTGTTCCTTTCCAGCAGCAAATGCATCTGTCTATATGGGAATGGTAACATACTCAAGTATGGGTGCTGCTTTGTCTGCTTGTGATCCAACCTCTTCATTAACCTGTTTACTTGAAACATCAACAACTGGTTCTTCCACAACATTTGAAGTCACCTTCACAATGTTTGGATTAGTAACAGGCATATAATTCAATGTCCTAGATAGAGGTTCCAAGTCAAATAACCAATTTAGACCACTTTCAGTATCACTAGGTTTACTTTCTAAAAACCTAACATGTACCTTTTCAACTATACGTTTTTCTTTCTTAAGGTAAACCCTATATCCTCTACTCTGCATTGAATAACCCATGAAGTAGCCTTCATCACCCTTAGCACTAAACTTATCTAAGGCATCACTAGTGTCCAACACAACTACATGACATCCAAAAGGTTTAAGAAAACCAATATTAGGTTTCCTGCCCCAAAGTAACTCATAATGTGTTTTGTTGTGAATCTTGTTGACTAATGCCCTTTTCTGAACTTAACAAGCTGTATTCACAGCCTCAGCCCAAAAAGCAATGGGAAAGTGAGCATCAGCCAACATAGTCCTGGCTGCTTCTATGAGGGTTCTATTCTTTCTCTCAGCTACCCCATTTTGTTGTGGGGTTCTAGCTACACTAAACTGTCTAGTAATCCCTTTTCTTGTCACAAAAGTCATCTAATAACGTATTTCTAAACTCACCACTATTCTCACTTCTAAGCATCTTAACCTCATTGCCAGACTTCTTTTCAATTTGGGTAATGAAGTTAATCAGAGTATCAGCAGTGTCACTTTTCAAAGCTAAAAAGAAAGTCCAAGTAAATCTAGAAAAATCATCAGTGATGACAAAACAGTAGGATTTACCATTTAAGCTTTCTATATTAGTTAGACCAAACAAGTCCATATGCAGCAAATGAAGTGGTTTAGAACTAAAGTGCACTGGTTTAGACTTAAACGAGACCTTGTGATGTTTGCCTTTAAGGCATGCATATCAAGAGTGGTCGTTGTGGAAAGCCTTTTCAGGCAAATCATCAACTAAACCATGTCTCAAAAGTCTATTTATATTTTTAAAATTAATGTGCCCTAATCTTCTGTGCCAAAGATTACTCTCATCAACTAAAGCCTTAGCATATATACATGACAAATTATTACTCATCCTAATTCCATTAAGATTCACATTATAAATGTCCTTATGCCTAGGTGTTCTATAATCAATAAATTTCTCATCTGGTATTTTAAAATCTTTGCCCAACACCAAGCATTCAGTATCAGTGAAAATAACCTTATTTTTGTTATCACAAACCCGTGATACACTAAACAGATTATAGTCAAGTTCTTTTACCAAAAACACCTTTTCAAAACGCAAATTGTTGGTGAGAAGAGTGCCTTTGCCTGTGATAGTCCCATATCCCCCTCCAAAGTACACTTTGCCACCATCTTTAATGGGGATAAAATTTGTCAGATAATCTTCCTTCCCCTTATGTGCCTAGAGCATCCATTATCCCTATATCCATAATCATTAACCAGCTTTTGAATGCCCTGCACATAAAGAAAACAAATTAGTTTTCTTTGGGAACCCAAGCCTGAGCACACTTGGATTCATTTGGTTGTTCAACAAGAACAAACTGAGTCCTTATGACAACCCCTTGTTCATCCCTTTCTGGATTAAACACACAGTTAGCCCCAATTGGTTTTGTTATGACCTTTGAAATAAAATGAAATCTGTTACAGGTCATAGAAATCCCATCTGAATTAGGGTTTTGGTCTTGCTTAGGTCTCCATGTCAAGCTAGAAGAAGCTTTAGACCCTTTTCACTTTGGTTGCAAATATTTACCATTATTTGGTCTGGCAACGTTCCTGTCAGCGCTTAATTTGGTCTTGTCAATGCCGAAATTCCCCTTATCAGCGTTGAACCTAGGGTTTGCTACAGAAACCCATTGTCTATTAGACCATGTATTGGTCTATTGAAAAGGTCTTTGTCTATAAGTATTAGACCCTTTTGTAAAGAATGGGGCTGGTCTAACAACTTGTGGACTTTGCTGGACAAAAGGTTTGGGCTTGACAATGTTTGACTTTTTGTCAGTGTTGACCTTTGAAGCATTCACACACTTATAAGCTAAATGTGAAAAACTTCCACAAGTGTAACATGCTTTTCTAGACATAGCTCTAGGTCTAGAAGAAAAGAAACCTGTCCCATTATCACTAATTTGGCTTTTTGGTGACCTAGGTTTTCTATACATTTCTGCATATTTAATACTAGGTTTTCTATGAACGTTTAAGCCAAGGTCAACAGTCTTGCCGGTGGTTGGGTTTGTCACTTTTATGGGTGTAGACTCATTTGGGTTGTCACTAAGTATGCCACCCTTAACAAACAAGGTAGGGTTGGCTTTCTTCCATAGGTCCAAATCAGTCAATTTCTTCTTGTATTCCTCTACTAGGGTAAGAGTTCTTGGTGGAGGAATAAATTCCTCTTCTTGGAGTTCTGGTATACCAGTCCAAGACAAGTCCTTTCTAGGAACACCATAGAAGTTCCCAGCAGGTGGTGGAACACCAGCATACTCTTTCATCCCAATCCCAGTCATATCCATATAATCCCTTTGTTCACTGACACATTTTTCTAGGATTTGTGAAGCTTTATCAAATCTCTGAATTTTAAGATCTATATTATCTTTGTTTTTTATAGCCTCATCTAACTTAGCCTGTAAAGCCCCATTGGCTCTCTCCATGATGTTTCTAATCTCAATACTAGCATTTAAATCATGAGTTAAAATATTGATTTGATCTGTTAGGTCAAACTTCATTTTCTTATACTCAGCTATAGTCTTTTCAGTTTGAGTAAGAGCAAGTTGATAGTAGATAAATTGCATCTTTCATTAACCACATCTGTTGTTAATTTTAAAACTTCTTTTTTAAGTTTTTCAGTGTTTAGACGACAACCCTTACTACAAAATGCATCATCATATACCTCATTGTCTGATGAAGATGAAGAGTGTGCCATGAGAGCATAGTGAACATGCTCTTCTTCTTCCTTTTCTGCAACCAAAGCTTTGTTCACTTCTTAATCCTTGGCCAAATAGCTCCAATCTTAGCCAACACCATCAATGTCTTGCATGGCAACCATAGCTTTGGAATCCTGAGCCTTGATGATTTGCTTGAGGGTTTTCCAGCATCAGATCTTCTTGGAGATCTGCATTCTCTCATAAAGTGTCCCATTCGATGACAATTATAACACTCAACCTTGGATTTATCAAATCCAGTAGTGTCCTTAGCATTAAAAGTCATATTCTTCTTGAATCTTTGATTCCATCTATTTGCTCTTATACTTGCAAGATCCATATTCCACTTTATGGCCATCTCCTCCAAATGCTCATCACTAATTTGCTCAAGGTCCTCATATGTAATCACTGAACCATTGGGCAATGAAGCAATGTATGCACAAACAGTATCTAGATCAATACCAGCAGGCTTGACTCTTAGAGAGTCAATATTGTATGTGTCAGCGTCTGAATGTGTGGCGTTGACAAAACTTGATCCAGCGTTGACACAGGTTGATCCAGTAACGGGATGCATGTATGACTCCTTTTGATCAAATTGACCTTCACTGTGTGAGAAGAAGGCCATATTTCCATTGGTGGACTTGCTTCCTTGATCTAAAAGAGTTTCATTCTCTATCAGCCTCAGTTTATTGTAAACATCATCAAAAGTAGAACTTTTGTGAGTATTATTAGCAATTATAGATCTTGCTTCAATCTTCCATACATCACCAAGACTTTTAAGAAAAGTGGTGATGATATCAACATCACCAAGCACTGTTCCCATAAAGGACAGCTTGCTTGTAATGTCAAGAAGTCTGCTTCTCACTCCACTTAGCTTTTCATTGGGTTGAGCTTTAAAAACAGCATACTCATGCAAGAGTTTCTTCTTTTTCTCTTGTACAGTATCAGCATTACCACCATAAGCAATTTCAAGGGCTGACCAAAGATCTTTTACAGACTCATAGCTTCTATATTTGTGCTGATTGGCTTGTCCTAAAGAGAGTTTGAGAATTCTTAGGGTTTTCATGTCATTCCTTCTCTTTGCTATGTCCTCAGCTGAGACAGCTCTACCATCTTCAGGTTTTTCTTTTCGATCCTCTTCAGTAGAGCCTTGAACATTTGTTCTTGTCAAGATGGCAGCTGTAATCTTTTGAGCTTTATTGAATGTGTTTCCATATTCAATAATTTCCCATAGGGTGTAGTCATGGATTTGAAGATACTATTCAAAGTTAAACTTCCAGAGCTCAAAATTGTCTGGGTCTAGCATGGTAATCTTAATGTTGGGGGTCGAGGAAGAGGAGGAGTTTAACACTAGAGTAGACATGTTGTTTTTAGGGTTTCTTGAAAATTAGGGTTTTTGGCGAGTTAGGGTTTTTGTGTTCTTTAGATCAAAGTTTCTCAACAAGCTCTGATACCACTTGTTGATCCCAGACTTAGATCGATTTAGCTTGTGTAAACGAGATTAAATCAAGTTAAACACGTAGAGAAACTTTGTTGTGTATAAAACAATTTAAGTATTATGCGGAATTAATACTCAAAGAAGAACACACAAACAATGTAAACCAAACTTTCACTTGATTGATAAAACAAACTTTCGTACAATGAAAGTGTGAAAATGTATATCAAACATAAACCTAAAAACCTCCTTTTATAGATTAAGGAGCCTTGTACAAAAGTCTACGTATCAACTATTTTAGGTAAAGATAAACATAAGAAATACATTGTTGATCATATCTTTACTAGAAACAAACTAGAAACATAATACGTGTAGACTATGTCTTCTATCAGTGCTTGACTTCTTCTTATCAACGCTTGACTTCTTCCTGTCAACGCTTGTCCTGTCAACGCTTGATTTCTTCTTAACAACGCTTAGATTGCTCTTGTCAGCGTCCAAGTGTACTGGCTACATTTTATTCCCAACGAAGAGAGTCCTATGCTCTATCCTTTTGATATTGCTAGAACACTCAGAGTGATACTACTTAGTATTCACAATGATGAGTGGAAATCCTTCCAGTGTTAACATCAAACAGCACTGCGATAGGTCATATGTAAGATTCTTCTGAATTAAACATATGTAAAACTGAAAAGCAGCAGTGGTTTGATTCTGAATTGATTCAAACTCGTTTCAGGTTTCTACGCAATATCTTTATGGTCTTTCCAGTTAGAGTGATATTCATTAATATTCACAGTGACGAATGTAAATCCTTCTAGCGTCAACCTCAAACAGCGCTACGGTAGGTGACTTGCGAGATTATTATGAATCAAGCTTGTGTCAACTGGAAAGCAACAATGTTAAGATTCTTTATGAATCAAACTTGTTTCAGGAATTTGAATTGACTACTTTTATCATACGGATATTTATCCAATTGATTCACTCTTTATGTTCGCAGTCTTGCTTTGAGACTATCGAGTAAAGAGAACGGCTAGTACAGCCGCGAAACCCTGTCAAGGAGATTCTTAATTGAATCTACCTATCACAGGTACGGTGTTTAATATCGTATAATGGTATTCACCGACCGGAGGTAAAACGCTACCGATTTAGGACGAATGTCAAAGCCATTTAGTCCGTGTCTATGTTTTGTCTCGAGAAGGTGGCGTTGCGGTGTACTCAGCAAAGTCAAAGATTCAAAACCACATATTCATGACTAAAGACATATTCAACAATTAATAGTGTGGGCATGTGGATGAAGACACAAGATCACAAGATGGAAAAGACAAGTCAAGGATGATTTGAAGATCTCAAGATTAAAGACGAAGTCGAAAGACAATGACAAAGGCTCAAAGATCACCGCATGAAGGAACAAGAATACTATTACACGTTCAAAACTCATTTATGGCGAGATTATTAATCTCTACAAATCTCCAAATGACAAAGGGTAATGACCTCTCATTTGGGGAGATTGTTAGCCTCAAAATATTGAGTCAAACAAGAATGTTCGGTCATATGTTTATTATGTATCATACATTAGAACGTTGTAATAGGTAGTAGGTTAGTCGTGTTTTACGCGCTTAACTTTAAGCTAAAGTTCATTAATAAGTAACTAAAGCCTAAAAGGAAAGCTCGGTCCATTAATATATATCCCATACAAGCCCGCATGTGGGTGGATGATGAGACTGCTTTTATACATAGTCTCATCTTCCAAAAAGGGCTTAAAATGCATCAAATATCATCAAAATACCCAAATATATGCTTGTGTTTGTTGCTTGTGTATTTTAGGTACGGATATTGAGATAATGACAAAAGATCACAAGAATCATGCAAAAACGAACACGGGAAACGAAGCCGCACAATGAACCAAGCCCTAATGAAGACTTTCCCAGGATCAACCCTTGAAGATTTGAAGAATTATGAAGAAGGGTCCTCCAATTATGAAGAATTGACACTTTATACCCTTGTATCCTCATAATTACAACTTTGGTCCCTAAAGTTTGTCAAAATTGCAAAAAGGGCCCTCCACTTTGAAGATTTAGCAAGTTTAGCCCCTCAACAAAGCTAAATTGTCAACCAATATCATCCACAAAGTCAAATACATCATGAAGCCCTTCAAAGTACAAGAAATTACAAGTTTGGTCCTTTGAAAATTCCAAAATTACACAAAGGACCCTCAACTTTCAAAAATTGGCAAAAATGGTCCCTCAATCATCAAGACTTGGCAAATTCAGTCCTCCAAAATGACAATCATACAAGTCTAGACCATTAACATTGAAGAAAATACCAAATCAGTCCTTCAAGAATGCAAAAATGGCAAGAAATACCCCTGAAAATACTTTGGAAAAGTATTTGGGGCAAAAGTGTGAAAAGTGAAAGTTTAAATACAAAGGAATGTGAGTTTTGGCATGTTTTACACAAAGTGGAAAGAATAACAAAAACAAAGGGTTTAAACTGGCCAGACACCAAACTTACCTAGACCAACCCACACTCTACACGTGTCCCACTCAATCTTTTCCACCAATCACCACACACCATTACTCCACCTCAGCTTTCCACTTAACCAGTTTATAACTAATTAATATTAGTTACAAAACACGCGCTAAACACCCCATTCAAACCTTAATCAGGATCAAAACATGCACTATTCATCTTATGAACAAATTTGGGTTTTCTTAATCCGTTTGTAATTAGCACCCAATAACCTCCAGAATTGTAATTAGGGTCTCCCTAATTACAACCCAACTAACAAAAAGCTTGCCACATCACTCCTTAGTCACATGTTTTACCCTGCTTTTCACACTCTTGGAGAAGATGACAAAACAGGACAGCCATCCAACGCCCCACATCCTTGCTTCAAACTTAAGCTTATTATGAGCCATTGATCAAATTCCACCCCTGCCAACTCATGCAAACGTCCAAGAAAACATCACATGAGTCCAAGGTTTTCAAATCCTACAAGGGCATATTGGGGACTTCAACCATTAGGGTTTTTAGTTATTAGCTGTTCCTTAGTCACTTGTAAGGCTATATAAAGCCACTTAGGCCTTCACATTTCAGTTTGCTTTTGATTTTTCCTTGGTTCAAGTTTCTGTAAATCCTATTTCTAAGTTAATGAAATTGAGTTTGAAATCTTGAAGAAAAGTCATTGGCCAATCTTGTTTACTGCTTTCATTTGTTATATGCTTGTTAGTTCTTAAAGTTCAAAACCTGTTTTTAAAAGAGGAGTGTGCAAAAGTTTGCATATTTCCTCATTTTCTTGATATTTTGCTAAGTCTTGTTCCAGTCTTGGAATTCTTGGGCTATAGGGCTGATCATAGCATCCTAACTGAGTTGGTTAAGGTGTGGTGAGGCTTATAACTTGGGGATAATCAAGTGTGGGGTAACAAGTTTGCATTAATCAAGTTTTCCAAAGTTTCTGATTTTTATGATATTGTGCTTAACCCTTGTTAAATCTTAGCAGGCTTTTTGTGGAAGCTTGTGCTTGTTCTTGCTAGCACATAAGCTCAAAATTCGTGGGTGTGGATGTACATCCATGAGGTTTGCATACTTAATCTCCAAATCTGCTTAAATTGTGATTTTTGGTGATATTTGTATGAAACTGTTGTTCTTGTGAATTTTGTGGCTTGTTCTTGCTTGAATCTGTTTATTATACTTGTTTTAGTGTTAATTGATGCTTGGTTGGCCTGAAATCTCATTGTGCTTTTGAAAATTTTGATTTGAAAAAGTTAAAGGGGTGTTTGGGTCTACTGGTTTATGCTTGTAACTTGTTATTGTGTTAAGGGAAGTTGTTGTTTATGCTTTGTATCTGCTATACCTTTGTTTGAGAGTGTTTTGCTGCAAGTTTTTGGGTTTGAACACTTGAATCAATCAATCTGCTATATAGACCTTGTTACTGCTTGTTTTGACCTAGGATTTTGGGAACACTTAGTGTGTATGCATGCTTAGGGATAAAAGTGGTTTAAACAAAGTTAATATAACCTGTTTGAAAGATTTGAGGTGTTGAAATTGGCTTGTGTGTCAAATACATCAGCAAAAGTAGAAAACTGCATGTGTTAGTGTTCATCAGTAACTTTCATTGCTTGAATCTTGCTTAATTCTTTGAACCAGTGCATGAAACCTGTTTAGACTTTCTTATTGGAGTTTATTATAGCTTTTGTGTGCATTTGGTTGAATTTGGCTGGCTGATTTGTGCTAAAACTGCTCTTAAGTGCTAAACTGCTTATTGTTCATGTCTGTATCATGTCTGATGAATGATTGATTAAACTGTATCAATTGGCTGTTAGTGATTGTGTTATTTTGATTATGATTGACTCCTTTTGATCAAAAGATCATTTGGGTGCCTTTGTGAAACCTGAATCTCCAAAAAAGTCACTAAAGACAAAAAGTTAAAATAGTCAAGCAGTGGAAAAAGTTTCCACTGCTCAACATCTAAAACTAGCCCCTGCTAGTGCAATTTTGTCATCAGCTTATCAATAAGCTATTCTAGCTTATTCTGACTTGCAACAACTTATTTTTTGTGATAGATCTTCATTATTTGACCCATTTAAGTGAACTGGAGCTTATGAGACTTTGACTTTGACTTTTTACTAGAAAACCAACTTGTTTGACTTTTAACATAAGTGCTTATTTGATTGTCTAGCTTATTGAGTGTGCTTATTTGAAAGGTCTTTGGTTTTTAAGCTTAGTTTTGTCAAAAGAAACATTTTGCAACTTGAATCAGCTTCTGAGGTGGTCTAGATCATAAAAACGACTATTTTGTCGTTTTGTGAATAAGTTTGTGACTTGTTTCTGGCTTATTAAGTGGGCTTATTTGAAAATTCTTTTTGCAGAAGTCTTTGTTAGGTCAAAAGAAGGTTGTGTGTTAAATTTTAGCTTATGGCATCAGCTTATGGCATCAGCTTATGGCTTAATGGGCCAAAAAGCCCATTAAGAATAAGATGCTGATTATAAGTTAGCTTATTTCACATTTTCAGCTTTTGGGCCTTTGGAAAAAGTTGTTTAAAATCAAATTTTGAGTCAACCTGTGCTTTTTAAGCTTAATTTGAACACTTTTTCTTATTGGGCCTTAATTAAGCCCAATAAGGGACTGTTTTGGGTTTGGCCCATTTTCTAGGCCCAATAGGGGTATTTAGGTAATTTCACCTTCATTTCTGAGTTATTTAGGTTAAATTAAGCTAGTTTGCAAGTTTTTAGAATTTTTTTATAATTTTTGGATTTTTAATATTATTTTAATTTTATTTTATTATTAAAAATTAAAAGTCTGATTTTCTAGGTTTTTATGTTTTTCCTAGGTTCTAAACACTTAATTAGGATTTTTGCAACTTTCTAAATATTTTTTAGGTCTTTTAATTATTTTCTATAATTTATTTAAGATTTAATTGATTTTAGGAGTTTTTAATTGTTTAAAAATAGTTTTAATTGGTTTTAAAATTTTGAAAAATAGTTTTTAGCTTTATTAGAGTATTTTTGAGGTTTACAAACTTGAAAATCTTGTTTAGGGCTTTTTAATAATTAATTTTGATTTTTAGGGCTTTAATTAGCATTAAAAAGTCATTATCTAATTAATTAAAAGGTTTTTGCAAGTTTTGATTTTTTTTAAACTCTTAGAATATTATTAGGGATTTTTGGTGATTTTTAGAAATTTTTAGGTTAAAATTTTAATTTTGGTAGTTTCTACGACTTTACGTGTACGCCTTTTTAGACTTAGTTTAATCCGTCTTCATAACCGTCATTCTCTTCTAATCCCTTTTCTATTTTTCTTTTCTCAAATATAATTACAAATTAATCCATATCATTACACACATAACACACTAGCCTCCTTGAGAACGAACCTACTTAGGGTCATTCACGCACGGTTTTCCTAAATCGTCGTGCTCACTTGCCCTATTTATTGCTTCCTTTTCCTAAAGGGGTAATTTTACAACTATCATTTTGGCGCCGCTGCCGGGGAGACGTGTTGTGTTTTGATTTGGCATTGTTGTTTTTATACTAACCATAATTAGTATTTGGATTAGTAGCACTCTACTAATACGTATTATCGTTTTTTGGTTTTTGTGTGAATATTATTAATATATTGTATACGTAGAACAATAAATACACAAGTACTCCAAATACGTGAGAAATCACAACCTTGACTTGGGAGGTCATTACCCAATCATTGTATTCGAATCTCAAACCAAAGAAAAAGGCAAAAATAGATAAATACTTTCGTGAAGCTTAATCTTGAAAATACAAACTATAAGGTGGGTATAAGGCGGATATTATAAAATATATCCTAAGAAAAAAGGCTCTTAAGTGCTTCGCGCCGCCTCGTTTCCCCGCTTGCTTGTGAGTATTTGATTGTGAGAGTGAATCGAGGGTTTTGCCGCCCAAAGTATTACTAAGTATCATATATATTTTCTTGGTTTCTATTGATTAAACCCTCTTGAACGATTTGGTGTTCCACCATCGTTCTAAAGTCATCGAAGGCGTTCACTCCACGTGATCGTTTTCATTCCTTGAGGCTTCGTTAATCAAGAGATTTGATTAAGGAGGAGATTTGTGGACTTTTTGTCTACTTAATACATTTCACCAAACTCCAAAAAGGTTAATACAATCAAAAACCACAAAAAAATTGAAAAAATACAAAACACCAAAAAGAATCTTCTTTGCTCATCCCCTCGTTGTACGTGACGTTTATGCTAAATCGAAATCAAGCAAGACGTGCACGTAAACAAAAGAACAAAACTCCCACTCCCAACAATTCTAGTGAGGAGTCTCCTATTGACGAACCCATTGTAAGAGAAGCACCAACCATGGCGAATCGAACTATGATGGAGTTACTTCAAGCACCCACTGAGGGTTATGGAGAGGCTATTGTGATTCCCGCAATCCTTGCGGAGAATTTTGAGGTGAAAACGGGTTTGTTGTCCATGATTCAAAACAACAAATTTCGTGGTGATGAGAAGGACAATCCACACAACCATATCCGCCAATTCAATTGTCTTACTGCTACTTGCAAGTTTAAGGATGTCTCTAACGACTCGATTAAGATGATGCTTTTTCCGTATTCCTTAGCGGGGCCCGCAAAAAATTGGTTAGAGAAAGAGCCACCCAATTCTTTATTGACGTGGAAGGATCTCGTGTCTAAGTTTGTGAACCAATTTTTTCCGCCCTCTAAGACTACGCACTTGAAAAACGAGATTTCAAAGTTTTCACAAGAATTTAATGAAAGTTTTTCAACGGCTTGGAATAGGTTTAAGGAAATGTTACATGAATGTCCTCATCACGGTTTTTCCGATATGCATCAAATTGACACGTTTTACAATGGACTTAATGATCATGAAAGGGATTATTTGAATGCCGCCGCGGGTGGTAATTTTTTGTGTAAAACGGTTGAGGAAGCTTTGGTGATAATTGAAAATAGATCTAAGGTGTATAGTCCTCGTAGCACGTCTAGTGTTCGTAAGGCTTCGTCTTCGGCTTCACCTTCTTTGTCTAATACCATCGATGCTTGCCAAATTGAGGCGAACTTGGAAAATAAGATTTTTGATAAGTTGAAAGGACTTTTGATTGAGTTTAAAGTTGGTGAACCAAGTGCTCCCGCTACGGCTAAAGCGGTTGAGGTTTCTTGCATGTATTGTGGTGGAGGTCATGATTTCTCCGAGTGCATTACCAACGGTGGTAACACTTCGAGTGCCTTCGCGGCCACGGGAAATTACAACCAAAACGGTCAAGTTTCCCGCTCTAATCAAATGACCCCACCGGGTTTTGGTTCAAATCAAAATGCTAACAACTATCGCAACAATCAAGTTGGTTTTAAGAACAATTACAAAAAGGGAAACTATGGGAATCAAGGGGCTAATAATCAAGTTTCAAACAAAAATGATTTTCAAAATAACAACAAAGGTTTGCAAACATTGAAAGATCTTCCAAGTGAGTTTGTTGAATATGCTAGTGGGAATGATGCTATGTTTGACAACATACAAAGAGAAATCATTAGCCTAAGATCCGAGTTTAAAAACGACTTGAAGAAAGAGTTGAAAAATGAGTTAGCTAATGAACTTAAAATCCACACCAATAAGATGGAAGGAAATGTCACTAGGTTGCAACAAAACCAACAAAAGATGGAACAAGGGCAACATGAGATTAAACAAGAGATGCTTAAGGCCGAGAAAATGCAAACCGAAGCCGTATTGAGGCAATCTAATTTTGAAGATAAAATCTCGTCTATGTTTGAGGCAATAATGTGTAAACCGTCGTCAAGTGGTCTTCCTAGCAACACCATATCCAACCCTAAGGGTGAGATGAAAGTGATTACCACACGTAGTGGTAAGACACTTAAGGAGCCGATTCCTCAACCAATTGCTCCTACGGAGGAAGCAATTGAGGAAGAACCCGAGGTGGTGGTCCAAAAGGAGCATGTCCCAATCCCACGAAGTACCGCTCATGCCACACCTACGGTTGACCCATTACCATCATTGGAACCCAAGATTCCAAAGGCTATGCCTACCATGCCTCAACCCACACCACCTTTGCCCTATCCATCGAGACTTAGGAAGGAGAAACGTCAAGAGCGCGACAATTACCAATTTGAGCTTTTTATGAAAATGTTTCGTGATTTGCACCTTAATGTGAGTTTCGCCGATGCCTTGGCCATGATGCCTCGATTTGCCGCTAACTTTAAGAGTATGTTGAACAACAAGGAGAAATTGCACCAATTGTCTAGTTGTTCGTCGGTTTATCTTAATCGCATACCTCAAAAAGTCGGTGATCCCGGTAAATTTTTGATCCCTTGTGCAATCCAAGACATGGAAGAATGCTTCGCCTTGGCCGATCTTAGTGCTGGCATTAACTTGATGCCACTTGCAATCTTCAAGTCGCTCAATCTTCCTAATCTTACTCCTTCACTAATGTCTATCGAGTTGGCCGACCATTCCACAATTCCCGCATGTGGTTTGGTGGAAGACGTTTTTGTGAAAGTGGGGAAGTTCTACTATCCCGTAGACTTCATTGTTGTTGATATCCCCACGGATCCTCAAGTTCCTCTCATTTTAGGTTGTTCGTTTTTAGATACGTCTATGGCTTTGATTGATGTTCATGCTAGAAAGATCACCTTACGTTTCAACGACGAGGAACTTGTTATAAACGCAACTCAAAACTCTCAAATTTCTCATGTTTATTCCGTTGCAACCATAAACCTCGTTGATATGATTGACGTGGTTTACGAGGAATTTTCACAAGAAGTTCTAGGTTTTGGTGATGAAGAAACTAGTGGCAATCCCACTATGTTGGATCCAATTCTTGATAATTCGACACCAACCTTCACTCCTTTTGAAGGTGGTGGTTTTACGTTGGAAGAATGCAATGTTCCACGTACTTGTGACGAAGACCTCGACAACGATGAGGACTTCTCGATTATCAATGATTTTCTTAACGATTTCCCATTTCCTCCACCCGAGGAGGTTATGAGTATCGAGCCCAAATCTTCACTTGAGGAACCACCTATTCTCGAGTTGAAAGATTTACCTCCTCACCTCGAATATGTCTATTTGGAGGAGGACGACAAGTTGCCGGTTATTATTGCGAAGGATCTTTCGAATGATGAAAAAACCGCACTTGTCGATGTTCTAAAGGACCACAAAGGGGCGATTGCGTGGAAGTTATCCGACATTAAGGGAATCGATCCCAAATTTTGTACCCACAAAATCTTAATGGAGGAGGATTTCAAGCCCACAATCCAAAGTCAAAGGAGGGTGAACCCCAAAATTCACGATGTCATCAAAAAGGAGGTCCTTAAACTCCTTGACGCGGGAATGATTTACCCTATTTCCGATAGCCCTTCGGTGAGTCCTATTCATTGTGTCCCTAAAAAGGGAGGGATGACCGTTGTGCCAAACGATGCCAACGAGTTGATTCCCACTAGACTCGTGACCGGATGGAGAGTGTGCATTAACTATCGAAAGTTGAATGAAGCCACTCGAAAAGACCATTTTCCCTTGCCCTTCATGGACCAAATGTTGGAGCGTCTTGCAGGAAACGATTTCTATTGCTTTTTAGATGGTTTTTCCGGTTACCTCCAAATTCCCATCGATCCTCGTGATCAAGAAAAAACTACGTTTACGTGTCCATATGGAACGTTTGCCTATCGTAGAATGCCATTTGGACTTTGCAATGCACCGGGAACTTTTCAACGATGCATGATGGCTATTTTTCATGATATGATCGAGAAGACGATGGAAGTCTTCATGGATGACTTTTCCTTGAGAGAATGTTGAAACGTTGTGAGGAAACCAACCTTGTGCTCAATTGGGAAAAATGTCATTTTATGGTTAAAAGTGGAATCGTCTTAGGGCACAAGGTTTCGAAAGCGGGGATTGTGGTAGATCAAGCTAAGGTAGACGTCATCGCCAAATTACCTCATCCCAAAACCGTCAAGGTAGTTAGGAGTTTTCTAGGCCACGCGGGCTTTTATCGACGATTCATCAAGGATTTCTCGAAGATTTCTCGACCCATTACACATCTTCTTGAAAAAGAGGCACGTTTTCTCTTTGACGAAGATTGTGTACGAGCCTTTGAGATCCTTAAGAGGAAACTTACCGAAGCTCCCATTCTTGTTGCTCCCAATTGGAACCTCCCCTTTGAGCTTATGTGTGATGCAAGTGATTACGCTATAGGGGCCGTTTTGGGGCAACGTCATGATAAGCACTTCTTGCCTATTCACTATGCTTGCAAGACGATGACCGAGGCTCAACTTAAATACACTAAAACGGAAAAGGAGTTCCTTGCCGTGGTATATGCATTTGAGAAGTTCCGACCTTACCTCGTCTTGACAAAATGCATAGTGTATACGGACCATTCGGCTATTAAGTATCTCATGGCAAAGCAAGATGCTAAGCCGAGATTACTTCGTTGGATTCTCCTCCTTCAAGAATTTGATCACACCATCGTTGACAAAAAAAGGAGCCGAAAATCTAGCGGCCGATCATCTCTCTCGTTTGGAAGATCCTCACCAAAGTGTTTACGAGCCCAAGGAAATCACCGAAACATTTCCGCTCGAGACACTTGGTGTAGTGAAATCCCAACTTGATTCTTCTACCCCATGGTTTGCGGATTTTGCAAATTACCATGCGGGTAACTTCATCGTTAAGGGTATGACGACTCAAGAAAAAACGAAAATTCTTTCGTGACGTCAAGTTCTACTTTTGGAACGACCCTTACTTGTTTCGAACTTTTGCCGATCAAATCATCCGACGTTGTGTTTTTGGCACCGAAGCTTCTAACATCCTTAGAGCTTGCCATGAGGGACCCACGGGTGGTCACCACGGTGATAATCTCACGGCTAAGAAGGTGTTTGATGCCGGCTTCTTTTGGCCTACTATTTACCGAGATGCACAAGATCTTGTGAAGTCGTGTGATGCATGCCAACGACAAGGAAAAGCCTCACAAAAAGATGAAATGCCACAAAATATCATTCAAGTATGTGAGATCTTTGACGTTTGGGGCATAGACTTTATGGGGCCGTTCCCATCATCTCGTGGTAATAAGTATATTCTCGTTGCGGTTGACTACCTTTCTAAGTGGGTGGTTAAGTTCTTGAAAAGCTTGTTTGCTCGGTTTGGAACCCCTCGTGCTATCATAAGCGATCGTGGAACCCATTTTTGTAATGACCAATTTGAAAGAGTCTAAAGGAAATATGGGGTTACACATCATCTTTCTACGGCTTATCACCCACAAACGAGTGGGCAAGTCGAGGTTTCAAACCGAGCTTTGAAGAGGATCTTGGAGAGATCCGTAGGAGAAAACCGACAATCATGGTCGGATAAGTTGGACGATGCTTTATGGGCCTTTAGGACCGCTCATAAGACACCCATTGGGTGCACTCCCTATAAGCTTGTGTATGGAAAGAATTGTCATTTGCCTATCAAGTTAGAACATAAGGCTTATTGGGTCCTAAAGCATTGTAATGATGATATGGAGACCGCGGGAAAACACCGGAAAATGCAATTAAATGAATTGGATGAATTGAGGGATATTGCTTATGAAAATTCATTGATTTATAAAGAGAAAACTAAAAAGTTGCATGATTCAAAAATAAAAAACCGGGTTTTTAACGTTGGGGATCAAGTTTTACTTTTTAATTCAAGACTAAAAATCTTTTCCGGTAAGTTGAAATCCCGTTGGTCCGGTCCATTCACCGTGACTCAAGTATTTCCATATGGGACCATCGAGCTAGCTCAAGATGATGGTCCTAACTTCAAGGTGAATGGACATAGGTTGAAGCACTACTTTGGCGGGGAAGTTCCATCCTTTAACTACCTCGACCAAGTCACCTTCCCCAATGATAATTAGTATTGAGGGGATCGAGTCGAGCTCATGACTCGGTAATAAAAAACGAGGTGCCTCGTGGGGGAGTCCCATGCTTATCCTATGTACATATTATCGCTTTCTTAGTCTAATGTAGCTTACGTGTGGGGATTCGTGCCCTTCCAACCTTTGTTCCATGGTTGTTTGTACATTGTGAACTTTAGATCATGATCTTCACGATTGGAGCCTCTCGTGTCCGTTTTATGGGAGCACTCGATCGTTTGCTTTGGAGACATTTCTCAATATCCATGATATATCCTTTTGATGTTCTAACCTTAGGTTTTTAGCACACTTCATAAACGGCTTTAAATTTAATGGTTACACCCTTTCAATGCTAGATTAGGCATTCGACTACGTCTCTAGTATGGGGGTGTTTGCACCCCTAGACTCGAAACATTGAGGACAATGTTTAACTTTAGTATGGGGGGGTGAATAGATACTACCCTTGCCAAACCTTCACGCTTTCCAAAGTTTATCTTTTTGTTTATCGTTTTGTTGCAAAATAAGGCTAAAAATGGCCAAATTTTAAAAATTTTCTCATGTTTTATAAGTGTTTGAAGACACGAATGTAGATTTTCCGATGGCGAGAATAAGAGTAATTTTTGACTCGACCGTGCGTGTTGAGCACTTAGCTTTGATTCCTTAACTACACATTAGGCTAAGTCTCTTAAATGAGGACGAGAAATGATAGAGTTAATTATAAGTTACTATGCTAAACGTAGAGTACTCGTATTCTTTCAAAAACTCATGTGTTCTCGTTGTTTGCTTATTCTCCCTTCGCATGTAAATATTTTTTGCTTAATAAATATTGACTTAGCGGTTTAGTTAGGATTGTTGGGTTTCTAGTCTTTTCTAGTAGCTTCCGTATAATTAAATTGGGAAGACATTAAGGTATCGCCAGCGTCACAGTTTTGAAGTATTGGCAACCCCAATAATCGAAAGCTTCACCCAATAATAAGATTTCAAGTGCTCACCTAAATCTAGCAAACAATTTGAAGCCCCACAAGGCCTAAAATCTATGCAAAATTGAAAGTGAATCAAGCCTTAATCTTCGAAGCTTTAAAGATCCAAAATTCGCTTAAGCGTGAGGATATACGTCTTTGGCTAATAAAACCACCGATGAGGCGGATAATAAAAGGCAAGGCAAGACCGAAGTCATAATAAAAGCTTCATGGCGAAGTTGAATAAAAGATGGAGGTAAACCAAAGATAATAAGGCCCTTCCGTTAGGGGGCGTATAAAAGTCTTGGTAATAAGTCTCATGTTCAAAACCGTTATAAAACCGTGTTTATCGATTCTTCTTGTCAACTTAATTTTTTAACATCGTTGTCTATTAGGAGGGGTTATTGATTTGATGGTCTTAGTTACACCGTTGGGACTCTATTTTTAGACCTAAATCTCTATTATCGCATAAGTCAACAATGTATCCTCGTGAAACATTTAAGACATCATAAAATATAAGAGATACAACTTAGGAATAATGGGAGGATAAGTACGTGATTAGGGCATATGAGTAGTGTTAGCATTACTAACTTATAATGACAATGATCTCGTTGCACGCTTGGCATGGAATTGGGGTGAAAATCGAGGACGATGAAATTATTTCTAACGAAGCATTCACGTGTTCTTATTCTATGAACCTAAACGTCCCATTTTGCGATGAAAATCATACATTATGTCTATAACACAAGTAGTAACAATAGTAGTATTGTAGCTAGTTTATCGTTTAATAAAGTGAATAAAATGAATTTTGGAGATGCTTTGATACTTTATTCTAGCATTGCGTGAGGGCACGGCAATGGTTTAGTATGGGGGAGTGATGAGACTGCTTTTATACATAGTCTCATCTTCCAAAAAGGGCTTAAAATGCATTAAATATAATCAAAATAACCAAATATATGCTTGTGTTTGTTTCTTGTGTATTTTAGGTACGGATATTGAGATAATGACAAAAGATCACAAGAATCATGCAAAAACGAACACGGGAAACGAAGCCGCACAATGAACCAAGCCCTAATGAAGACTTTCCCAGGATCAACCCTTGAAGATTTGAAGAATTATGAAGAAGGGTCCTCCAATTATGAAGAATTGACACTTTATACCCTTGTATCCTCATAATTACAAGTTTGGTCCCTAAAGTTTGTCAAAATTGCAAAAAGGGCCCTCCACTTTGAAGATTTGGCAAGTTTAGCCCCTCAACAAAGCTAAATTGTCAACCAATATCATCCACAAAGTCAAATACATCATGAAGCCCTTCAAAGTACAAGAAATTACAAGTTTGGTCCTTTGAAAATTCCAAAATTACACAAAGGACCCTCAACTTTCAACAATTGGCAAAAATGGTCCCTCAATCATCAAGACTTGGCAAATTCAGTCCTCCAAAATGACAATGATACAAGTCTAGACCATTAACATTGAAGAAAATACCAAATCAGTCCTTCAAGAATGCAAAAATGGCAAGAAATACCCCTGAAAATACTTTGGAAAAGTATTTGGGGCAAAAGTGTGAAAAGTGAAAGTTTAAATACAAAGGAATGTGAGTTTTGGCATGTTTTACACGAAGTGGAAAGAATAACAAAAACAAAGGGTTTAAACTGGCCAGACACCAAACTTACCTAGACCAACCCACACTCTACACGTGTCCCACTCAATCTTTTCCACCAATCACCACACACCATTACTCCACCTCAGCTTTCCACTTAACCGGTTTATAACTAATAAATATTAGTTACAAAACACGCGCTAAACACCCCATTCAAACCTTAATCAGGATCAAAACATGCACTATTCATCTTATGAACAAATTTGGGTTTTCTTAATCCGTTTGTAATTAGCACCCAATAACCTCCAGAATTGTAATTAGGGTCTCCCTAATTATAACCCAACTCACAAAAAGCTTGCCACATCACTCCTTAGTCACATGTTTTAACCTGCTTTTCACACTCTTGGAGAAGATGACAAAACAGGACAGCCATCCAACACCCCACATCCTTGCTTCAAACTTAAGCTTATTATGAGCCATTGATCAAATTCCACCCCTGCCAACTTATGCAAACGTCCAAGAAAACATCACATGAGTCCAAGGTTTTCAAATCCTACAAGGGCATATTGGGGACTTCAACCATTAGGGTTTTTAGTTATTAGTTGTTCCTTAGTCACTTGTAAGGCTATATAAAGCCACTTAGGCCTTCACATTTCAGTTTGCTTTTGATTTTTCCTTGGTTCAAGTTTTTGTAAATCCTATTTCTAAGTTAATGAAATTGAGTTTGAAATCTTGAAGAAAAGTCATTGGCCAATCTTGTTTACTTCTTTCATTTGTTATATGCTTGTTAGTTCTTAAAGTTCAAAACCTGTTTTTAAAAGAGGAGTGTGCAAAAGTTTGCATATTTCCTCATTTTCTTGATATTTTGCTAAGTCTTGTTCCAATCTTGGAATTCCTGGGCTATAGGGCTGATCATAGCATCCTAACTGAGTTGGTTAAGGTGTGGTGAGGCTTATAACTTGGGGATAATCAAGTGTGGGGTAACAAGTTTGCATTAATCAAGTTTTCCAAAGTTTCTAATTTTTATGATATTGTGCTTAACCCTTGTTAAATCTTAGCAGGCTTTTTGTGGAAGCTTGTGCTTGTTCTTGCTAGCACATAAGCTCAAAATTCGTGGGTGTGGATGTACATCCATGAGGTTTGCATACTTAATCTCTAAATCTGCTTAAATTGTGATTTTTGGTGATATTTGTATGAAACTGTTGTTCTTGTGAATTTTGTGGCTTGTTCTTGCTTGAATCTGTTTATTATACTTGTTTTAGTGTTAATTGATGCTTGGTTGGCCTGAAATCTCATTGTGCTTTTGAAAATTTTGATTTGAAAAAGTTAAAGGGGTGTTTGGGTCTACTGGTTTATGCTTGTAACTTATTATTGTGTTAAGGGAAGTTGTTGTTTATGATTTGTATCTGCTATACCTTTGTTTGAGAGTGTTTTGCTGCAAGTTTTTGGGTTTGAACACTTGAATCAATCAATCTGCTATATAGACCTTGTTACTGCTTGTTTTGACCTAGGATTTTGGGAACACATAGTGTGTATGCATGCTTAGGGATAAAAGTGGTTTAAACAAAGTTAATATAACCTGTTTGAAAGATTTGAGGTGTTGAAATTGGCTTGTGTGTCAAATACATCAGCAAAAGTAGAAAACTGAATGTGTTAGTGTTCATCAGTAACTTTCATTGCTTGAATCTTGCTTAATTCTTTGAACCAGTGCATGAAACCTGTTTAGACTTGCTTATTGGAGTTTATTATAGCTTTTGTGTGCATTTGCTTGAATCTACTCTTAAGTGCTAAACTACTTATTGTTCATGTCTGTATCATGTCTGATGAATGATTGATTAAACTGTATCAATTGGCTGTTAGTGATTGTGTTATTTTGATTGTGATTGACTCCTTTTGATCCAAAGATCATTTGGGTGCCTTTGTGAAATCTGAATCTCCAAAAAAGTCACTAAAGACAAAAAGTCAAAATAGTCAAGCAGTGGAAAAAGTTTCCACTGCTCAACATCCAAAACTAGCCCCTGCTAGTGCAATTTTGTCATCAGCTTATCAATAAGCTATTCTAGCTTATTCTGACTTGCAACAACTTATTTTTTGTGATAGATCTTCATTATTTGACCCATTTAAGTGAACTGGAGCTTATGAGACTTTGACTTTGACTTTTTACTAGAAAGCCAACTTGTTTGACTTTTAACATAAGTGCTTATTTTATTTTCCAGCTTATTGAGTGTGCTTATTTGAAAGGTCTTTGGTTTTTAAGCTTAGTTTTGTCAAAAGAAACATTTTGCAACTTGAATCAGCTTCTGAGGTGGTCTAGATCATAAAAACGACTATTTTGTCGTTTTGTGAATAAGTTTGTGACTTGTTTCTGGCTTATTAAGTGGGCTTATTTGAAAATTCTTTTTGCAGAAGTCTTTGTTAGGTCAAAAGAAGGTTGTGTGTTAAATTTTAGCTTATGGCTTAATGGGCCAAAAAGCCCATTAAGAATAAGATGCTGATTATAAGTTAGCTTATTTCACATTTTCAGCTTTTGGGCCTTTGGAAAAAGTTGTTTAAAATCAAATTTTGAGTCAACCTGTGCTTTTTGGGCTTAATTTGAACACTTTTTCTTATTGGGCCTTAATTAAGCCCAATAAGGGACTGTTTTGGGTTTGGCCCATTTTCTAGGCCCAATAGGGGTATTTAGGTAATTTCACCTTCATTTCTGAGTTATTTAGGTTAAATTAAGCTAGTTTGCAAGTTTTTAGAATTTTTTTATAATTTTTTGATTTTTAATATTATTTTAATTTTATTTTATTATTAAAAATTAAAAGTCTGATTTTCTAGGTTTTTATGTTTTTCCTAGGTTCTAAACACTTAATTAGGATTTTTGCAACTTTCTAAATATTTTTTAGGTCTTTTAATTATTTTCTATAATTTATTTAAGATTTAATTGATTTTAGGAGTTTTTAATTGTTTAAAAATAGTTTTAATTGGTTTTAAAATTTTGAAAAATAGTTTTTAGCTTTATTAGAGTATTTTTGAGGTTTACAAACTTGAAAATCTTGTTTAGGGCTTTTTAATAATTAATTTTGACTTTTAGGGCTTTAATTAGCATTAAAAAGTCATTATCTAATTAATTAAAAGGTTTTTGCAAGTTTTGATTTTTTGTAAACTCTTAGAATATATTAGGGATTTTTGGTGATTTTTAGAAATTTTTAGGTTAAAATTTTAATTTTGGTAGTTTCTACGACTTTACGTGTACGCCTTTTTAGACTTAGTTTAATCCGTCTTCATAACCGTCATTCTCTTCTAATCCCTTTTCTATTTTTCTTTTCTCAAATATAATCACAAATTAATCCATATCATTACACACATAACACACTAGCCTCCTTGAGAACGAACCTTACTTAGGGTCATTCACGCACGGTTTTTCTAAATCGTCGTGCTCACTTGCCCTATTTATTGCTTCCTTTTCCTAAAGGGGTAATTTTACAACTATCAATGGACTATATATACCCTCCTCCTAGCATGTTAGGAGGAGGTTGACTCACTTGTATTCTCTCTCTCAATCTAATATTCCCAAGTTTCCAACCATTCTTTCTCTTTTCTCTCTCTACTTTCTCTCGCTAGAATTCATCTATCTTTCTTCTTATTTCTTGTTTAATCATCACAAATTATATGGGACAACAGGTCTTTCATTCATAAATCATTACGCTCTCGGTATAACCATCTAATCTTTTCTTTGTTATAATTATTTTATCATGAATTATTTATATTAAACATAAGAACACATGAATGGTATGATTAAGACATGTAAAAGATTAGGAATTATTCAGGTTTTTGGTTTGGTTAGCACAGAAACCGAGAGCCCAAGGCTCTCGGTGGGGTTTTTGGATCGGCCAGCCAAGACATGGGGGTCTCGGTGGCTGTTGTTCATGGTCAGCTGCAACATAAGAGACCCCAGCGGGGGGTATTAGTTTCAGGCAGTGGCAAACCTGTTGGGAATAAAATAAGCTAAGTCGCTGAGACGTTGACAAGAGTAATTTGGACGCTGACAAGAGTAAACAAGGCGCTGACAGATGAGCACTGACAAGAGGCACTGACAGATGAGCACTGACAAGAGTTATGCAAGCGCTGACAAGAAGAAGTCCAACCACTGATAGGAATACTTAGTCAACACGTTTTATATTTGAAGTAAATATATGATGAATATTGTATTTTCTATGTTTATCTTTACCTAGAATAGTTGATAGGTAAACCTTTGTACATGACTCCTTGTGTTATAAAAGGAGGTCGTAGGGTTTATAGTTTATATACATTATTCAGTTTTACAACTTTCATTGTAAGCAAGTTCGTTTATCAATCTAAAGTGAAAGTTTGGTTTACATTGTTTGTTTTGTTCTTTGTTCTAAGTGTTAATTACGCATAACACTTAGATTGTTTGATACAAAAAAGTTCTCTAAGTATTAATCTTGATTCAATCTCGTTTAATACAAAGCTAATCGATCTAAGTTTGGGATCAACAAGTGGTATCAGAGCTTGTTGAGGAACTTTGATCTAAAAGAATAGTAAACCCTAAAACCAGACAAGATGTCTACCACAGAATCTTCATCCTCATCAAATAACAACCTAAAAATCCTCATGCTCGACCCTGGCAACTTTGAACACTGGAAGTTCAATTTTGAATAATATCTTCAAGTGCATGACCATACTCTTTGGGAAGTTATTGAGTATGGGAATCAATTCAATAAAGCAACCAGGATTGCTGCTGCTATTGCAGGAAGAACCACAGCTGGTTCTACTGCTGCAGAGCTTGCTGAAAGACCTGAAGATGGAAGAGCTATCTCAACTGCAGAGATAGCCTTGAGAAGGAATGACATGAAGACCTTGAATATTATTGAACTTTCCTTGGGTCCAAAGAATCAACACAAGTACTGAAGTTTTGATTCTGCTAAAAATCTTTGGGCAGCTCTTCAAGTCACCTATGGTGGTAATGATGATACAACTAAAGAAAGAAAGAGGCAATTGTTGCATAATATGCTGTGTTTAAGGCTCTTCCCAATGAACAGCTAAGTGAGGTGAGAAGTAGGCTTCTAGACATCACTAGCAAGTTGTCTTTTATGGGAACAGAACATGATGATGCTGATATCATTGCTACTTTCCTTAGAAGTCTTGGTGATGCATGGAAAATTGAAACTAGGTCAATTATTGCTACCAATTCCCATAAGAGTTCTTCCTTTGATGACGTCTACAATAAGTTATAGATTTTGGAGAGTGAGATCTTACTTGATCATGGAAGCAAGTCAACATCTAGAAACATGTCTTTCATCTCACATAGTGAAGCTCAAACTAGTGAAAGAGATTCATATGTACATCCTGTTACTGGATCAACTTTTGTCAACGGTGGATCAACCTTTGTCAGCGGCTCAAATTTTAACGCTGACACTTACAATGTTGACTCACCAAGTCTTAAACCTGCTGGTATTGATTTGGATATAGTATGTGAATACATTTCTGCATTGCCCAATGGTCCCTTAATTACCTATGAGGATCTTGAGCTAATCAGTGATGAGAATTTGGAAGAGATGGATATCAAGTGGAATATGGCACTTGCAAGCATAAGGCCAACAAATAGAACATGAGATTTAGAAGAAAGATGACCTTTAATGCTAAAGACACAGCTGAATTTGATAAATCCAAGGTTGAGTGTTATAACTGTCATAGGATGGGACACTTCATGAGGGAGTGCAGATCTCCAAGAAGATCTGATGCTGGAAAGACTTCAAGCCAAATCATCAAGGTTGAAGAAGCTAAGCCAAAGGCTATGGTCACCATGCAAGATATTGATGGTGTTGGATGGGACTGGAGCTTTATGGCAAAGGATGTGGTAGATAATCAGGCTTTGATTGCTGAGAAGGAAGAAGAAGAGCATGCTCACTTTGCTCTCATGGCCAACTCCTTATCTTCATCAGATAATGAGGTATATGATGATGCTTTATGTAGTAAAGGGTGTAGATTAAACACTGAAAAGCTTAACAAAGAAAATTTAAAGTTAAAATCAGATATTTTTGAGGTAGAATGCAGGCTAACAAATTATAAAATGACACTTGTACAATCTGAAGGGACGATAGAGGAATACAAGAAAATGGAATTTGACCTAAAAGATCAAACTAATGTCTTGACTAATGATCTTAATGTTAGTGTTGAACATAGGGATACTCTAATGAAATCTAGAGCAGATTTGCAACATAAGTTAGCTGAAGCCATTAAGGATAAAGAAAATGTAGGGCTTAAGATTGAAAAGTTTGATAAAGCTAGTCAAACCCTAGAAAAGTGTGTCAGTGAACAAAGAGACCCTAGGGACAAATCTATGATTGGGATGAATAAATATGTTGTTGTTCCTCCACCTGCTGGGAACTTCTATGGTGTTTAGAGAAAATATCTCTCTTGGACTGGTATTCCAGAACTCCAAGAAGAGGAATTTATTCTTCCACCTAGAGTGCTTACCCCAGTTGAGGAATATCAACAAAAGATGACTGATCTTGAACAATGGAAAGCAGCCGACCTTTTTCTTTTTGTTAAGGGTAGAATGCTTAGTGAAAGTCCATTGGTGCCTACACCTATTACTGTGACCAACCCCACAACTAGAAAAACCATCGACATTGGCTCACCAATTAAGAGAAAACCTAGTGTTATATATGCTAAAATGTATAGAAAACGAAGCTAGTATTAATAGGTCACTCCAAAACGAAGCTAGTATTAATAGGACACGGTTCTTTCAATCTAGACCTAAGGTTATGTCCAGAAAAGCTTGTTACACATGTGGGAGCTTTTCTCATTTGGCCTATAAGTGTGTCAGTGGCTCTAAATTCACCACTGACAATAGGTCAACCATGGTCAAACCCAGACCTTTTGTCCAACCAAGCCCACAAGTCATTAGACCAGCTCCCTTCTTTTCTAAAGGGACAAATACTCATGGACAAAGGCCCTTTCAAAAGACCAACACTTGGTCCAACAGACAATGGGTTCCTGTAGCAAACCCGAATTTGGGCGCTGACAAGAACAAATTCAGTGCTGATAGTAACAAATTCAACGCTGACAGCTCCAAGTTTGGTATGAAAATGCCACAACAAGCTGCTGTTAGACCTTATATTAGACCAAGTAACAATTGGTACTTACAACCTAAGGGAAAGTGTTAATCCCACTTAATCCATAACACAAGATTTAGAGTAGAAAGAGAAGAAAGTTAGAGAGAGAAACTAGAGAGAGAAACTAGAGAGAGTGGTGGAAGGTTACACTTTTACTAGGTGAAAAGAAAATGAACCAACACCCTCTTCCACACATGGAAGAGGGTATATATACCCACGAACCACATAGGCTTTCCATGGGCCATGGGTTTGTTTCCATGGGCCGGGCTTGGCTTGTCTTGGACTTAGAGCTCCTAACTTATACAATATTAGCTTAAAGTCCAAGCCCGGTTTTCTCGACTAACCTATTACAATACAAGACCATTTACGAATAAGATGACCTATTACATTCTTGTTCGACTATATAAAATATAGGGCTAACAATCTCCCCTAATGTATCGGTCATCTTTAAAATGAATAAGATGACTGAGTGAATACATTCTTGTGGAGGTGATCTTCCTTCTTAGGTCTTGTATCTTGGTCTTGATCTTGTTTGTAACGGCTTTGTTCCTTCATGCCTTTGTGATCTTTATCTTGAGCCTTTGTCATATGATTTTGAGTGCTTGAGATCTTCAATCTATTCTTGATAGTGTTCATCTTGAGCTCTTGTGACAAGATGACCTATTACATTCTTCCATTCTTAAGTATCTTGATTATCGCCATTTTGTGCTCTTGTGACTTCTGAATCGACATCGGTTACACAGCTACGCCACCTTCTTGATATGCATCAACATATATAGACACGGACGAAATGGCTTTGAACATTTCACCCTAACTCGGTAGCATTTTACCTCCGATCGATGAAGACCGTTAGACGGTATTAGATACCATACCTGTGATCGGGTAGATTCGATTAAGAATATCCTTGACAGGGTTTCCCAGCGGTAGTAACCAGTTCTCTTTACTCGACCCTCTCAAAGCAGACTGCGAACGTAAAGAGTGAATCATAAGGATAAATTATCCGTCTGATTAGAGTCGTCAATTTGGATTTCCTGGAATAAGTTTGATTCTAAAAGAATCGCACCATTGTTGCTTTCCAGTTTGTCACAAGCTTGATTCATAGAGAATCTTGCGAGTCACCTACCGTAGTGCTGTTTGATGTTGACACTGGAAGGATTTCCATTCGTCACTGTGAGCACTAAGGAGTGTCACTCTGAATGTTCTGGCAAGATCACATGGATTTTGCGAAGAAACCTGGAATCAAGTTTGAATCAATTAAGAATCCAAACATAGTTGCATTCTAGTTCTCACAAGTTTCATTCGTGTTGAATCGCACAAGTTACCTACCATGAGCTTGTTTGATGCTGGCTCAAGCAAGATTTTCATCTTCATTGTGAATTGTATCACTCAGATGTTCTAGCAATATCACAAGGATAATGCGTAGGACTCGATTGTGTCCTAATGAGATGATAGATAGATCTCGTTTGGCTCTAGAGTCAGTTGTGCAATTTGGTAATCGGAGGCTGGAGCAGACTTCCACCTTTTCAATATTAACTAACTCGGAGTAAGAAAGTCAATAGATACGTGTTGATCTCTGTGACAATGAGACAAGTTTATTTTAAGAGAAACTCGAATGGCTGGAGAAGGGTTGTGCATCGCATTACTGGGTCCATGACACTTGTCTTCGATAGATGTGTTAACCCGGTTTCTGCCTAAGTTGCATAGAATATTCAACTCCTTCAATGCTTACCAATACGTCATCACTAGCACCTTGTTGTGATTGTTCTAGTTCTAAATTAAGTAATTGGTCCGCATTCAGCTTCATTCAACTCCATCTTTCCTAAGGACAACTATTTCTAGCTATGGAATGTCCTTGGGTAGATCCCTCCAGTTCTGGTTGGATCATATGATTTAGTTTCCTATCCTAAACCACCTTTTGACTCCAACGTTTCGTCATGGATAGTAGGTTGTTTTGGGTATAGATCATAACCATAAACCATTGAAAACCATTCAAAGTGCTTGATAAAAATCAAAACTTTTAACACTCTGAAAGTTTTACATTTCCAAAATGCTCCCCCTTCACACATGCATCGATATGCGAAATAGTTTAGCATGTGAATGAAAGAGTTGCACTTGAGTCTTTAAGATCACATGTTGCGATATATTACATTTTAATCACATTTTCTCCCTCTATCACTAATATAAAAACATAATATATTAGAGGTACCAATTGATTAAAATATGACAATTTCTGAAAACCGATTGGGAGAGAAACATGTGTGCACGCATGAATCATGGAACTTTTTAAGTCGGGTCCCTCCCCCTCAACAATATATATGTGTGTTAAAACAAAATTTGACAATATTTTGGAAAAAAGACACCACAAAATATGTTGAGGTACGGAGTTGAGATGCCTTATCCGATATAATATATTACATTTGACAATTTAATATCAGTTCCAAAATGTGTTGGATACATAAAATATGACAACTTTGAGATGTACCCAACAACATTAAAGGCTTGATTTTAAAACGCCCCCCCTCAAAAATTGATCAAAGTAACATATGACATTTTAGAGATATAAAAACCATTTTATGAGGAAGGGAGTGTTTAACACACAATTTTGAAAGATTTAGAAAAATCTTTTGAGAAATTCTTGAAAAATTGTGTTCAACTGTTTTAAAATAATTTCGATTTACATGAGCTCAAAACTTTGAATGTTTTGTGACTAGCTCATGACCAAGAAAAATTAATTTCCCGCTTTGAAGGATAAGTTATCATCCGTGATCAACTGTCCTTAAGGTGAAGTTCGAGTTCTAAGCTGACATTTACTTAGAAGTCGTTTTTCATGAACTTAAAAACTTTGAATGTTTTTATGAGAAGCTCATGACCGATAAATATTAATTTCTCGTTGAGAAGGATAAGTTATCGTCTGAAACTTTCCTTAGTTGAGGTCCGAGTCCTAAGTTGTGATGCGCTTAGAAGTCATCATGAGAGAATATCAAGCAGCTTCATTTGCCAAAACCTCCAAGTCTTCTGGAGTCATATACTTCATACCAAGACGGCCAACGAGATACTGAAACCTATTTTGAGATATGGCTTTTGTAAACAAGTCTGCTATCTGGTATTCAGTTCTGAAAAAGTATAATTTCAAGATACCACGTTCCACTTGTTCCTTGATAAAGTGATATCTGACTACGATGTGCTTGGTACGGGAGTGCTGAACCGGATTGCAAGAGATGGCTATGGCCGACTTTGAGTCACAATAAATACGTATTTTATCAAAGTGGAAGCCATAATCCGTGAGTTGAGTTCTCATCCAGAGGACTTGAGCACAACACGCGGATAGAGTCAAATATTCTGCTTCAGCTGATGAGAGCGAAGTGCAATCCTGCTTCTTTGGTGACCAGCTCACAAGCTTGTCTTCCCCTAGGAATTGTACGCTACCAGAAGTGCTTTTTCGACTACCAAGGCAACCTGCATGATCAGAATCTGAAAAAGCTGTTAGATGAAAACCGGTTTCTTTCGGATACCAGAGTCCTATATGAATGGTATTCTTAAGGTACCGAAAGATCCGTTTAACCTCCTTGAGGTGCTTTTGAGTGGGTCTGGCTTGATATCGAGCACAATAGCATGTGGCATGATGAATATCAAGCCTGCTGTCGGTAAGGTACATAAGAGACCCGATCATACTGCGATATCGCGTTTGATCTACGGGATATAAGTACAAGTCAGCGTCTAGGGATTTGGTCGATAATGGTGTACCAACGCGAGCACATGATTGCATACCATGATTTTTAAGTATCTCTTGAACATACTTAGCTTGGTTAATGAAGATACCATGTGGGGATTGATGAATCTGGAGGGCTAAAAAGAATTTTAGCTCCACCATCATCGACATTTCAAATTTGTTGTGCATTAAATTTTCAAAACGTTTTGAAAGTTTTGGGTTCGTAGAACCAAAAATGATGTCATCAACATAAACTTGCACCAGCAGTATGTCATCCCCATATTTGTTAATAAAGAGAGTATGATCAATAGAACCTTTGGAGAATCCTTTGGTAACCAAGAAGTTTGATAGTTCTTCGTACCATGCTCTTGGAGCTTGTTTAAGTCCATATACAGCCTTCTTGAGACGATAGACTTTTTCAGGATGATGTGGATCTATGAATACTTCCGGCTGATTCACATACAATTCTTCCTTCAAATGACCGTTGAGAAAAGCAGTTTTAACATCCATCTGAAAAAACCGTGAAGCCCTTATGTGCAGCATAAGCAAGGAATATCATGATTGCTTCCAAACGAGAACTGGAGTGAATGATTCATCGTAATCTATGCCTTCTTGTTTACGGTATCCCTTAACCACAAGACGAGATTTGTTTTTGATGATGGTTTGTTCTTCATCCAGTTTGTTTTTCCAGATCCATTTGAAATCTAAAATTGACATTCCATAGGGTCTGTCAACAAGTTCCCAAACGTTTAGTCGTTCAAACTGATGAATTTCGTCTTGCATTTATTCAATCCACGCATGATCAGTCATGGCTTGCTTGGTTTTTGTAGGTACAATTGAACTCACGATGAGTGCATACATACACACATCGCCATCAGTTTCGAGTTGTCCGCGTGTTCGAACCGGTTGTGAAGGATTTCCAATGACTTGCTCTAATGGATGGTCACGTGTCCAATAGTGAGTGGATGGATATCATTGGTAGAATGTATGCATGTTAGACGGATCAACATGTTGAGTAGAAGACTCTCCGACTTCGTGTACCGGTGTACCGAGCGGGTTGATAAATTCTTCTTCGTCAAGTTGTGCATTTACTGCTTGATTGTTGTTTCCTCCTTCAGCATTGACGGTTTGTGATGTTGGTTGTATGACAGTTTCTTGAGTTTGTTGAGTATCTAATGGAATTGTCTCTTGAGCAACGGTTGTTGAAGTAGATGCAGTTGTGTCTTGTTAACTTTATTCGGGTGGATCAACAGTATTGACAGTGGAAGGCTTTGACACAACACGATTGTTTCCATAGTAATATTCATCAAACATAGGATCATATAAATCAACCAACTCATTCATTTGTGTCGTATCCGTCGAGTCTGCTATAGGAGTGCGTTCTTGACATTCTTGCACGGGACGTACACTGTTTTGTGTAGGTGCCATTGCTGGACATTAAGGTGCGGGACTTGAGTTGTCGTGATCAAGTACCATTTGTGGCAATTCGTCAAAGTTCACATGAATTGTTTCGACAATAATCCTTGTTCTCTTGTTATAGACCCGATATCCTTTCGACAATGGAGCATACCCCCCAAAAATACATGCATCACCTTTTCTTTCATGTTGTCGATATTTTCACCGTCTTTAAGAATGTAGCAAGAAGATCCAACTACGTGAACGAATTTGACAGTAGGTTTCCTGCCATTGATGATGTGGTAAGGTGTCTTTTCATGTCTAGGGATGACGAGAGAACGATTCTGGGTATAACAAGCAGTTGCAATTGCTTCAGCCCAAAAGAATAGTGGTAATTTTGAAGCAGAAAGCATTGTTCGAGCTGCCTCAACCAAAGTGTCGTTCCGTCTTTTGACAACTCCGTTTTGTTTAGGAGTTCGATCAATAGACGTTTGATGTTCAATGCCTTCTTCTTGAAAGTAAGATTGCAAGTTCTTGTTCAAAAATTCAGTACCCCTATCCGTTCTCACGGTTAAGACTTGAGCTTGAAGATTGCGTTGTATCATCTTGAGAAAGTTTTTGAGAACCTCTGGTGTTTCATCTTTGGACCTTAAGAAGAAAGTCCATGTGTATCTAGAGTAATCATCAACAATCGCGAGAATATACTTTTTCCCGTTAATACTCTCTACACGCATAGCACCACATAAATCCATGTGTAGAAGTTCCAATCGTCCTTTTGAGCTTGGGGTAGTCTTTGTTTTGAAAGACTTTTTTTTTGCTTTCCCCAACTCACAAGAAGAACAAAGATGATCTTTGACGAATTTTAACTTAGGAAGACCGGTTACAATATCATTCTTCGAAAGAAAGTTGATGGTGTCAAAGTTGAGATGTGACAATCGTTGATGCCATAACCATGCTTGAAATGATGAAGCTTTAGCCATTAAGCAAATTGAATTTGTTGAATATGAGGCTTGAAGATTTACTGTGTAGAGATCAGAACCACGAGAACCTGTAAGAAGGTCATTCCCATCGTAGTCTCTTACATAGCAAGTAGATTTACGAAAAGCCACTTCCAAATCCGCATCACAAAATTAACCAACCGAGAATAGATTGTAATTCAGTCCCTCGATGTAATAAACCCGTTTGATAGTGAGATTTCCTTGAACCAAATCGCCATATCCAAGTATCGGTGCAAACTAATCATTTCCAAACCGCACAGTACCCAGAAACTTCTCCACGAAGTTAATGAGAAGCTTGAGATTGCCCGCCATGTGCTTTGTGCACCCGGAGTCCATTATGAATTGGATGATTTCGAAGAGCTGTAGAAGAATTAGAAGGCAATTTAGAATTTGACAAATTGGAGCCCTTGATAGAAACGGGTTCCAAAATAGTAGTGGGCCTAGATGAAAAGTCTAGAGGCAGGCTGATATTCCTAGACCCAATCACTAAAGTGGTTTACTTAGGTACCTATTTGTATCCGGGTGGTGTAAATCTCGAATACCCCCATGTACATGTCCTAATCATGTTCTCATATAGCTTCTTTAATCTGTTTTGTTTACGCAGAGTAGTGGAGTCTAACGCACTTAGTTTCTTAAGTGGTTGATCAGTGGATTGGTTCAAAGTTCTTGTAGGTTCTCTAGTACTAGTGTGCACAAGAATAGGCTTCCTAGTTCTAGTATTCACGCCATTATGATTAAGAGCACAAGCATCATTCAAAGTCTTAACATTCAAACTGTCATTACATGCAGTTACAGACATTTTATTCATAGAAAACTTAAAATTCATACGGTGGTCTTCTACTTCCATCTTCTTCCCTTGACTATTGTTATGCATGACTCTATCTTGAATCTAGTGCTCTTAATCTGTGGTCCGCTAATGCTAGTAGTAGGAGTTACTCCTGCAGAAGAAGACACATGTTGATTTGTTTTCCTAGTATTATGAGGTAACCACGATGTTCTAGTTTGAGTGGACCTAGTATTCATCTTATACATTCCAGGTGCTATCACATTTGTGCTCTTATCAGTACCTAGCTTAGGCAAATTTTGTGTGGGTTTGCCCAAAATAGAAGATTTAGGGAATTTGACCGCATTCGATTGACGAACGACGGATGGTTTAACCAAATCACACTTTCCTTTCATTTTCTCAATGAGTTTTTGTAACTCAGTGATGGCTATGTCCCTTTCTTGTAGCTGAGCTTTCAAATCATTTATTTCGAAATATTTTTCATTTAATTGACGAACCAAAGAAGCTGCCATTTCTTGACACCTTTTATGATTATGAGATTTTTCACCTTTTTGTAAAGCAAGTTCAAGAGAAATGGAGTGTTTCTCAAGTTGGGAAAAACTTTTCGAAAGTTTGTTAAATGACTAAATTTGTTTCGAAAGCTCTACTTCAAGATTGTGACATTTCTCGTTCGTTTATGACACTAGACATGCTACACGACAATATTGATCAAGATCGGTATACACACCAAGTATAGCATTCATATGGTTAGCAGAAAAGTATTCCTTAGAAAGTCGATCAATTTTCGTTAGAAAGTTGGTGTTCTTGTGTCATTAATTTAATTTGAAGAAAATCAACTTCATCTTCAAGAGATTTAACATATCTTAAATTAGTTGTCATTTCCTCAGTGAGAGCGTTATAAAACATTTCCACATTATTTGAAAGATCATCGATGGTTGGAACGATACATTGTTGAACGACGACTTCTACCTGTGGGTTAGGTTTAATATTTCAAACGGTATCTCTAGAGACTTTTTCATAATCGATGGCACCTTTGTACAAATTTGAAACCCCTTGTTTTATAAACTCAAATTCCTGAACACTTTTGCTTTTCTAATCCCATTTACGTTTTTCATCCAAAATTTTCTTTTCTAACAAAATTGATTGCTTTTTGAAACTCCTTTTTAAAGAAACTTTCTTTTGGGTTCATCACTTGGTGGTGGAACACTATTATACATCTTTTGTTCTTTGGAAAGTTCTTTTTGAGGAACAAACTTAATATAATGATCAGAATCAGAAAGGTTTAATAAATCACTTAAGTTTGATCGACTTTCTTCTTGATGACGAATGATTTCGTTGCAGTCAGGTGAAAGAATAAGAGCAAGATTATCAACATAACAACCGATATCATAAAGAGCGGGCTTCATAGATTGAACGTTCTTGAGATATTCAGGCATAACAAAACTCGTTTTCATATTTCTATTGAGCATATTCATAGTTTGAATAGACTGACCCGTTTTGTAAACAATGTTGTTTAACGTTTCGACTATCTTTTCCAAATCAAGAATTTTTTCAATATCCTTTTCTTTATGAGTTTTATAAAGCTCAGTTTGTTGTTTGTTAACCGACTAAAACTCAGTAATCTGGAGTTTATGTAGCAGCAGTTGTTCTTCAAGTTCCGATATCTTTTGTTTTGACATATGAATTTCGTGTGTTACTTCAGAACAATATTGTTCATTGAGCATCTTACGTTCATATACCAAACCATTAGCTATTGCAACTCGTCGATCAGCTTCTTTTACATAATCACACTCTTTAAGCCTGTCTATCTCCTTGGCTAAGGATGTGTTTGCTTGCTTGAGACGTTTATTAGCCTCTTTGTTTTCATTAATTTCAAGTTTTAAAGAATCAATAATAGATGCAAGCAAATCACGGTCCTCTTCCGAGTCAGTATCCTGAGTAGAATTTTCGTCATCATTACACATATGCTGTGAATCCGTAGAGATATTGCTATCCTTCGTGTCCATTACATATGTGTCATTGATGCTTTCGGGTTGCTCAGGATGTCGTCGTTCATTAGCAAACACATTATAGTAATCATTTGATGGTACCTTTTCAATTGGCTCAGTATCAAAGATTAGTCCAGAATTGTCAGCAGTCTCTGGAACCACTTCTTGAATCTTTGCCATGTACACATAATGTGCCTCCAACTCTTGATCATCAGCTTCATCATTAGTGTCATCACACCAATCAACTTCATCTACTGTGAGCGGAATCACTGCCTCTTCTTTCTTACACATCAACATCTTTTCCTTGTGATATGAAGAGTCCTTAACCCGTTTTGGCTTCTTGCATTCCCTGGCCATGTGCCCAAATCCCTTGCAATTGAAGCATTGAATCCAAGTCTTCTACACAACTGGAGTGCCTATAGTACCTCTAGCCCCAACTTGATTCGGCATCCTCTGATTATCATATCTAGCTTCACGATCATATCTAGGTTCATGATCAACTTCCTTATATCTAGCATTGGATGATGATCTGAGGTTGTTTTTGGTAGGTCTGTAGATCTTCTTATAAGTTGTGGTGAGTAATGACATGAGCTCTTCAATCTTCTTGTCCCTTGAAGTTTGTTCATCATCACTGTCTCCATCTGACTCGGTGTCATACTTTGGAGGTGGAGTGGGGAAAATTGCTTTTGCTTTATTTCTAGCAGTAGCTAGAGGTTTGGTGGATGAGCTTGATGACCTTGAGGAATGTGTAGGTGGTTGTTGATGGGGAACGGGTTTTGTTGAAATAGCAGCCACAAAAGCAATAGATTTCATAGATCGTTCTGCCTTTCCAGCCCTATGTTCATTCCCTTCATTCTGATGTTGTTTCAATATATAATAAAGTTTGTGGTAAGATATATTCTTGATATCCTCCCTTTGTTTGACCAAAGTCACAAACTTTTGCCATTTCGGTTTGAGTGGAAGTAGAAACTGAACATTGGCATGATGATTGGAGATGGTGCACTGATTTCTGACAAGCTCATTCATCATTTTGTAGAATCTCGAGTAATATGAGTCAATGGATTCACCATCTTCGGATGTGAATTTTCCAAACTCCCAAAGTAGATTAGTCTCGAGATCTTGAACATTTATCGACTCACCTGGCTTCAATCGATGAATTGCATTCCACATTTCCATAGCATTAGGACATGCATCAACCGTGGAATACATATCGTTATCTATCCCAGTGAGTATGTAGTTCACAACATCAGCTTCAGCTTGGAGGAGTTTCTTTTTCTCAGCAGGACAAGTGTCAAAATTCTCCATAGCTCGTGTAGTTGACGAAGTACCATCCTCTGCTTGTGTGGTAAAGGGTCTGAATTCAAAAACTAGAGGTGGGTTCTCAAGGCAATGACGAAGAGCGATTCGGTTCTCTTTAGTGTCGAGAAATCTAAGGAAACGAGATCTCCAATGAACGTAGCAACTGGTAGTGAGGACAGGTAGATTACCATTGCCACCTTGTTCCAAACGAATTTGATTAGCCGTCGCATTGTTGTTGTTGTTATTAGACATGGTGATTACTTGTGAATGGATTAGGATCTTAGTAGATTTGTTGTGATGGGATGTGGTTAAAATTTCGTAGCGTTCCGAGAATCTTCAGTCCGACAATAAATTCCTCAGTCCGACAAAATGGTAAGCCAAAAAATTTTGTATCGCCAAATTTTGAAATTGAGTTAGAAATACCCAAAAACTAGTAGGGAAAAAACTAAATTTAATTGACCTAAAAATTTAACTCTTTTTTTATGTAAACTATGTTCCGGGACTAGTCTAGATAGTGGCTAAGTCTAGAAATTGCTTGAAAAAAAAATGGCTAAGATTCCGCAATGTAGATATGCAATTAGGACATAATTCCGCGATGTATATATGAATCAATTCCGCAATCAAAAGAGTGATTCAATTCCGCAATCACAAGAATGATTCAATTCCGCAATCATAATAATGATTCATTTCCGCAATCACAATGATGATTCAATTCCGCAATCACAATAATGATTCAATTCCGCAATCTCATTGATGATTCAATTCCGCAATCACTATAATGATTCAATTCCGTAATAATGTTGTGGATTCAATTCTACAATGACTTTCGTGGATTCAATTCCGCAATGACATTCGTGGATTCAATTCCGCAATACTCTTGTGGATTCAAATCCGCAATGACATACAACTCCGCAATGATGCTAGATATTGCAGAATCATGCACAATATTGCGAAATTATGCAAGATATTGCGAAATTAACCTAAAAAATGGATCTCGCATGTACTTGATGATTTTCGAGATTAAAAGCCAAAAATGAAGCCAAACACCGAAAAATTTTGCGTTTTTGACCAAACCAAGAAACCCAAATCACTACCACGCCTATGTAGTCGATTTGTCTACTCACTAACACCACAAAAACGCAAAAAAATTTGACGATCCGAGCTATATATTAAAGAAAATACACGAACTCAATAAAACAAACCACACGAACTTCAATCACCTATCTACTATAGGCTCTTGATACCAAATGTTAATCCCACTTAATCCATAACACAAGATTTAAAGTAGAAAGAGAAGAAAGTTAGAAAGAGAAACTAGAGAGAGAAACTAGAGAGAGTGGTGGAAGGTTACACTTTTACTAGGTGAAAAGAAAATGAACCAACACCCTCTTCCACACATGGAAGAGGGTATATATACCCACGAACCGCATGGGCTTTCCATGGGCCGGGCTTCGCTTGTCTTGGACTCTGAGTTCCTAACTTATACAATATTAGCTTAAAGTCCAAGCCCGGTTTTCCCGGTTAACCTATTACAATGCAAGCCCATTTAAAACTAAGATGACCTATTACATTCTTGTTCGACTATATAGAATATAGGGCTAACAGAAAGGGGTCTAAAGCTTCATCTAGTTTGAGATGGAGACCTAAACAAGACCAAAACCCTAATTCTGATGGAATTTCTATGACCTGCAACAGATTTAATTATCTTTCTAAGGTCATTACTAAACCAATTGGGGTAAATTGGGTGTTCAGGCCACAAAGGGATGAACAAGGGGTTGTTAAAAGGACTAAGTCTGTTCTTATTGAATAATCTCATGGATCCAAGTCTGCTCAGGCTTGGGTTCCCAAAGAAAACTAATTTGTTTTCTTTATGTGCAGGGCATTCAAAAGCAGGTCAATGATCATGGATATTGGGAAAGTGGATGCTCTAGGCACATGACGGGGAAGGAATATTATTTGATAAATTTTACCCCCATTAAAGATGGTGACAAAGTGTACTTTGGAGGAGGATATGGAACTATATCTGGAAAAGGCACTCTTATCACCAACAACTTACGTTTTGAGAACGTTTTTCTAGTAAAGGAACTTGATTATAACTTGTTTAGTGTGTCATAAGTTTGTGACAACAAAAATAAAGTTCTTTTTACTGATACTGAATGCTTGGTGTTGAGTAAGGATTTTAAGATTCCTGATGAGAAGTTTATTGAATATAGAACACCTAGGCATAAGGATATTTATAATGTTAATCTAAAAGGGATTAAAATGAACAACATTTTTTCATGTCTTTATGCTAAAGCATCAATTGATGAAAGTAATTTATGGCATAGAAGGTTAGGGCACATAAATTTTAAGAACATTAATAGACTGGTGAGACATGATCTTGTTTATGGTTTTCCTTCAAAGGCTTTCCACAATGATCACTCTTGTGTTGCATGCCTTAAATGTAAAAATCATAAGGTCTCCTTTAAGTCTAAAAGTGTGCATTCCAGTTCTAAACCACTTCACTTGTTGCATATGGACTTATTTGGCCCAACTAATATAGAAAGTCTTAATGGTAAATCTTATTGTTTTGTTATAACTGATGATTTTTCTAGGTTTACTTGGACTTTCTTTTTGGCCTTAAAAAGTGGTACTGCCAAGGTTTTGATTAACTTTATTACCCAAATAGAAAATAGAACGGGCAATGAGGTTAAAATTCTTAGAAGTGATAATAGTGGTGAGTTTAGAAATACACTGTTAGATACCTTTTGTGCTGATAAAAGGGATTTCTAGGGAGTTTTGCATATAGCTAGAACTCCACAGCAGAATGGAGTAGTTGAAAGAAAGAATAGAACCCTAATAGAAGCAGCTAGGACAATGTTAGCAGCTGCTAAGTTCCCCATTACTTTTTGGGCTGAGGCTGTAAACATAACTTGCTATGTTCAAAATAGAGCCTTGGTCAACAACATCTATAATAAGACACCTTATGAGCTATATTGGAGAAGGAAGCCTAAAATAGGCTTTCTTAAACCCTTTGGATGTCATGTAGTGATTCTTGGTACTAGTGATGCCCTAGGCAAGTTTAATGCAAAAGGTGATGAAGGATATTTTGTGGGTTATTCTATGAATAGCAAATGGTATAGGGTTTACAACAAGAAGGAAAAACGCATCCTTGAAAAGGTGCATGTTAAGTTTTTAGAAAGTAAGCCCAGTGATCCTGAGAATTGACCAGATTGGTTATTAGATTTGAATCGTTACCTAGGACCTTGAATTATATGCCTGTCACTAATGCAGACATTGTGAAGAGGGATTCAAATGTTGTTGAAGAATCTATTGTTGAAAGTTCAGGTAAACAGGTTGCTAAGGAAGAAGGATCACATGTAGTTGAGCTAACCCCCATACTTGATTATGTTACCATTCCTATATGGACCGATGGGTTTATGCAAGCATCTGCTGCTGCTGGAAAGGAGGAAGAGGGGCCACAAGAAAAGCCAGTTGATGAATTCGTGCATGCATCTTCAAGCGCTAACAAAGTCAATTCAGACACTGACACGTTGAATTCAAACGCTGACAATCTGTTTGGAAACTTATTCTCTTACTCCAACAGAAATACTGTTGAACATGTTGAAGCTCCCATACTCAATCAAGAGGTAAATTCAAGTGAGGATGGGAGTGGCAATGAAGATGATATTGGAAACATGGAATCTGTTATCGAAGTTAATTCACTACTTGGGGGTGGAATACTTACAAAGGTGGCCAAAGATCATCCTCCTTCCCAAAAAATTTGTGATACTCATACTATTGTTCGAACAAGGAGAACTCATCAGACTCAAGGTGGTTTCATTGCCAATATTCACAAGAAGGAAGATACCCCTCTTGTGCAAGCATGTTTCTTTTCCTGTTTTCTGTCACAAAAGGAACCCAAGAAGATTTCTGATGCTCTTAAAGAATCAAGCTAGATTGAAGCAATGCAGGATGAGCTTCACCAGTTTGTAATTAAAGATGTGTGGGAGCTAGTGGATTGTCCAAGGTATGTCAGACCTATTGGGACACGTTGGGTTCTAAGTAATAAAAACGATGAAAGAGGAACTGTGGTCAGAAACAAGGCACGTTTAGTTGCTCAGGGCTATACACAAGAAGAAGGAATAGACTATGAAGAGGTTTTTGCACCTGTTTCAAGGATTGAAGCAATAAGGATTTTCCTAGCCTATGCTTCTTGCATGGGTTTCATAGTTTATCAAATGGATGTGAAAAGTGCTTTCTTATATAGCACAATTTAGGAGGAAGTCTATGTAATGCAACCTCCAGGTTTTGAAGATCCAGAGCATCCAGACAAGGTGTATAGAGTCAAGAAAGCAATATATGGACTTCATCAAGCCCCAAGAGTATGGTATGGTACATTATCCACCTACCTGGTGGAAAATGGATTTAAGAGGGGCACCATAGACCAAACACTATTTACCAAGAACTTGGTAAGGATTTTCTTCTTGTCTAGGTATATGTGGATGATATTATCTTTGGTTCATCTAATCCAAAGATGAGTGAAGACTTTTCCAAGCCCATGACAGACAAATTCAAGATGAGTGAAATGGGAGAGATGAACTTATTTCTAGGTTTACAAGTCCAACAAAAAGAAGATGGTATCTTAATCTTTCAAGACAAGTATGTGGTTGAGATCTTGAAGAAGTTCGGTTTTTCTCCTCATGAAAAACGGGCTAGCACACCCATGGACAGGGAGCACGCTTGGGGAAAGACTGGAGATGGAAAAGATGTGGATGTCATGCATTATAGATCAATGATTGGTTCATTGATATATCTTACAGTGTGACAATCCGTCAATTTATGGTCGATATTTTATTCTCAATATTTATTTGAAAACATTATTTTAATGTTATAATATTAACTCACTTATTTTTGGGAAGAAATTTGGGTTTACGTCTTGAAGTAGCATCGACTACGTCTAAACCGGAGGACTCTACGTTACGTGCTTATGTTTACATACACCGTTTTTGGTGACAGTCCGACATTTCAGGAAATAAATTTATCCGTGAATATTATTTTGGGATTTTAAATTTGTGTTGGTTCATAAACTCACTAATTTACGAGAAGAGATTAGGACTTAAGTGAATAATTTAACGTTCTTTACGACTAAACCAGAAACCCTAGGTTTACGTATTTACGTTTTTGAACTCCGTTTTTAATGAGACAATTTTTATTAGATTCGTTTTGTGCCGTTGATTCATAATTTATAAAAATGTTTTTCGTAAAACGACCCGAGGGCACGCAAATCGAGGAAACTAGAATCGAGGAGTACCCGTAAATAATTGGGTATGATACAAAACAAGTTATGCCCCACCCCCAATATGGGATGGTTTAAGCTTAAACAACACACCTAATGTGTGTCAAATTGTTAAGCTAACTAAGGACACATGTCCTTAGTCTTGCACCAAAACCATCCACACCTTAAAACTACTAACTAAAACCATTCTCTCACATAACACTCATGCAAACCACCATTTTTCTCTCAATTCTCTCCCTATGAACGTCCACTCTTCACCCAAAACAACCCCCATATGATCTTGTTATTTACACATATGATGAAAACCCATTGAAGATATATTGATTGGAGGTGATTTTAAGAACTAGAAAGGAGTTTCCATGGAGATCAAGGGCTGAATTTTGGAGAAGTATAAAAATATTTGGTGATCCTAGAAGTGGTGTTGATATCTCATAAGATTGGTTACCCAAAACCAAGTCTTGTTCATCACCAACCCCATCTTTTCATCACTTTGGTGGTATAGAGATTGTTCTTCCTATCCTCTTGTTATTTTGAATATGTAACCATGTATTTTCTTTCTTAATGTATATGTATATGATGATATATGATGATAAAAAATATTTTGTGGGGATCATGTGTTGATAAACTTGGATAAAAAGATTGAAAACTACATGTAAAATGGTTAAATCATGCTTAAAATAGTTGTCCGTATAAAAACAGTAAGCAACCATATGATAAAATGATAAAATGGCATAGTGGAATCAATATACAGTAAGTATTAAGTCTTGTACACATGTGAGAGTTGGCCATGCAATGGAATCATTATAATGAGTGAGATATGATCAAAACAATATTGATGTATCAATCTGAATAGTCTGTTTTGTGAGGACTGTTGGGGATACTTAGACTTGGATTTAGCAGTAGCTAAAACTAAGTTATTTGTAACACATAATATGAAGTTTATGTCATCCAAAAATGAGCTTCTATCTTCTTGTAGAACTCAAGATATGGTAAAAATGGTGAAAGTGAAAGTAAAATCAGATTTGTGAAAATTAAAGTATATAGTATTATAATAGCACTCAAGTAAATAATATATGAAATGTAAACTTAAAACCCACTAACTTATATATAACATTTATATAAGTATGTACAATAATAAATAAATGAGACATTTTATAAAAATGGCAATTTGATAAGTTTTATAAGTTATAAAACTATAAACATGATTTTTACGTCTTTTCGGCTAAAACCGTAAAATTAACGTTTTCGTCAATTAAAACTTAGATGGTCGGACCCGTATAATGTGAAATTTTTATAACTCATATACTGATATATAAGTACATATTACAAGTAAAAACTGATAAAACCCGAGCTTTATAACATATGAACATTAACGGGCCAAATTAGCCTTATTGGACTATTAATCCAACTAATTTGGCTAAACACTAATAAACTTGCTTAATTGGGCTTAACCCACTTGGACCCAACATGTAAGCATAGGACTGATAATAAAAGTGTAATTGGGCTAATATAATATATTGGGCTTGTAATGAGCCCATTGGGCCTCAAAATGTAAATAAATTGACTTAGTATAACTAGTCTAGAAATGTACCAACACATGACATTTTAATGTGTATAAAGATATAAACTCCCACATGATCATCATCATACTCATGATATCATCATATATATACATAGTTATTGTTTTTATAAAGTCATTGGACAAGAGTCTAAGACGAGTATTATTTGTCTAGGTTTCCGTGATTGAAGCACGTACCGTACATCCGAATCGCCAAAAACCGCCTTTCCCAATCAACGTGAGTTCATAGCCTCGCACTCTTTCAAATGTTTTTATGAAATGTTTTATAAACCCGCGAGGGAGATAACATGTTAGTTTTGATAAAATAGGACATCATTTGTCCCGACTGTTTGCTTATTGATTTGGACCCGAATGATTGTATGACCCGATGAATGATTATATGACCCGATGTATGAGATAAAATGGATTATTAAAGTAAGGTTATGTCACTAAAAGTCCCATTAGCATGAATTGTGAACTACCGGGATTTGGTAGACGCTTATGCATATAATAGTACTATTTGGGGACGATCACCCCAGTTCGCGCCTTGACGGTTGATCCCCGTCGTGCCACATTGATTGGTAAGCGAATTTATGTATGAGAAAATTTCCATAACGTGATTTTTGTGACGACACGCTAACTTAGATGGGCAAATTGAGTTTCGGGCTAGCTACCCGTTGTTTGTTGTAGTAAGGTAACAATGTCATGCGGCTTATAATAATCCAAATAACGAAAATACTGCTATACGCCTTGAATTACAATATATTGCGCGACTAGCAATACGGGATCTTATTATTGATATTATGTTCGTGTTTTGGTTTTACATAACCATATTCATATAACGGTTTTTATTTAACTCTATACAACGTTATAAAACGTATTGTATGATGTTTTTACGACATTGGTTCATATAATGGTTTTTAAGGCTAAACCCTATATTATGATTTTGACAAGGATTTGTATATAATGTTTTTGGCCTATTTTATGGCCTACTACAAGGATTTGTACAAAATGATTTTCGGTAATAAATATATACCGATGATATATTAATGGTTTTATTAAACTCTATGAATTCACTCGGTGTTTTTGCTGACCTTTTCTTTTAACATGTTTTATCTCAGGTACTTGAAGGTATTTCTCGGGAAGACAACAAGAATTCATGGCCCGCACTTAAATAATAATTTCCGTTCATATGCTTTGTAAAACTTGTATGAAATACTATGACTTGGGACCTATGTAAATTTGATATTTATGAATGGAAATGCTTTATTATTAAACGAAGCGATTTTTAAGCGTTGTCTATGATGTGAGTAATGTGCTATCCCGTAACACCAACGAGTCTTCCGCTGTATTGAATTGTGTATATTTGGGGGTGTTACAGTTTGGTACCAGAGCTCTCGTTATAGAGAACGAAATATTTTTAAAACTAAGGTTTTGAATAAAACATTTCAAAATCTTTTAACTATAAACATTTTTCTCAAAATGTATAAAAATCTTTTGACTATAACGGTGCCGAAGAATTCCCGAGTTATCGACAAGGCCAGACTGAGAAGTGTTATTTTAATATATATATATAACTTGGATTATATATATATGTTGTAATTTGATTACATGATTGTTGATGATTATTTTAATACTTATACGAAGTATTTATATGACGTAGATTGTCACAAGAAACCCTAACTCCCCTAGCAAATCAATTGAAGCTATTCCCGTAGGAATTCTAGCTATCCTAGATCTAAACTAAGTTGTGGATGTTTATGATCCCAACGAAATGGTTGATATTCGTAGGAATGTTGATAATAGTTGATTGTGATATTAAAGAAGAATTGGCGAGATTAAGTCTGATATCGATGCCATGACGATCTTTCCTTATAGAGTGGAGTTTGACAAAACGTTACCACCTGGAAAGGTGTCATCTGATTCGTTGTCACCCAATTATTAAATTGAAATCGAAAGGGTGAATGTTGCACTTGAGGCTGTCATTGGAACCATTACCCAAAAGCCCCATGCCACTAGTACCTTTCCGAGAAGTCTAACTAAATGTGCGAGTCATTTCATACTAGTGACTCCTTTGATAACTATTGTTGTAAGAGATATAGGATTGGAAATTAAGTGTTGATTATATCGTGCTTTTATTGCCCTTTCAAGGTCTAAGATTAAGGTTGAAAGTATTGGAAAATGAGGTAGGATGTTGCATTGAGTATAAGTTGATTGAAACTGAATAAAGTAAAAATTTAACTCGTATGTAATATGAAATTGTTAAGAGGAATTCGTTAAGTTGTTTGATTGAATTATAAGATTTTAAATGATTATTAGTTTGTGTTAAGGGTTGTTCCTAGGCCATTGTCCACTAACGAGGATGCCCAGTGTCCAAAAAAATAAATTGAAGAAATCTTCTTCTGAATTGGGACCGATGGATCTTTCGGGACATGTGGAACACCTAATGACTACTGTAGATTAGTATTCATTATAGTATCTTTTAAAAATCCCTAACTTAACTGAGACATCAGTTAGTAGGATGAGTTCTTGGAATTGTATGACATAGTGACACGTAATGTGTTACGGTACAATTTTGACTTGTTTGTGATTAATGAAAAGACTACCTTTGATTGCTAAATCCTACATGTGTCGATGTTATCTATCCTTTATTGCTTCCTCCTAATGTTCGCATTAGTGGTGCAACCATTGAACAAGTACTCATCTCGATTTGAACTACGTTGTGGATTATTCTCTTTGTATTCCTGAGCGCCATCGAGGTCATGAACCTCATGATTAATTGGCTAAGCTCATTTCCTGATATATTGTAGTTAGTTCTTGGTGAACAACTTTTCATCGCTCTTTTGCAGATCACTCATTGTTTTTATAAGATAAAACAGTATCCCTTGATAAAGATTGAATTTTCATCCCCATATGGATTATTTAAAGTGAAATTTATAAGTAATCGTTATTGAAATAGAGTTGTTTATAAAACACCTTGGAAAACTTAATTGTTTTCATAACAAAGAACATCTTTGTAAATTCATTTGATTTTTACTTCATGATTAAGCATGAATCCATATATTTTAAAAATTATGATAAAGTTTTGACGAACTGAGTATTGCATCGTTAATCTTAAAATTGTATATAGTTGCGCGCCTACATACAATTTGGAAGGGACGATGCAAGGCTGATTAGTAGTCACCAAGAAATTGTTAATAAACATTACATTTTCTTTGTAATTGTGGAAAATTGAATTTTTATGAGATTTGTAAGAAGTGCAAAATAGGGACATATTGTTAGGAACACCTACATATGTGCCCGTACTATTTATTCTTCTGAATCGAATTTACTCATCTGTGGAAATTGTCTTAATTGACAATTAATATCCCCTCCTTGTCCAATTCTTCCGTGGTGAGATTCTTTGGAAAAGTATCTGATTACCGAGTGTTGATACCCGATTGGATGTATCGACGTTCCTATCATTTCTTTTGATTAGATTTCATTTGAATGACCTGGGTAACGATCCGAGGAGCTTTCGAATGCGTACTCGAATCATGAAAACATGGGATATATTCATATTCGTTAGTGTTTTCGTCTGTATCTGATTTGAAATTCTCTCGCGTAAATTATGCGTTGACCTTGCTCTTTTAATGGTAGTTGTGTCTCCATATATCCTTGAATTTGTGAAGGGTTATGACTTATTATTAGTCTTTTGAGAAGTTCACATCTTATCAACGGCAATAAAACTGGAAAGTTGGTAGTGCCAGTAGAATGGATTGATTGATTATGACATGACGACATTGTCTTAATTGATGGGAACTCGAGTAGAATTCCCCCAAATGATAAGATGTTGATTATCGAAAGTGATCTAAATAATTCTTGATGGACGACTATATCCTGCATTTAGACTTGAAATTATACCATGAATAGTTGTGAACTAGTCATAGATCTTGGAATCTAGAAAGAACTTAAAGTAAATGTATAAAAGGATGTTTCTGGTATCTGAAACTTTAGGAGGTATTTGCTGGTAAATTACCTAGACTTTTGCCATTAAGGCAGGTTGAATTTGGTATTGATTATATTCTTGGTGCTGCACCTGTGGCGTGTGCACTGTACGACAGCACCATCTGAATTAAAAGAATTATCGTGCAACTGAGCTAGTTGTCGGAAAAAGCTTTTATTCTACCGAGCTCTTCATAATGAAGAGCTATGATGTTATCATTCCTTATATTTGTTGGATTACCGTGAACTAGGTAAATTGATGATAAAAATCTATATCCACTACCCAAGATGATAGATTTGTTCGATCATTTACAAGGTTCTAGCGTATGTTCTAAAAATTTTATCCACGGCATGGTTATCATTAATTTCGCTTCCGCGAAAAAGATTATCTATTCCAATCACTACATCCGGGACTTGTAATGAACATTATGAGTTTCATGTTATGTTGTTTGGATTGACCAACGCACATGTAGCATCCATAAATTTTGTGAATCACATGTGTAGGCTGTAATTTGATAAATTCATGCTTGTGATCATTAAGGATCATTTGTTTGTTTCTAAGAATAAGAAGGAGTTAATAATTATTTATAGATTGCCCTGAATTGGCTGAACAATGAAAACCTGTACCTTGAATATTTAACAAGTGATTTAAGGCTTGATCCTTTACATAAAATGACCGTTTGATTAATGATGGTAAGATATATATATATTGACTCTTCAAAAATTAGAGGTCATTTAAGACTTTGGGTTTTACCAAAAAGAAAGTGCAAATATGATTTGACAAATGTTTTATCAAAAAGAACTTTTAAGGGATCATTCCCTTATGCCCAAATCATTTAACTAAACTCTTGTTTAGGGGTAAATGTTTGTGCATACCTCAAGACAACTTAAGAGGGATTGAGGAAACCATTTAAACCATGACTTGAAATTTGAAACGACAATCTTTACTTTTCAACTAAGAAAATTTTGACCAAAGTATAACCAAAGATTTTTCGAACATTTACGAATCTTATTAATTATTTTCAATAAATCAACAAAAATCATGTTAACTAAGTTCAAATTTATTTTGAACATTTCTCTATAATTGGTCGAACTGAGAAAATTTAAAACTTTTTAAGTTTACGTTTCATGAAATTTAATATTTATTATTTAATTACTTGTAATAATTATCGACGCTTTAGACGTCGGATTGAGCAAAACTGATAAAAATGATAGTTGAGACGAAACTAAAACTTTGAAAAAATGAAGAAAGAATTTCTGAATGAATACGGTCATGATATTTATTTCATCAGGGAAGGTGAATGTAGATACTGACACATAATATAGAAAAGATAAAGAATTAATTAGGATGTGTTCCTTAATAATGATTGTGCAAAATAAATTGCCGAACATTTTAGAAATAACTTATGCTTTTAAAAAGGATAATATAGATAATAAAAAGGGGTTCGCGGCTAATGTGAACCATTAGAATTGAGAAGCCGATAGCGTTAAATGTTTTAAAGGCCACTTGTGGTTGCCTAAATATGGAGATTTAGAGATTTAGTCATGTTGGAATCTCATAAGATTAAGTATTCTATTCATGCCATTTCTGATTTAGTGTATCTTTATCTGAAGAAGTTGTACTGATGGCAAATTATGAAGGCAGACATCGCCTCATACATTAGTAAAAGTCTAACTATTGCAAAGGTCATCATCTGAATTTGATTCGATTTATCATTTCTGTTAATGATAGATTCTCGATGAAGAAATTGACTCTTTTGTATTTAAAGGAGTTGTGTAAACATAGTGTGCCTGTATCGATCATCGTTATCAAGATCCTCACTTCGCATCGAATTTCTAGACATTTGCTCAGAAGTCATTGGGAACGAACCTTGATGAGAGTACTGTTTACCACCCAAATCGAAGGGATGAGGTAAAGTAACGATACAAAACAATAGAAGTCTTGTTTTATGTTTGAATAATTGACCTTTGGTAATGAACGGAATAATCATTTTCTTTTGGAGAAATCATCGTTGATAATTATCGTATTAGGATCGAGATCGAATCTTGTGAGGATATATATATGAGAGCATCTGTAAGCAAGAGTTGGGAGGAAGACACCCGACATACACCCATTGTGAGTTGGACATGTCTTTTAGGTTTAAGGTTGCCGATGATGACGAACCTAACCTTACAAATTACCCGACCCGTGAAACCTGAAATGATTGTTGAAATTAGGATTTGATTATTGACTGTTGGTAGTGGGCAAGAGGTTATGTGAATATGAAATGTAGATCTTGAAGTGCAAGATGGGTAGCGAAGTTATGCCAAAAATTTTCACCATGGAAAAATGAATGGATGATCTGAAAGATCATGGGAAATAAGTCCCCGTTGTATGGGACCATTGAGATGATGTAAAAAGATGGTTTGAAAGGCATATAAGCTGGATCTACCCTAGGACTTTAAGGGCTGCGTGAATTATGTTTCGTATATCGAACTTGATAAAATGTCCATCAAGCGAAAATCTGATTGTTTCCTAGTAAAGTTTAGATCGGCAAAATGTTGCATTCATCAAAAACCCATGAACATCATGGATAGAGAAAGTAAGTCAACATTAAGCCTGATCTTATTCCCGTAGTTGTGTTTGCTGAAACTCGCGTATTGTAATGAATTACACTTGTAAAGAAAGACCGAATGTGGAGGAAATACCCACTGGCTTTAACTCTATAAGAAGCGAGTAGTAAGATAAATTGATCTTTGAGGACAAAGATCCTGTTTAGGGGTAAATGCTGTGACAATCCGTCAATTTATGGTCGATGTTTTATTCTCAATATTTATTTGAAAACATTATTTTAATGTTATAATATGAACTCACTTATTTTTGGGAAGAAATTTGGGTTTACGTCTTGAAGTAGCATCGACTACGTCTAAACCGGAGGACTCTACGTTACGTGCTTATGTTTACATACACCGTTTTTGGTGACAGTCCCACATTTCAGGGAATAAATTTATCCGTGAATATTATTTTGGGATTTAAAATTTGTGTTGGTTCATAAACTCACAAATTTACGAGAAGAGATTAGGACTTAAGTGAATAATTTAACGTTCTTTACGACTAAACCAGAAACCCTAGGTTTACGTATTTACGTTTTTGAACTCCGTTTTTGATGAGACAATTTTTATTAGATTCGTTTTATGCCGTTGATTCATAATTTATAAAAACGTTTTTCGTAAAATGACCCGAGGGCACGCAAATCAAGGAAACTAGAATCGAGGAGTACCCGTAAATAATTGGGGATGATACAAAACAAGTTTTGCCCCACCCCCAATATGGGATGGTTTAAGCTTCAACAACACACCTAATGTGTGTCAAATTGTTAAGCTAACTAAGGACACATGTCCTTAGTCTTGCACCAAAACCATCCACACCTTAAAACTACTAACTAAAACCATTCTCTCACATAACACTCATGCAAACCATCATTTTTCTCTCAACTCTCTCCCTATGAACGTCCACTCTTCACCCAAAACAACCCCCATATGATCTTGTTATTTACACATATGATGAAAACCTATTGAAGATATATTGATTGGAGGTGATTTTAACAACTAGAAAGGAGTTTCCATGGAGATCAAGGGCTGAATTTTGGAGAAGTATACAAATATTTGGTGATCCTAGAAGGGGTGTTGATATCTCATAAGATTGGTTACCCAAAACCAAGTCTTGTTCATCACCAACCCCATCTTTTCATCACTTTGGTGGTATAGAGATTGTTCTTCCTATCCTCTTGTTATTCTGAATATGTAACCATGTATTTTCTTTCTTAATGTATATGTATATGATGATATATGATGATAAAAATATTGGGTGGGGATCATGTGTTGATAAACTTGGATAAAAAGATTGAAAACTACATGTAAAATGGTTAAATCATGCTTAAAATAGTTGGATGTATAAAAACAGTAAGCAACCATATGATAAACTGATAAAATGGCATAGTGGAATCAATATACAGTAAGTATTAAGTCTTGTACACATGTGAGAGTTGGCCATGCAATGAAATCATTATAATGAGTGAGATATGATCAAAGCAATATTGATGTATCAATCTGAATAGCCTGTTTTGTGAGGACTGTTAGGGTTACTTAGACTTGGATTGAGAAGTAGCTAAAGCTAAGTTATTTGTCACACATAATAGGAAGTTTATGTCATCCAAAAATGAGCTTCTATATCCTTGTAGAACTCAAGATATGGTAAAAATGGTTAAAGTGAAAGTAAAAACCAGATTTGTGAAAATTAAAGTATATAGTATTATAATAGCACTCAAGTAAATAATATATAAAATATAAGCTTAAAACCCACTAACTGATATATAACATTTATATAAGTATGTACAATAATAAATAAATGAGACATTTTATAAAAATGGCAATTTGATAAGTTTTATAAGTTATAAAACTATAAACATGATTTTTACGTCTTTTCGGCTAAAACCGTAAAATTAACGTTTTCGTCAATTAAAACTTAGATGGTCGGACCCGTCTAATGTGAAATTTTTATATCTCATATACTGATATATAAGTACATATTACAAGTAAAAACCGATAAAACCCGAGCTTTATAACATATGGACATTAACGGGCCAGATTAGCCTTATTGGACTATTAATCCAACTAATTTGGCTAAACACTAATAAACTTGCTTAATTGGGCTTAACCCACTTGGACCCAACATGTAAGCATAGGACTGATAATAAAAGTGTAATTGGGCTAATATAATATATTGGGCTTGTAATGGGCCCATTGGGCCTCAAAATGTAAATAAATTGAATTAGTATAACTAGTCTAGAAATGTACCAACACATGACATTTTAATGTGTATAAAGATATAAACTCCCACATGATCATCATCATACTCATGATATCATCATATATATATACATAGTTATTGTTTTTAAAAAGTCATTGGACAAGAGTCTAAGACGAGTATTATTTGTCTAGGTTTCCGTGATTGAAGCACGTACCGTACATCTGAATCGCCGAAAACCGCCTTTCCCAATCAACGTGAGTTCATAGCCTCGCACTCTTTCAAATGTTTTTATGAAATGTTTTATAAACCCGCGAGGGAGATAACATGTTAGTTTTGATAAAATAGGACATCATTTGTCCCGACTGTTTGCTTATTGATTTGGACCCGAATGATTGTATGACCCGATGAATGATTATATGACCCGATGTATGAGATAAAATGGATTATTAAGGTTAGATTATGTCACTAAAAGTCCCATTAGCATGAATTGTGAACTACCGGGATTTGGTAGACGCTGATGCATATAATAGTACTATTTGGGGACGATCACCCCAGTTCGCGCCTTGACGGTTGATCCCCGTCGTGCCACATTGATTGGTAAGCGAATTTATGTATGAGAAAATTTCCATAGCGTGATTTTTGTGACCACACGCTAACTTAGATGGGCAAATTGAGTTTCGGGCTAGCTACCCGTTGTTTGTTGTAGTAAGGTAACAATGTCATGCGGCTTATAATAATCCAAATAACGAAAATACTGCTATACGCCTTGAATTACAATATATTGCCTGACTAGCAATACGGGATCTTATTATTGATATTATGTTCGTGTTTTGGTTTTACATAACCATATTCATATAACGGTTATTATTTAACTCTATACAACGTTATAAAACGTATTGTATGATGTTTTAACGACATTGGTTCATATAATGGTTTTGAAGGCTAAAGCCTATATTATGATTTTGAAAAGGATTTGTATAAAATGTTTTTGGCCTATTTTATGGCCTACTACAAGGATTTGTAAAAAATGATTTTCGGTAATAAATATATGCCGATGATATATTAATGGTTTTATTAAACTCTATGAATTCACTCGGCGTTTTCGCTGACCTTTTCTTTTAACATGTTTTATCTCAGGTACTTGAAGGTAATTCTCGGGAAGACAACAAGAATTCATGGCCCGCACTTAAATAATAATTTCCATTCAAATGCTTTGTAAAACTTTAATGAAATATTATGACTTGGGACCTATGTAAATTTGATATTTATTAATGGAAATGCTTTATTATTAAACGACGTGATTTTTAAGCGTTGTCTATGATGTGAGTAATGTGCTATCCCGTAACACCAACGAGTCTTCCACTGTATTGAATTGTGTATATTTGGTGGTGTTACATACAGCCTCTAGACCGGACATCATGTTTTCTGTGTGTGCATGTGCACGCCATCAAGTGACTCCCAAAGATTATCATCTTCAAGCTGTCAAAAGAATCTTTAGATACCTTAGGTGCTATCCCACCTTGGGATTATGGTATCCTAAAGATTCTCCATTGGAGCTTATTGGCTATTTAGACAGTGACTATGAAGGTGATAAGTTTGAAAGAAAATCCACAACTGGTGGATGCCAATTTCTTGGGAGCAGACTCATATCTTGGCAATGCAAGAAACAAACAGAGGTGGAAAATTCTACAATTGAAGCAGAGTATGTGGCTGCAACTGCTTGTTGTGGACAAGTTCTATGGATACAAAACCATCTGTTGGATTATGGGTATAATTTTATGCATACCAAGATATTTGTAGATAATAACAGTACATTATGCATTATTAAGAATCTGTACATCATTCTAAAACAAAACACATAGAAATTAGGCATCATTTTATAAGAGATTGTTTTGAAAAAGGTTTAATACATCCAGATAGGGTAGACACAGAAGAAAATGTGGCTGATCTTTTAACTAAACCTTTTGATGTTGGGAGGTTCCAATACTTGGTAACAAGTATTGGAATGATCAATCTCACCTAAATGTGTTTTTGAAATCATTGTATAGTTTGTACAGGATGTGTACTGTTATTTGTCTTTGTAAAGAATTAGGTTTTCCAATTTATTTTTCTAACGCTGACAAAGTTTATTTGAACGCTGACAAGTGTTAAAATGGCCGCTGACAGCAATATGTTAGTTTTGTTGTTTTTGATCTAATCATGCAGGCATTATGAGCATTGTACATTTGGATACAGAGTTGCTTATGGATCTTTGGACCTTACAAGGAATGTGTCAAAGTTTATGTATGATGGTTGGAATGTTTACATTCCTATCTTGACATAAATTTTTGCCATATACTTTTTATTTTGCAACTTTGTATATCTTAGTTTAAGGGGAGGTTTAGGAAACCTTTAAGCTTTTGGGTATTCTTAGAATACTCTTATCAAAGTTCTAGATTATGTCCACTGGTGAGTAAGATTTAGAATTTCTAATTCTTGAGGCACTGTAGCATGCAAAGTTGATATGATGTGCACGCTGCCAAGACATTTTAGCCTAGCATTGGGATTGGTTGGTTGGGAGACTTGGTGAACATTTTAATTGGGCTTACCTGGGAAGTTACAAAAAGTTTATATGAGGTAACTTCATTGTTAAGAACATTGGTTAGCAAGGGACACTTGAGGATAATTATGTCTATCTTGCTTATGCAAGTGTGCATGATTGGACAGTGCTTGTCACCCTATAGTCATTTTTAGTCTAAGAGTTATCTTCACTAGGGTAAACTTATTTGTTAAGGTCTTTTTATTTTTATTTTTGGCCACTGACATGATTTCTTTCCAAACGCTGATAAGACCAATTTAAACGCTGTCATGGAAAAATTTCAACGCTGACAAGAATATAGCCGTTACACGCTGATGTTTACTTTTTGATCGTTGAAAAACATTGGGGTCCACCCAGTTGTTATTTTTGACGAAAATATGCGCCGTAATTTTAGCGAGTTGGTAACTTTTAATTAATAAATGAGATAAGTTATATATTTTCCAAGATTGTGATGATTAGTTTTTGAAATAACTGCCTCATTTTTCTACCAATCGTCTGCATATAACTCTCCTATATATTTGTCTCTTTTCTTTAAAATAGGGTAACTACTATTTCTTGTCTGCTAATATTTCTCACAACCTTCAAACCTTCATTGTTAACATTTCACTGTTTTCTCACAACACTTTTCATGGCACCAAAGTTTAAACCTACTAATGTGGAATTGGGGTTCAGAAGCCAACACAACATGGTGGCTTATTTGGAAGAGGATAATACTTCGCATCCCCAATACAGTCAGATGATTGGGTATTTGAAGGCGTCTCTAAGGTATGCACTTTCACATACTCCACTCGTCCCTATCACACACATCAGGCAGTTTTGGAACACTGTGAGTTCCAAAAGAATTGATGGAGTGATTAAATTGACTGTTACTGTTCATGGGGTTCAATGGGTGGTTCTGAAGCTTTGATTCGTCAAGCTTTGCATCTTGATGATGCTGATGGTATAACTACCCTTCCCTTAGCAGAGCTAGAGTTAGGACTCCAAGGCTTGGGATATGCTTTGCCCCCAGTGGGGCATTTAAACAAATATACTAAACAACAGTTTCCCCAGCTTGGAAGTTCCTTATACATGTCATCCTACAATGTTTGAGTCCCAAATTCTCTTCTTTCAATGAAATTAACCGCTCAATCGGGAGTGCTATTGTTTGTATTGCAACTGGGCAAAGATATAATTTTTCAAAAATGATTTTTGATGGCATGTGTCACAACAAGGGTAACAAGATGACTCTTGATTACCCTAAGTTTTTACAAATGGTTTTTGATATGCAAGGATATTTCTGTAGGGACCATGAAAACTTTTATGAGGTCCCTACTCAAAAGAAAACTGTGTTTGGTAATATGAATTCACCACCCTATAGAGACCTTCCCCTCACCCAGCCATGCTAACTGTTATTGAAGCAGCTGAACAACCACACCCACAACCACACCCACAACCACACCCACTCCCAAAACAACCTCCATCACCCCAGCACATGGACCTTGACCCTCAACCATCAGGCGTTGACACTCACAATGTGAGCGTTGACACAGCCAACCCAAACGCTGACAACGATATTCCCCATATCCACACAGACCCCCACACCCAAACAGACCCTCATTCTACTTCCTCTTCAAAACAACCAGATTATAGGTTTGAGAAACGCCAAAGAACTGCTAGATTGTTCTCCTCTGGTGGTCCTAGCCATGTAGAAGAGAGAACTACCACCACAAGTGTGTTGGTGAAATGGGTGGGGCTGGGACAATTGCCACTGGCTTAGAAGCAGGTCAAGGCAGTCTCACCATCATTAAGACCCCATCCATGTTCGATGAATCTATTTGGGAGGTCAAATCCCCATGATAGAGGAGGGCAGACTGGAACCTTATTTAGCAATGGAATTGACGGTGATCTGTATTCGCTTGCAAAACCAAAATGCAGATCTTGTACATGCACAGCCCAAGGCCTTGAACTCAAGTCATTAAGGGAGAGGTTGGTTACTTTGGATACTGCCAATAGTAGGAGAAGGCAGGGTAGATTCCTTTCATCAGGGGAGGATTCTTACAAAGGGGAGGTTGAGGCACCTATTGAGCCAGTGAATTTGAGTAACAAGGTCTCACAGGAAGAAGGTGGTTTTAATGGAAGTAAAAATATGGAGATAGTTGAAGCACTGACTAGTTTAAAAGAGAAACCAGTTTATGATGTTTCTTCAATTACCCCTAAGAAGTTACCGTTTGTAGAGATGATGATGCAGGTTTCTGAGTCAGCCACTGACATTCAGAGTTTGAGCGCTGACAAGAGCAAATCAGACGCTGACATACTTAAAGGTATGATTGGTGTATCCCAACCACCAGTTATCATCAGGGATGTTTCTACACAGGTACCAGCCATTACTTTACCAACTATTGAAGCTAAGGATAAGGGTAAAGGGATTTTGCAAGAGGTTCAGGTACCTAAGAATGCAGCACAGGTACATTTTGATTCTTTTTTGGCTGCACAATTAGAGGAACATGATAGGATAGAGACTACTGATATGAGCAAAATCTCATATCCATAAGTCAACAAATCACCCTAAAACACATAGCAAATACCTAAATTTTATACACAAAAGGAGTATTATGTGGTATGTTTTGTGTTTGTGCTTGATTAGGTAACAAGGATACAAATTTGGAGCAAACAAGTGAAATCAAGCTTAAAAAATGAAGAAAAGATAAGAGAAGGATCAGAAGTGACAAGCCTTGCAAAGACAAAGGACAGATCTTGACAACATTCAAAAGATGAAGGACTAAAGTGCAATTTTGAGAAAGTCAAAGATCAAAGTCAAATCTGGTCAACCTTCAAGTCCAACAAGTCAAAGGATGCTTTATGAACAAGTTTGAAGTTTAAAGGATCAAAAATGACAATGAAATAAAGATTGGAGTTCAAATGAAGATTCTGCCAAAGTCAAGGGACTGAAATTGTCATTTCTCATACTATTTTAGGGCTTAATCCGTGTGAAATGAAATGAGCCAATAAGGAGCGAGTATTAGTGTGACATGGATTGCCAAGTACTCCTACTCAGCCGCCAAGTAATAAATGAGTAGGACCCAAACAGTATTGTCCACTTAGCCAATTTTCACCAATGAGGAGACGCCATGCAATGTTTATTATATCCATTTTGGATAATGATCCGCGATTAACACTCTCATCCAATAATAGACTACCACATATCATCTTCAAATTCATAACGAGCCCAGGACCAAGAATCTGCTACAATGAATATCAAGCAAAGATATAAAAATCAAAGTTGCTCGGAATCAAGCAAGGAACTCAACCCAACAACTTAATTGGATTGAAAGTGATTCATTCAAAAACCCCCAAATATGTTGATAAGCTGAAATTTGCAATTGAATGATTGAAGACACGTGGAGATCAGTGATTGGCTACAACACGTCATAATCCCCAACAAACTCTCATTCTCACTCTATAAATAGGACTTAGCTAGCTCATTTGTAACGTGAGTTTGTAGGTGTGAAAATACATACTTCTCAATTTTATTTCATCTTTAGTTTCTCAAAGTAGTTAGCAACTACTCTTAGGTGTTTGAAAACCACCTAAGAGTCAGTGAGTTAGTTAGTAACAGATTTGTAACCAATTTTCCCACCATTAATGATACTCAACATTCATTTTCACTCAACTCTCATTCTGCTGCCTTCATTGCTATAATCTTAGTGATTCTGAGTGTTTCTATTGATCATCCATGATCAATGGAAGTTGTTTGATACTTTGAAGACGTGTAGCTGGTTCAGAGTTCATTTGAAGTTCATTTGCAGTCCATTTCAGACATTTATAGCATGGGAGTTTACTGTAGCTGATCATGATGATGATGATGGTTATTAATGGTTAATTATTGGTGTTTTCAGTTGTACTAGAAGGCGCAGCGCCACTCTACTCCATCAGTGGTGGCCTAAAGCTAAAAAGTTCTAAATTTCTTGTTTAAATTCCCCTGAAAAGTCAATGCATGCTCAATTCTTAGAATAACTATTAAATGCCGAACAGATGATGTGATTAGCTTGATTGTAGTGTTATATTGTTGGATTGATAGTTTACTTGTAGTATAACAGTTTTGATTTCAGTTTTGCTAGTTAAAATTTGGTATCTCATCAGTCATAGATCATTAGTGCTTATGTTGTTGTTAAACAGGTAATCCTGTTAGTTTTTCACTCAAAACCATTCCATTTCTTCATTTGAACAAGTTTGAATAGGTGCCTTAATCTGTCTTAGCCTTGTTCTCAAAAAGTCTTTGATAGAGTTTCTTGACAGATTCTGTAAGTAGTGTTTGGTTTTGGATCATTTATGGTGATTCAGTGTGCAAACTTGTTGTAAAGTGTTCATTTACACTAAGTCCATTAGTGTAAGCATTTTGATAAAGCTTTATAGTCAAAAGATAAGTCAAACAGGCAATTGGCATTGAAAATCTTTGGGTCAAGTTCTTTACAAAGTTCATAAGAAAAAACTAGTGATCTTTGATTCAATGGCATTTCTTCATTTCTAGATGATTTTGTTTGAAGCCTGTTTCAATTTGTAGCTTAACATACATATTTTCACTGCTTATTAGGAAATTATACAATTTAAGCTTTTGAGTATGATTTAAGCTTTTCAATAAGCCTTAGACCAGATAGAAGTTTCTGTGATAACTAGTCTACTGTTTTGCTAGATCTCATAATCTAATTCATAAATCTCCCTATTTCTTTCATAAAATCATTTGCAAACATGTCTCGAGTGATTTCTGAGATTTTTAGCTTATTGATTTTTTGGTCAAACTTTGGTCAAATAAGCTGTTTTTGGCTTATTCGAGATTCTAGCTTATTTTGTTGACCATATTCAAATCTAAAAGACATTCCAAGCTTTGTGATATTTGATTAATCAGTTTTTGCAAGAAAATCGAATAGTGGACGTATGGATTTCTTTTGAGCTTATTTTGAGCTTATTGGAATAAGCTAAGTCTAGATTTAACAGCCTTTAATCAAATTCCTTTTGCAAGGCTAGCTTAAATTGAGTTTTAAGTAGTTTAGAAAAAACCAGATCGATTTTTGTTGAGTAATAAGCTCATTCGAGCTTATTCAAGTGTTAGTACCCGTTTTCGTGAAACTTTTTTTAATTTAATTGCATTTTGGTCCTTGGTTTTTACTAAACTTGATAATCAGCTTTGAACTTCTATCTTTTTAGGGTTTGCATAAAGTGGTCCCTGAATTTTCATTTGTTACAAAATTGGTTAGTCAGTTTTGGAGTTTGTTAAGTTTGTTGACTAGTTTGTTATATTTTACATAATTGGTCCTTTAGTTTCTGATTTTACACATTTAGTCCCTATACATTCATTTTGTTTACATTTTTAGAACTTTTATATTTCATGCATTAAAAACTTGTACTTTGTGAATATTAATTGGTAATTGCACTTTGTTTTACGGATAAATAGTTAAATAATATTTTCTCTTTTTACGTGCTTGTTTGAATTAGACCTAGAATCCAAATAAACTTTTAACAACCAAAAACAATTTAGAGCTTGATATTAGTAGGCCTTTCAATTTGTCTTGAGTCGAGAAAAAATGAACTTGCAAATACTCAATATTAAATGGCGCCGCTGCCGGTTCATGACATTACGAGAGACTATTGATTGGCGGTTTCGATTGGATTTTGGGATCCGTTTCCCGAGTGGACGTTATTTTTACGTATTGAACCAAAAATAACAAAATAAAAAATCCATTCAATACACATACTTCCATAAGTATTTCTTTTGTAATACACCATGTTCGGGAGCGTTCCGGTCCTTGACACGTGTATCGATCAAATTTAATTAAAGCAAGAATAGATAAATACTTCCAATAGGCAAGAATTCGAAGAATACAAAGTACAAAGTGAATAGAAAGGCGACGTGCTATAAAATGCCGTCTAAGGGTTAATAGGTACTTAAGTGCTTCGCGCCACCAAACCCCCCGTTCACTAGTGAGTATTCTAAGAAGGAAAGCTTGATTGGGGGTCTTGCACCCAAGTATTACTTACATATACTATACTTTCTTGTGGATATTATTTATTGAACCTCGGAAAAGATAATCTCTTCTTTTCAAAAGTCGAACGAGAGCTTCTCTCTCACTCCTTGATTTGAGTTGCATGCTCACCCAAGGGCGTGCACAAATACATTTTGGTGTACAACCCCTTCCTCCCAAAAGGAAGAAAAAGAGAAAGAGTCAGAACAACACCGTCCATCAAGCCGATCCCATGAATCGTTCTTTGATCAACACGCAAGAAGCCATGGCCGCCGTTGACAATCGACCTTTGATGGAGCACCTCCAATCCAATGTGCAAGGATATGCCGATGCTATTGTTAAACCCGATATACCCGCAAACACCTTTGAGCATAAGACATCCATGATTACCTTGGTTTCAAACACACCATTTTTGGGAGACCTAGTGATGATCCACATGATCATATCAAGAAGTTTCTATCTCTTTGCAATACCCTTAAGTACAATGGAGTTCCCCATGATGCCATTAAGTTGATCCTAGTTCCATTCTCTTTAGAGGGCAATGCTAAATATTGGCTATATAAACAACCACCTATGAGCATTATCACTTGGGATGACTTTACTAAGAAGTTTTTGAACAAGTTCTTTCCTCCATCTAAGACCACGGCTTTGAGAAACCTAATTATTGGATTTCAACAAAAACCTAGCCAAACCTTTAGTGATGCTTGGGAAGAGTACAAGGAGTTATTGAGAAAATGCCCTAATCATGGATTCAATGAAGTTCACTAAATCAATACCTTTTACAATGGATTAAGACCACATCATCAACATTCCCTCAACTCATCCGCAGGTGGGAACATTCTTTCTTAATCCATTCAAGAGGCATGAGACATTATTGAGACTAAATCCATGGTGCAAACAAACACTCAAATTGATGAGAGAGTCCATGTTGTTCAAGAGGGTGTTTCCAAATCATTTGAAAGTCAACTGCTTTCACAAATGCAAGAATGGACCCAAAACCAAAAGTTGTAACAAGCAATAATGCAAGATACCCAAAAGATGCAACAAACAATGATGCAAGACTTTATGAAAGTTTCCTTAGGAATTACTTCCACCAATGATGTGAATGTTATTACTATCTCATGTGAGACGTGTGGAGGTCCTCATTCTTACCTATAATGTAACAAGGTTCAAAATTACCAAGTTGAATGTTATGCTTATCAAGATGAACATAGAGATCACTTCAAACCTAACATCAACCCAAACAATATGTGTTACAAATCAAATAAGTACCTTTCTCCACCCGGCTTTCCACCCCATCCACCCACCCAAAATCAACCCAATCCTCCTCAATTGCTTCAAAGAAATCATGGGCCTAGGCCAAACTACCAAGGAAACAACTATAGAGAAACCAACAACTTTTAACATCATGGAAATAACTTTCATACAGACAATCAAGGATTTAACCAACCTCCTCCACCCTTTTAAAACCAAGGATACCATCAAGTTCAATATCTATACCATGAAGTTCAAAATCAAGGATACGGGGAAAAAGATACCTTTGAGCTACTTGAAAGATGAATTCATGAAAGTGAAAAGAGAACACAAGATCAAATGAGAGCCATGAATGAGGAGACTACCAAGTGGATTTTGATGATGCTTAATCAAAGGCCACAAGGGGCTCTACCTTCAAACACACAAACAAATCCAAGGGCTAATGTTAATGCTATCACAACCAGGAGTGAAAAGAAAACTCATGATCCTTCACCTAATTTGGTAAAGCCAACTATGGTTCAACCTTGTGAAAAGCCATTAACATCAACACATTCAAGATCTACAACCTCAACACCTACACCTTCTATTCCTTCAACTTCCACACCTTACAATGAAGAACCCAACAAAGAAAATCCTTCATCAACCACTCAACCTCAACCAAAACCAAGTCTCCCATACCCATCAAGAATGAGAAAGGAAAGGCTTAAGAATAAGGATGATATTCAAGTGTCAAATTTTTTGAGGATGTTCAAGCAACTTAACATAAACATATCCTTTGCGGAAGCCTTAGCCCATATGCCTAAATTTTCTAAGATGATTTTGTTTGAAGCCTGTTTCAATTTGTAGCTTAACATACATATTTTCACTACTTATTAGGAAATTATACAATTTAAGCTTTTGAGTATGATTTCAGCTTTTCAATAAGCCTTAGACCAAATAGAAGTTTCTATGATAACTAGTCTACTGTTTTGCTAGATCTCATAATCTAATTCATTAATCTCTCTATTTTCTTTCATAAAATCATTAGCAAACATGTCTCGAGTGATTTCTGAGATTTTCAGCTTATTGAGTTTTTGGTCAAACTTTGGTCAAATAAGCTGTTTTTGGCTTATTCAAGATTCTAGCTTATTCTGTTGACCATTTTCAAATCTAAAAGACATTCCAAGCTTTGTGATACTTGATTAATTAGTTTTTGCAAGAAAATCGAATAGTGCACGTCTGGATTTCTTTTGAGCTTATTGGAATAAGCTAAGTCTAGATTTAACAGCTTTTAATCAAATTCCTTTTGCAAGGCTAGCTTAAATTGAGTTTTAAGTAGTTTAGAAAAAACCAGATCGATTTTGGTTGAGTAATAAGCTCATTCGGGCTTATTCAAGTGTTAGTACCCGTTTTCGTGAAAGTTTTTAGTTTAATTGCATTTTGGTCCTTGGTTTTTACTAAACTTGATAATCAGCTTTGAACTTCTATCTTTTTAGGGTTTGCATAAAGTGGTCCCTGAATTTTCATTTGTTACAAAATTGGTTAGTCAGTTTTGGAGTTTGTTAAGTTTGTTGACTAGTTTGTTATATTTTACATAATTGGTCCTTTAGTTTCTGATTTTACACATTTAGTCCCTATACATTCATTTTGTTTATATTTTTAGAACTTTTATATTTCATGCATTAAAAACTTTTACTTTGTGAATATTAATTGGTAATTACACTTTGTTTTACGGATAAATAGTTAAATAATATTTTCTCTTTTTACGTGCTTGTTTGAATTAGACCTAGAATCCAAATAAACTTTTAACAACCAAAAACAATTTAAAGATTGATATTAGTAGGCCTTTCAATTTGTCTTGAGTCGAGAAAAAATGAACTTGCAAATACTCAATATTAAATGGCGCCGCTGCCGCTTCATGACATTACGAGAGACTATTGATTGGCGGTTTCGATTGGATTTTGGGATCCGTTTCCCGAGTGGATGTTATTTTTACGTATTGAACCAAAAATAACAAAATAAAAAATCCATTCAATACACATACTTCCATAAGTATTGCTTTTGCAATACACCATGTTCGGGAGCGTTCCGGTCCTTGACACGTGTATCGATAAAATTTAATTAAAGCAATAATAGATAAATACTTCCAATAGGCAAGAATTCAAAGAATACAAAGTACAAAGTGAATAGAAAGGCGACGTGCTATAAAATTCCGTCTAAGGGTTAATAGGTACTTAAGTGCTTCATGCCACCTAACCCCCCGTTCACTAGTGAGTATTCTAAGAAGGAAAGCTTGATTGGGGGTCTTGCAACCAAGTATTACTTACATATACTATACTTTCTTGTGGATATTATTTATTGAACCTCGGAAAAGATAATCTCTTCTTTTCCAAAGTCGAACGAGAGCTTCTCTCTCAGTCCTTGATTTGAGTTGCATGCTCACCGAATGGCGTGCACAAATACCTTTTGGTGTACAACCCCTTCCTCCCAAAAGGAAGAAAAAGAGAGAGTAAGAACAACACCGTCCATCAAGCCGATCCCGAGAATCGTTCTTTGATCAATACACAAGAAGCCTTGGCCGCCGTTGACAATCGAACTTTTATGGAGCACCTCGAATCTAATTTGCAAGGATATGCCGATGCTATTGTTAAACCCGATATACCCGCAAACACCTTTGAGCATAAGACATCCATGATTACCTTGGTTTCAAACACACCATTTTTTGGGAGACCTAGTGATGATCCACATGATCATATCAAGAAGTTTCTATCTCTTTACAATACCCTTAAGTACAATGGAGTTCCCCATGATGCCATTAAGTTGATCCTAGTTCCATTCTCTTTAGAGGGCAATGCTAAATATTGGCTAGATAAACAACCACCTAAGAGTATTCTCACTTGGGATGACTTTACTAAGAAGTTTTTGAACAAGTTCTTTCCTCCATCTAAGACCACGACTTTGAGAAACCTAATTATTGGATTTCAACAAAAACCTAGCTAAACCTTTAGTGATGCTTGGGAAGAGTACAAGGAGTTATTGAGAAAATGCCCCAATCATGGATTCAATGAAGTTCACCAAATCAATACCTTTTACAATGGATTAAGACCACATCATAAAGATTCCCTCAACTCCTCCGCGGGTGCGAACATTCTTTCTAAATCCATTCAAGAGGCATGGGATATTATTGAGATTAAATCCATGGTGCAAACAAAAACTCAGATTGATGAGAGAGTCCATGTTGTTCAAGAGGGTGTTTCCAAATCATTTGAAAGTCAACTGCTTTCACAAATGCCAGAATGGACCCAAAACCAAAAGTTGCAACAAGCAATAATGCAAGATACCCAAAAGATGAAACAAACAATGATGCAAGACTTTATGAAAGTTTCCTTAGGAAATACTTCCACCAATGATGTGAATGTTATTACTATCTCATGTGAGAGTTGTGGAGGTCCTCATTCTTACCTACAATGTGACAAGGTTCAAAATTACCAAGTTGAATGTTATGCTTATCAAGATGAACATAGAGAGCACTTCAAACCTAACATCAATCCAAACAATCTCTCTTACAAATCAAATAAGTACCTTTCTCAACCCGGCTTTCCACCCCATCCACCCACCCAAAATCAACCCAATCCTCCTCAATTGCTTCAAAGAAATCAAGGGCGGCCAAACTACCAAGGAAACAACTATAGAGCAACCAACAACTTTTAACATCAAGGAAATAACTTTCATACAAACAATCAAGGATTTAACCAACCTCCTCCACCCTTTTAAAACCAAGGATACCATCAAGTTCAATATCTATACCATCAAGTTCAAAATCAAGGATACGGGGAAAAAGATACCTTTAAGCTACTTGAAAGACGAATTCGTGAAAGTGAAAAGAGAACACATGATCAAATGAGAGCCATGAATGAGGAGACTACCAAGAGGATTTTGATGATGCTTAATCAAAGGCCACAAGGGGCTCTACCTTCAAACACACAAATAAATCCAAGGGCTAATTTCAATGCTATCACAACCAGGAGTGGAAAGAAAACTCATGATCCTTCACCTAATTTGGTAAAGCCTACTATGGTTCCACCTTGTGATAAGCCATTAACATCAACACATTCAAGCTCTACAACCTCAACACCTACACCTTCTATTCCTTCAACTTCCACACCTTACAATGAAGAACCCAACAAAGAAAATCCTTCATCAACCTCTCAACCTCAACCAAAACCAAGTCTCCCATACCCATCAAGAATGAGAAAGGAAAATCTTAAGAATAAGGATGATATTCAAGTGTCAAATTTTTTGAGGATGTTCAAGTAACTTAACATAAACATATCCTTTGCGGAAGCCTTAGCCCATATGCCTAAATTTTCTAAGATGATCAAGGACCTTCTTTCTAACAAGGAGAAATTGGTGGATTTCCCTAATGCTTCCTTAAATGAAAATTGCTCCGCGGTTTTGCTTAAGAAGTTGCCTACTAAGCTTGGAGATCCGGGGAGGGTTTTGATTCCTTGCAATTTCCCCGGGGTGGAAAATTGCATGGCACTAGCGGATTTAGGGCCAAGCATAAATCTTATGCCATTATCGGTTTGGAAAATACTTTCACTTCCCGAACTCACTCCTACTAGGATGACCCTGAGTTAGCCAACCACACCATAGCCTATCCGGTGGGCATTGCGGAGGATGTTTTTTTTGGGGTGGATAAATTTACCTTTCCCGTGGATTTTGTGGTGGTTGATTATGATATGGATCCGATAGTTCCTCTAGTTATTGGTAGGCCATTTTTGAGGACGGGTCGTACTCTTATTGATGTGGCGGAAGGAGAACTTACAATGAGCGTAGGAGATGAAAGAGTTGTGTTTAACATGGGAAAGTTGTCAAAGAAATCTAATGAGCCCAAAACGTTGAAGCATATTGATGTTGTTAATGAGGAGGAAACTCAAGATGATATCTTTGATGAAGTTTGTGATGAATATTTTTATGAAGCTTGCAAAAGTGGAAATTATGATACTCCTTATGTTGAGACCATTACTTCCATTACCTCATCTTTGGATTTTCATGAACCTCAAGAGCTTAACTTTGGTGATTTTGTGATTCATTCCAATCCTCTTTTTGAGACAACATTTGATAACCCACTTTTCCACCATGATGAAGAAACTAATGAGGATTTTAGTGATGATGAACCTTTTCTTTGTGATACACCAATATATGATTATTATAATGATGATGATTTTTCCACTTGTGAATATCCATTCTTTGAGGATCACACTTCCTTGAGTTTTGAGGGGTCACCAATCTTTTACATACCAATCTATGATGTTTATGGTGATGAGGAGTATTCTATCATGGATGAGAGTGTCATAGAGGTTGATATACCTTTTAAGTACACTCTTGGATATGTTTATGAGGAGGGAGACATACTCTTTCTAGATTCTCTATTTCATGAAGATCCTTTACCTTATCTCCTTTCCACCTTAACCTTTCAAAGTGATAAAGGAGAACAAGTCATGATGGTTCCTTCAAAGAGCTTGTTGTTACCCATTACTTCACAACCTTTCTCTCACCATGTGACCTGTAAGGGGAAATCTTCGAAGGCAACCACCACTTGTTGTTTTCCCATCGAGGAAAGGATTTTTGATCCTGGTATAGAGCTTGCTAAACCATCTCAGTATCCGCTTGATGCAATTAAAGGAACACTTGTGAGAGATTTAAGAATATCACCTTATCACCTTTGGAAGAACATATGGGCTACCATTTTGGAGAACAACACTTCACTCTTTTCACCATTGCTTGGGAAGTTAGTTGTTGGATTGTGTTATAAGTGGGACGGTAATTATGTATATGATCCGGGGGGATATTTATGGAGTTTTGATAAGGATGAAAACTTGCTTTACCTCATCATGGAGATTTTTCTTAAAAAGAGTAAACTTTTTTTGTTCTCCATGATAGGTTTTAGACACTTTTAAGTGTGGGATGAGTCGAGCTAGAGACTCCATAAATAAAGATTGAATAACTAGGCTTAGTGTTCTTAGACTTAGAGTGTGGTAGGATAGAAATAAGGGTATAGAGTTGCAGATAAGTGTAGGGGAGACCTTCTTTTTTTCTTGATGTTGTTTGTAGGGTTTCTCTCACTATTCATGTGCATTGGAGCTTATGGAGGAGTCCCTTGTATCCGGTTCACTTTGTTACTATTGTGATTTTTCATAACCACATTGTGCTTAAAAATGAATTCACTATAGTTAATCTTTCCTTAACTTAGGTTAAGCAAAGTTATCAATGTCATAAGTGTAGGAGAGTTTACTCCAATACTCTTAAACATTGAGGATAATGTTTATCTTAGGTGTAGGGGGTCTTCTATCGAAGTGACCTTACCTAGACTTTGTCATTGACCTTCATGATAACTTGGAAATTAATTTTCAAACATTTTTCGAATTTTTGATCTACTTTGGCCACAAAAAATGTGCATTCATAATTTTTTGCATTAAACATTTTTTTTTCATAACACATTTGCATTTTATATATTTCTTCTTTTATTTTTCATCAAAAATTTATAAAAAAGAAAAAAATATAATAAAGGACATGGTTTAACAAATTTAGACTTCTTTGACATATTAGGCCCGCCATGGATACTTTGACTCAACCTGAGTTTGCTTATCCAAGCATTCTCTAGCTAGTAGCCTTAACCATGTAGACCTTTATTGGTTTATTAGGCTAAGAATCCACTAGTCTCATTGTTTGATATTTTAAATTATGGAGAACAAGAGACGATAGAGTTTGAAGTGAGTGTAAATGGCTAGATAAACCTCATATTCGTTAGTTGTGGCTTTTATATTCCCTTTCGTAACCTTTACTTTCTTGTCAACGCATGTATATATGTTAATAAATAATCAAGAACGGTTTTAATCGGTTTGTAGTCTCTTATGCAGTTTTTACTAATCATTCGTGGTTCGTATAAGTACATCTTAAGATTCTAAGTTAGAACGTTTTATGTGTACTAGACTTATGCCATACTTAATACTTAGCGGTGTTTTTCCTTTTATTCTTTTCAACTTTCTTTTTGAGGAATAAAGAAAAATAAGAGCGGCTTATGAAAAAAAAAATGAGTGGCTAGTGATGAGATGGCATTTATACATGATCTCATTGTTGTTTTCGGGCTTTAAATGCATAAAAATGTCATAATATACCATATATATGCTTGTGTTTGTTTACTTGTGTATTTTAGGTATGGATGTAACACCCCCAAATTTATACAACTCAATACAGCGGAAGACTAGTTGGTGTTACGGGATAGCACATTACTCACATCATAGACAACGCTTAAAAGTCGCGTCATTTTAATAATAAAGTATTTCCATTCATAAATATCAAAGTTACATCGGTCCCAAGTCATTATATATTTCATACAAAGTTTTACAAAGTATTTGAATGGAAAATATTGTTTAAGTGCGGGCCATGAATTCTTGTCATCTTCCCGAGAATTACCTTCAAGTACCTGAGATAAAACATGTTAAAAGAAAAGGTCAGCGATAACGCCGAGTGAATTCATAGAGTTTAATAAACCATCAATATAACATCGGTATAAAATTATTACCGAAAATCATTTTTATACAAATCTTTGTAATAGGCCATAAAATAGCCAAAATCATTTTATACAAATCTTTATCAAAATCATAATATAGGCATTTGCCTTAAAAATCATTGTACGAGCCAATGTCGTAAAAACATCATACAATACGTCTTATGACGTTGTATAAAATCAAATAAAAACCGTTATATGAATATGGTTATGAAAACCAAAACACAAACATAATATCATTAGTATGACCCTGTATTGCTAGTCAGGCAATACATCGTAATTCGAAGCGTCTAGTAGTATTTTGTTAGTTTTTGGATTATTATAAGCCGCATGACATTGTTACCTTACTAAACCAACAACGGGTAGCTAACCCGATACCAATTTTGCCCATCTAAAGTAGCGTGTCGTCACAAAGGTCACGCTATGGAAATCTTCTCATACATAAATTCGCTTACCAATCAATGTGGCACGACGGGGATCAACCGTCAAGGCGCGAACTGGGGTGATCGTCCCCAAATAGTACTATTAAATGCATAAGCGTCTACCAAATCCCGGTAGTTCACAATTCATGCTAATGGGACTTTCAGTGACATAACCTAACTTTAATAATCCATTTAATTTCATCTATCGGGTCCTTTAATCATTTATCGGGTCATACAATCGGGTCATTCAATCATTCGGGTCCAAAATAAATAAACAAACAATCGGGACAAATGGTGCCCTATTTTATAAAAAAAAACTAACATGTTATCTCCCTCGCGGGTTTATAAAACATTTATAAAACATTTAAAAGAGTGCGAGGCTATGAACTCACGTTGATGTGGGAAGGCGGGTTATCGGCAATTCGGACGTACGGTATGTGCTTCAATCACGGAAACCTAGACAAATAATAATCGGTCTTAGACGTTTGTCCAATGACTTTATAAAAATAACAATTATGTATACATATGATGATTATTTATATATGATGATCAAGTGGGTTTACATATTCTCGTTTACTCATTTTAGTGTTATGTGTCGGTAACGTTTATACTAGTTTACTAGTTTCACCTATTTACGTGTTTTAAGTCCAATAAACTTATTATAAGTTCTTTAACTTGTATTAATCCTTTTTGTACTTATATTATCAGTACATACACTTTCAATTTGGGCCCAAATGGGTTAAGTCCAATAATAAGTTTATAAGTGTTCTAGTCCATTTTTGTTGTATTATTAGTCCAATAACGTTAATTTAGTCCGTTAACGTCCGTATTTCTTATAGTTCGGGTTTTATCGGTTTTTACTTGTATTAGTTACTTAAACATCAGTATATGACTTTTATAAACTTTACATTAGACGGGTTTGGTTGTCTAAGTTTTATTTGGCGAAAAACGTTAATTTCACGACGATAGCCGAAAAAGTCGTAAAAATCAAGTTTATAGTTTTTATTACTTATAAATATTATTTTACCATCATTTATATAATTTACCCATTTAATTAACCTTTTATACATTTATATAAATAAGTTTTATAAGTTAGTGGGTTTATATTTTTACTTTTTATATATTATAATGTGAGTGCTTATATAATAATAATAAATATTATTTCCAAAAATCTGATTTTTAACTTCATGTTCACCATTTTTAACATATCTAGAGTTTTATAATGAATTAGAAGCTCAAATTTTTATCACATAAACTACATGATATGTTCTACATTTAACTCGTCTATGGCTACTGTTGAATCATCTTCTAAATATTTTCTAAAAATCGTCCAAAACAGTAACCTCAGATTTATACTCTAAACTTGTTTTGATCATATCTCACTCATTACAATGATTCCATTGCATGGCCAACTCTCACATGTGTACAAGACCCATAGCTTACTGTAAATCCATTCTACTTCATCCTTTTATCAGATTACCATATAGTTCTTTACTGTTTTATACAGTCATCAATTTTAACCAAGATTTTAACCTTGTTTCTTATGGTTTTTCACCTTTTTATCCATGATTATCAACAACAAATCCCCACATAACATTTTTATCATCATATAATCATCATAAATATATACAATAAGAAATAAAATACATGTTTACATAATCAAAATAACAAGAAGATGAGGAGGACAATCTTTATACCACCATGATGATGTAGGTTGTGATCAAAACATGGATTTTGATGGAGATACTTGTGCTTAGCCAAGACCATCTTCATGACCACCAATCTTCATAAACACCTTGTGGAAAATCAGCCCCAAGACTCCATAAAAACTCCTCCTTGGATGTTATAATCACCACCAATCTTCATCTCTTTTGAAGGAGATTAACATATGTAGAAATAACATGAGGTTTATGGTTAAATTTGATCAATGATGGTGTTTATGGTGAGGATATGGACGGAATAGATAGAGAGAGATGAGAGGATTATGTGTTTTGCATGAGTGGATAAATGAGTTGCTAGTTTTGGTTTGAGTTGTTTTGATTACTAGTGGTTTAGTGTAAGAAATGGCTTCCAAAGTAAGCTTGGTAGGACAAGTGGAAGCATTAAGCTACCACTTTGACACATCAAGTGTGTGGTGGCAATGCTTAAACCGTCCCATATTGGGGGTGGGGCAAAACTTGTTTTGTCTCATCTCCAATTATTTACGGGTACTCCTCGATTCTTGTTTCCTCGATTTGCGTGCCCTCGGGTCGTTTTACGAAAAACGTTTTTATAAATTATGAATCGACGTCACAAAACGAATCCAATAAAAATTGTCTCATCAAAAACGGAGTTCGAAAATGTAAATACGTAATCCTAAGGTTTCCGGTTTAGTCGTAAAGGACGTTAAAATAAAATCGTAAGTCCTAATCTCTTCTCGTAAATTTGTGAGTTTATGAACTAACACAAATTTAAAACTCCAAAATAATATTTACGATAAATTTATTTTCTGAATTGCCGGACTGTCACCAAGGACGGTGTATGAAAACGTAAGCACGTAACGTAGAATCCTCCGGTTTAGACGTAGTCGATGCTACTTCAATACGTAAATCCAAATTTCTTCCCAAAAATAAGTGAGTTCATATTGTAACATTAAAATAATCTTTATAAATAATATTTGAGGATAAAATATGAATCGTAAATTGACGGATTGTCACAGCATTTACCCCTAAACAGGATCTTTGTCCTCAAAGATCATCTTACCTTACTACTCGCTTCTTATGGAGTTAAAGCCATGTGGGTATTTCCTCCACATTCGGTCTTTCCTCACAAGTGCAATTACAATACGCGAGTTTCATCAAACATAACTACAGGAATAAGATCAGGCTTAATGTTGACTTACTTTCTCTATCCATGATGTTCACGGGTTTTTGATGAATGCAACTTTTCGCCGATCTAAGCTCTACTAAGAATAATCAGATCCTCACTTGATAGATATTCCATCAAGTTCGATTTACGAAACATAATTTATGCAGTCCTTGAAGTCCTAGGGTAGATCCAGCTTATATGCCTTTCAATCCCAACTTTTACATCATTTCAATGGTCCCATACAACGGGGACTTATATCCCATGATTTGTCAGATCATGAATTCATTTTTCCAAGGTTAAAAATTCTGGCATAACTTCGCTACCCATTTGGCACTTCAAGATCTACATTTCATATTCACATAACCTCTTACCCACTATCGGCAGTTAATAATCAAATCCTAATTTCAACAATCATTTCAGATCTCGCGGGTCGGGTAAGGTTAGGTTCGCCATCATAGGAAACCTTAAACCTAAAAGACATGTCCAACTCACAATGGGTGTATGTCGGATGTCTTCATCTCAACTCCTGCTTACAGATGTTCTAAGATTTAGATCCTAACAAGATTCGATCTCAATCCTAATACGAATAATTATCAATGATAATCTCTCCAAAGGAAAACGATTTTACAGTCTATCACCAAAGGTCAATCGTTCAAACATAAAGCAGCACTTATAGTATTTTGTATCGTTACTTTACCTCGTCCCTTCGATTTGGGGTGGTACATAGTACTCTCATCAAGATTCGTTCACAATGACTTCTGAGCAAATCTCAAGAAATTCGATGCGAAGCGAGGATCTTGATAGAGATGATCGATACGGCACACCATGTTTACACAACTCTTTTGCATTTATCATTAACGGGAATGATATTAGCAGATTTGGTCAGTCTGTCGACGATGACCCAAATCGAATCAAATTCAGATGATGACCTTTGAAATAGCTAGACGTTTACTAATGTATGAGGCGATGTCTGCCTTCATAATTGCCATCAGTACAATTTCTTCAGACAATGATACTTTTAGTCAAAAATGACATACCTATAATGCTTATACTTACAAATTCCTACATAACTATATCTCACAATCTCCATATTTAGGCAACCACAAGTGGCTTTTAAATCATTTAACGCTACCGGCTTCTCTATTTTAATGGTTCACATTAGCCGCGAACCCCTTTCATAATCTATATTATCCCTTTTTACAAAAATTGTTTATTTTTATATCGTTCGGCAATTTATTTGCACCTTCACTATTAAGGAACATGTCCTAACTGGTTCTTTATCCTTTCTATATTATGCGTCAGTAATTACGTTCACTTTCCTGATGAAATAAATATCATAACCGTATGTATTCAAAATTCTTTCTTCATATCTTCTATGTTTCAGTTTCGTCTTTACTATCATTTTTATCCGTTTTACTCAATCCGTCGTCTAAAGCGTCGATAATTATTATAACTAATTAAATAAATATTTAATTTTTATGAAACGTAAACGTATAAGTTTTAAATTTCTTAGTTCGATCAATTATATAAAATGTTCAAAAATAAATTTGAATTTAATTAACAAGATTTTTGTTGATTTATAAAAAAAAATATTTAATAAGATTCGTAAATGTTCGAAAAATCTTTGGTTTATACTTTGGTCAAAATTTTCTTAGTTGAAAAGAAAAAATTTATTGTTTCAAATTTCAAGTTGTGGTTTAAATGGTTTCCTCATTCCATCTTAGGTTATCTTGAGGTATACACAAACATTTACCCCTAAACAGAAGTTTAGTTAAATGGTTTGTGTATAAGGGAATAGTCCCTTTAAAAATCCTTTGTTAAAAAATATTTCCATTTCTTTTTGGTAAAATCCAAAGTCTTAAAGGGCTCTTAATTTTTGAAGAGTCAATGTATATTCCATTATCTATTAATCACATGGTTAAATCATGTAAAGATTCAAGTCTTTAATCACGTGTTAATTATTCAAGGTTCAGGTTTTCACTGTTCGGCCAATTCAGGGCAGTCTATAAATAATTATTAACTCATTCTTATTCTGATAAACATACATATAGTCCTTAATGATCGCGAGCATGAATTTATCAAATTACAGCCTACACACGTGATTCATCATATTTATGAATACTACATGTGCATTGTCAATCCAAACGACATCACGTGAAACTCATAACGTTCATCACAAGTTCGGGATGTGATGATTGGAATAGATAATCTTCTTCGTGGACGCGAAGTTGATGATAACCATGCCGTGAATCAAATCTTCAAAACATACGCTAGAACCTTGTAAATGATCGAACAAATCTTCCATTTCGAGTTATGGATATCGTTTTCGATTGTCAATTTACTCAGTCACAGTAATCTATAAATATAAGGAAAGATAACACCATAGCTCTTCAGGATGACAGGCTTGGTATAATAAAATCTTTCTTCGACAACTTCCTCAGTTGTACGGTAATTCCTTTAATTCAGATGGTGTTGACGTACAGTGCACAAGCCACAGGTGCAGCACCGGGAATAGAATCAATACTAATTTCAACTTACCTTAATGGCGAAAGTCTAGGTAATTCATCAACAAATACTTACTAAAGCTTCAGATAACATTATCATCTTTTAATAAATTCATATTAGGTTCTTCTAGATTACAACATCTATAACTAGTTCACAACCATTCATGGTAAAATTTTCAAGTCTAATTACAGGATATGGTCATCCATCAAGAATTATTTAGATCACTTTTGATAATCAACATCTTATCTTTTAGGGAAATTCTACTCGAGTTCCCATCAATTAAGACAATTTCGTCATGTCATAATCAATCAATCCATTCTACGGGCACTATCAACTTTCTAGTTGCATTGCCGTTGATAAGATGTGAACTTCTCAAAAGACTAATAATAATTCATAATTCTTCACAAATTCAGGGATATCAGGAGACATAACTACCTCAAAAGAGTAAGATCAACGCATAATCTACGCGAGAGAATTTCAAATCAGATACAGACGAAAACATTTAACGAATATGAATATATCCCATGTTTTCATAATTTGAGTACGCATTCGAAAGCTCCTCGGATCGTTACCCAGGTCATTCAAATGAAATCAAATCAAAAGAAATGATAAGAACGTCAATACATCCAGTCGGGTATCAACACTCGGTAATCAGATACTTTTCCTAAGAATCTCACCACGGGAGAATTGGACAAGAAAGAATTGTCAATTGTCAAATAAGGCAATTTCCACAGATGAGTAAATTCAACTCAGAAGAATAGATGCTACATGCACATATGTAGGTGTCCCTAACACTATGTCCCTATTTTTCACTTCTTGCAGATCTCATAAATTTTAATCTTTCACAATCTTCAAAGAAATTTAGCGTTTATTAATCAGTTTTATGGTGACTACTAATCAGTCTTGCATAGTCCATTCCAAATTGTATGTAGGCGCGCAACTATATACAATTTCAAGATTAACAATGCAATACTCAGTTCGTCAAAATTTTATCATCATGTTTATAATAAAAACATTTTCATGCTTAATTCTTAAATAAGAATCAAAAATAAATTTACAAAGATTTTCTTTGTTATGAAAACAATTAGGTTTCCAAAGCGTCTCATATACAACTTCATTTTGATATCAATCACTTATAAATCTTACTTTGAATAATCCTTATTGTGATGAAAATTAAATTTTCTCAAAGGATACCGTTTTAACTTTATAAAAACAATGAGCGATCTGCAAGAGAGTGATGAAGATTGTTCACCAAGAATTAACTACGATATATACCAGGAAATGAGCTTAGCCAAATAATCATGAGGTTCATGATCTCGATGGCACTCAAAAGAATAATCCACAACGTAACTCGATTCAAGATGAGTACTTGTTCAATGGTTGCATCACTAATGCGAACATTAGGATGAAGCAATAAAGGATAGATAACATCGATACATGTAGAATTTAACAATCAAAGGTAGTCTTTTCATTAATCACAAACAAGTCAAAATTGTACCGTAACACATTACGTGTCACTATGTCATACAATTCTCAGAACTCATCCTACCAACTGATGTCACAGTTACGTTAGGGATTATTTTTAAAAGATACCACAATGAATACTAATCTACAAGAGTCATTAGGTGTCCCACCTGTCCCGGAAGATCCATCGGTCCCAATTTAGAAGAAAATTTCTTCAATTTATTTCTTGGACTCTGGGCATCCTCATTAGTGGACAATGGCCTAGGAACAACCTTTAACACAAACTAACAGTTATTTAAAAACCATATAATTCAATCACAAAACTTAACGACTTCCTCTTAATAATCTCATATTCCATACGGGTTAAATTTTACCTTATTCAAGTTTCAACCAATTTTATACTCAATTCGATATCCTACTTCATTATCTAATACTTTCAACCTTATTTATAAACCTTAATAGGGCTATAAAAGCTTGATATGAATCAATACTTAATTTCCAATCCTATAGCTCTTACAACAACAATTATCAAATGAGTCATTAATATGAAATGACTTGATCATTCAACTTAGACTTCTCGGAAAGGTATTAGTGGCATGAGGCTTTTGGGTAATGGTTCCAATGACAGCCTCAAGTGCAACATTCACCCTTTCGATTTCAAGTTTCAGAATTGGGTGACAACGAATCAGATGACATCTTTCTAGGTGGTAATGTTTTGTCAAACTCCACTCTATAAGGAAAGATCGTCATGACATCGATATCAGATTTAATCTCGCCAATCTTTTTTTCAATATCACAATCAACTAATATCTACATTTCTACGAATATTAACCATTTGTTGGGATCATAAATATCCACAACTTGGTTTAGATCTAGGATAGCTAGAATTCCTACGAGAATAGCTTCGAATAATTTACTAGGGGATTTAGGGTTACTTGTGACAATCTACGTCGTATAAATACCTCGTATAAATATCAAAATAATCATCAGAAAATCATGTAATAAAATTACATCATATATATATATATATAATCCAAGTTATATATATATTAAAATAACACTTCTCAGTCTCGCCTTGTCGGTAACTCGGGAATTCTTCGGCACCGTTATAGTCAAAAGATTTTTAGACATTTTTAGAAAAATGTTTTTAGTTAAAAGATTTTGAAATGTTTTGTTCAAAACCTTGGTTTTAAAAATCTTTCGTTCTCTATAACGAGAGCTCTGGTACCAAACTGTAACACCCCCAAATTTATACAACTCAATACAGCGGAAGACTAGTTGGTGTTACGGGATAGCACATTACTCACATCATAGACAACGCTTAAAAGTCGCGTCATTTTAATAATAAAGTATTTCCATTCATAAATATCAAAGTTACATCGGTCCCAAGTCATTATATATTTCATACAAAGTTTTACAAAGTATTTGAATGGAAAATATTGTTTAAGTGCGGGCCATGAATTCTTGTCGTCTTCCCGAGAATTACCTTCAAGTACCTGAGATAAAACATGTTAAAAGAAAAGGTCAGCGATAACGCCGAGTGAATTCATAGAGTTTAATAAACCATCAATATAACATCCGTATAAAATTATTACCGAAAATCATTTTTATACAAATCTTTGTAATAGGCCATAAAATAGCCAAAATCATTTTATACAAATCTTTATCAAAATCATAATATAGGCATTTGCCTTAAAAATCATTGTACGAGCCAATGTCGTAAAAACATCATACAATACGTCTTATGACGTTGTATAAAATCAAAATAAAAACCGTTATATGAATATGGTTATGAAAACCAAAACACAAACATAATATCATTAGTATGACCCTGTATTGCTAGTCAGGCAATACATCGTAATTCGAAGCGTCTAGTAGTATTTCGTTAGTTTTTGGATTATTATAAGCCGCATGACATTGTTACCTTACTAAACCAACAACGGGTAGCTAACCCGATACCAATTTTGCCCATCTAAAGTAGCGTGTCGTCACAAAGGTCACGCTATGGAAATCTTCTCATACACAAATTCGCTTACCAATCAATGTGGCACGACGGGGATCAACCGTCAAGGCGCGAACTGGGGTGATCGTCCCCAAATAGTACTATTAAATGCATAAGCGTCTACCAAATCCCGGTAGTTCACAATTCATGCTAATGGGACTTTTAGTGACATAACCTAACTTTAATAATCCATTTAATTTCATCTATCGGGTCCTTTAATCATTTATCGGGTCATACAATCGGGTCATTCAATCATTCGGGTCCAAAATCAATAAACAAACAATCGGGACAAATGGTGCCCTATTTTATAAAAAAAAACTAACATGTTATCTCCCTCGCGGGTTTATTAAACATTTATAAAACATTTAAAAGAGTGCGAGGCTATGAACTCACGTTGATGTGGGAAGGCGGGTTATCGGCAATTCGGACGTACGGTACGTGCTTCAATCACGGAAACCTAGACAAATAATAATTGGTCTTAGACGTTTGTCCAATGACTTTATAAAAATAACAATTATGTATACATATGATGATTATTTATATATGATGATCAAGTGGGTTTACATATTCTCGTTTACTCATTTTAGTGTTATGTGTCGGTAACGTTTATACTAGTTTACTAGTTTCACCTATTTACGTGTTTTAAGTCCAATAAACTTATTATAAGTTCTTTAACTTGTATTAATCCTTTTTGTACTTATATTATCAGTACATACACTTTCAATTTGGGCCCAAATGGGTTAAGTCCAATAATAAGTTTATAAGTGTTCTAGTCCATTTTTGTTGTATTATTAGTCCAATAACGTTAATTTAGTCCGTTAACGTCCGTATTTCTTATAGTTCGGGTTTTATCGGTTTTTACTTGTATTAGTTACTTAAACATCAGTATATGACTTTTATAAACTTTACATTAGACGGGTTTGGTTGTCTAAGTTTTATTTGGCGAAAAACGTTAATTTCACGGCGATAGCCGAAAAAGTCGTAAAAATCAAGTTTATAGTTTTTATTACTTATAAATATTATTTTACCATCATTTATATAATTTACCCATTTAATTAACCTTTTATACATTTATATAAATAAGTTTTATAAGTTAGTGGGTTTATATTTTTACTTTTTATATATTATAATGTGAGTGCTTATATAATAATAATAAATATTATTTCCAAAAATCTGATTTTTAACTTCATGTTCACCATTTTTAACATATCTAGAGTTCTATAATGAATTAGAAGCTCAAATGTTTATCACATAAACTACATGATATGTGATACATTTAACTCTTCTATGGCTACTGTTGAATCATCTTCTAAATATTTTCTAAAAATCGTCCAAAACAGTAACCTCAGATTTATACCCTAAACTTGTTTTGATCATATCTCACTCATTACAATGATTCCATTGCATGGCCAACTCTCACATGTGTACAAGACCCATAGCTTACTGTAAATCCATTCTACTTCATCATTTTATCAGATTACCATATAGTTCTTTACTGTTTTATACAGTCATCAATTTTAACCAAGATTTTAACCTTGTTTCTTATGGTTTTTCACCTTTTTATCCATGATTATCAACAACAAATCCCCACATAACGTTTTTATCATCATATAATCATCATAAATATATACAATAGGAAATAAAATACATGTTTACATAATCAAAATAACAAGAAGATGAGGAGGACAATCTTTATACCACCATGATGATGTAGGTTGTGATCAAAACATGGATTTTGATGGAGATACTTGTGCTTAGCCAAGACCATCTTCATGACCACCAATCTTCATAAACACCTTGTGGAAAATCAGCCCCAAGACTCCATAAAAACTCCTCCTTGGATGTTATAATCACCACCAATCTTCATCTCTTTTGAAGGAGATTAACATATGTAGAAATAACATGAGGTTTATGGTTAAATTTGATCAATGATGGTGTTTATGGTGAGGATATGGAAGGCATAGATAGAGAGAGATGAGAGGATTGTGTGTTTTGCATGAGTGGATAAATGAGTTGCTAGTTTTGGTTTGAGTTGTTTTGATTACTAGTGGTTTAGTGTAAGAACTGGCTTACAAAGTAAGCTTGGTAGGACAAGTGGAAGCATTAAGCTAGCACTTTGACACATCAAGTGTGTGGTGGCAATGCTTAAACCGTCCCATATTGGGGGTGGGGCGAAACTTGTTTTGTCTCATCCCCAATTATTTACGGGTACTCCTCGATTCTAGTTTCCTCGATTTGCGTGCCCTCGGGTCGTTTTACGAAAAACGTTTTTATAAATTATGAATTGACGTCACAAAACGAATCCAATAAAAATTGTCTCATCAAAAACGGAGTTCGAAAACGTAAATACGTAATCCTAAGGTTTCCGGTTTAGTCGTAAAGGACGTTAAAATAAAATCGTAAGTCCTAATCTCTTCTCGTAAATTTGTGAGTTTATGAACTAACACAAATTTAAAACTCCAAAATAATATTTACGGATAAATTTATTTTCTGAATTGTCGGACTGTCACCAAGGACGGTGTATGAAAACGTAAGCACGTAACGTAGAATCCTCCGGTTTAGACGTAGTCGATGCTACTTCAAGACGTAAATCCAAATTTCTTCCCAAAAATAAGTGAGTTCATATTGTAACATTAAAATAATGTTTATAAATAATATTTGAGGATAAAATATCAATCGTAAATTGACGGATTGTCACAATGGATATCGTGAAAAAGACAAAAGATCACAAGATACAAGGAAAAACGGACACGAGAAACGAAGCCGTACAAAGCACCGGGCCCTAATCATGGAATATTCAACAAATACCCTTAAAGACTTGAAGAAATACAAGATTGATCCTCATTTATTGAAGAAATGACACTTAAAACCCTTGTATATTAATAATTACAAGTTTGGTCCCTTAAGTTTGTCAAAATTACACAAAAGGTCCTTCAACTTTGAAGAAATGGCAAGATTAGTCCCTCAACAAATTCAAATTGCCAATTATGGTCCCTCATGAAGCCAAAGATACATTGAAGACCTTTGAAGATCAAGAATGTCCAAAATCAGTCCTTGAAATATCTCAAAATGGCAAAAATAATCCTTTGAAACCATTTTCCAAAGTTTTGTGCCAAAATTGCCAAAAGCTGAAAGTTATTTACAAAGGGATGGAAGTTTTTAGGCTGAAAAACGTGTTATACATGTTTTACCAAAATACAAGGGCCAAAGTTGTATGCTGAAACATTCAAACAAAGAAAATGCGCCAAACAACATTCCACTCCACCAAAAACGGATCAACGGGTCCACTATTTGTGTTCTTCCACCCAGATTTTACTTTTACCCAACAAAGGGTTAATCCAAATTACCTTGACCAAAAAGCAATTAACCCTCACACGTACACATCTCACACTTGAACTCACCCATCACATCACCATGGACCCCACCCCCAATTCCCTTTGAACCAATCAGAATGCAACTTACTCTCCAAGTAATCTGACGTGTCCAAATCAACAGCCTAGGATCCTTGCTTCATTCCAAAGCTAAAATGAACAGCCTTGATCAACTTGGACAGCTCAAATTCAGAAATCGTCTAGAAGAACTCAAGGGCATTTTAGAGAATTCACTTCTAGGGTTTGTGAATAGTGTAGCCTGGCATTTGCCTATAAAAGGAGACCTCAACATGTGAGAGTCCCTTTGTTCCAGTCTTTACCTTTAAAACTTGTAATTCCTTTTTGAAATTTATAAAAGTTGGTATTTTGAGAAAATTGTAATTCCTTTTTATGTTTTTGAAAGTTGGTATTGTTTAAAGGTGATTCTGAGTTCCATTGATTGTTATAAGTGTCCTTGAATCATTTGGTTCAAGGACGTTTATGTTTGGTAAGTTTTTCAAGTTTTAAAAAGCTTGAAAGAAGGTTTTTGATTTTGATATTTTTGTGTACTAACCCTTGGCCATAAGCTATAAGCTCTTACAAGCTTGTTGACACCAAGCTTGTGAAGGGATCAGAGCCCTTGGTTGAGTTGTTTGTTGCTTGTGTTGAAGAAATCAAGTCCTTGAGGTTCTACTTTGAACCATCAACCAAGGCAATCTTGCATCTCCTTTGTTGAAGTACCTTGCTCTTGTTCTAGTTGTTGAACAAGGTCCAAGGAGCATAGCTGGCCCTCCTAGGATGTTGTGGAGGGCAGGTATAATCTCTTGATTAAGTTTCCTCTCAAAAAATCATGTTACTGCCTGTTTTGGATTTTGAGCTTTGATTTTGTGTTCTTGTGTTTGTGCTGGTGATTTTTGTGTTTGATTATGTTAGTTGGTGCCTAGTAAGTGTTTTTGATCATTAAAATCAATAGGTTGTGTTTAAAAATCAGAAGTTTGTTTGAAAAGTGGTTGATTAAGGGTTGTTTGGGATTACTGGTTCATAAGGCCTTGTGGCCTTGAGCCCTTGGTTCTTAGGGTTTGGATGGTCTAAACAAGTCTTAATATACAAGTTTTAGTCATTGGTTAAGTTTCTGAAAGTTTGGAAAAGGGATTTGAAGTTTTACAAAAACTGAAAAAGTGGTTTTGGAATTGGTCAAACACATCAGATCCAATAACTTCTTTGTTACTTGGATCTAAGGTCTGAAATCAGGTTTGGGAATAGTTTAGGTGAGAAGCTATCTATTGGTTATCTGGTTGTTGAATTTGGTGGCTTATTGTGATTGTTATAGCTTATCAAAAGTTGTTGAAGTGGTCATTTGCATTAGCAAAGTGACCACCTCGTTTTGTGATTGTATTTGTTATCCTAGTGTATGCCTTGTGATTTTGCTGCTTGGAACTTGTTTAAGTGTTGCTTGTGAGTGAATTTTGCTATTTGGTTTGCTTTGTATCTGGCTTATAAGCTAACTGGCTTATTAAGCCCTTATTACCAAAATTTGCCATCAAAAGGTCAACTGACCTCTTGATTCACAAGGCATCCTCCTTGAGTCCTTCACAAAAATTGCTTATAACAAGCCCTTACACCATTCCTGATCATTTGGTGAACTTTTGAGTACTTTGACTTTTGGTCAAATAAGCACAAATTGGCTTATTTTTGAGAACTGCTTATTGGCACATGCAACAACTTGGCTATTGTAATAGAAATCATTTTTCTTAGCTTAATAACAAATCTGGAAGGTTACAAGTCTTTTGGTTAAGCTTTTGCTAGAAAACTAGTTTATTTGGCTTTTTCAGCCATCTTATTTGCTCTTACAGCTTATTCTACTTGGCTTTTTGTGATTTTCTTGATTGATTATTCTTAGTTAAGCTATTTGTGAGCTTTTGCAACAAACTAGAGCTTCTGAGGTGCCCTAAATCACAAACCCGACTATTTTGTCGTTTTGTGGATTTTTACTTTGCTTATTTCTGGCTTATTGAGTGTGCTTTTTCAAAATTTCTTTTTACAGATCTCATAAGCATCCCAAAAGAAGTTTGTGTGCCAAATTAGAGCTTATGGCATTGGCTTATTGCTTAATGGGCTGAAAAGCCCAATAAGAATAAGCTGCCTGCTTATTAAGTTGTGATAAGCTCACATTCAGCTTTTGGGCCTTTAGAGTTTTGTGCTTAGAATTAAATTTTAAGTCAGATAGGGCTTTTCCAAGTCAATTGGGCCAAGTTTGACTTTTTGGGCCCAAAAGCCCATTAAGGTTGACTGTTTTTGGATTTGGCCCATTTGAGGGCCCAATAGGGGTATTCTGGTCATTTCACATTGATTTTCTGATTATTTAGGTAAAAATAAACTAGTTTGCAAGTTTTTAGAATTTTTTATAATTTTTGGATTTTTAATATTATTTTATTATTATTTTTCAAATTTCACATTTTCCAACTTTTTACATTTTTCTTAGCTTTAATACATTAAAATAGGAATTTATCAACTTTTAGAATAATTTTATCACTTTTAGATTAATTTTTATAATTATTTTAAGTTTTAATAGTTTTTAAATCATTTTAAATAGTTTTTATTGGTTTAAAATTTTCTAAAAATAGTTTTTAATCTTTTTAGGTCATTTTAAAGGTTTATCAATTGAAAAATCTTTGTTTGGAATTTTTGATAATTTATTTGATTTTTAGGGCTTTAATTAGCATTCAAAAATTGAATATTTAATTATTTAAAAGGTTTGAAAAAGTTTTGATCATTGGTAAACTCTTAGTTTATTTATTTTGATTTTTGGTGAATTTTTGGTAATTTTTAGAACTAATTTTTATTTTTGTAGTTTTTACGGTTTTACGTTTTGTCGTTGTAGTATTATTTTCACGCCTTCGTCATCTTCTTTTCTCATCCCCTTCTAAACCAATCATTAATCACAAACATTTAACAAATTTCTCACACACATATACCTCCTTGGGAAACGAACTTGGAAACCATAAGGGTCATTAGTGCTTAATTTTCCTAAATCATCACTCGATACTTACCGCTCATTTACCCTCCTTTGTTTTCCTAAACAAGAGGTGTAATTTTACCTACAATCATTTTGGCGCCGCTGACGGGAAAACGAGGTGTGTCGTGATTAATTTGCATTGTTGTTTTTAATATTAACCATATATAGTATTTGTATTAGTAGAAATCTACTAATACGTATTATCGGTTTTCTTGGTTTTTCTTGTAAAAATATTATTACTATATTGTATTAAGTATCACAATCAATAAACAATATCTCTAAAAGTGTGAAATCACAACCTTGATTCGGGATTTCATCACTCGATCATTGTATTCGAATCTCAAACAAAAAGAAAAAGGCAAAAATAGATAAATACTTTCGTGAAGCTCGATTTTGAAAAATACAAACTATAAGGTGGGTGTAAGGCGGGTATTATAAAATATACCCTAAGGAAAAAGGCTCTTAAGTGCTTCGAGCCGCCTCGTTTCCCCGCTTGCTTGTGAGTATTTTGAGATTGAAGGCTAATCGAGGGTTTTGCCGCCCAAAGTATTATTACGTATAATATATTTGCTTGGTTTCTTTGTGATTAAAACCCTCTTGAACAATTTGGTTTTCACCAAAGTTCTAAAGTCATTCGAAGGCGTTCACTCCACGTGATCGTTTTCATTCCTTTGAGGCTTCTTTAATCAAGAGTTTGATTCGAGGAGAGATTTTGTAGATTGTTGTCTACGAAGATACAACCAAAATCCAAAAAAAAATTAAATACAATAAAAAACACAAAAAAAATTGAAAATTCACAAAACACCCAAAAAGAATCTTCTTTGCTCACCTCCCATTCTTCGTGAAGTTTATGGTCACTCGTAATCTAGCAAAACGAGCTCGTAAACGTCTTCAAAAGCAAGCCAATCAAGACACGTTGATTGAGGAACAACCTCCAATTGTTGAACCTATTGTAGAACAAGAAGTCGTCATGGCTAATCGTACTATGATGGAGTTGCTACAAGCACCCACCGAGGGTTTTGGAGAGGCCATTGTGATTCCCGCCATCCTTGCGGAGAATTTTGAGATTAAGACGGGTTTAATGTCGATGTTGCAAGCAAATAAGTTTAGAGGTCATGAGAAAGACAACCCGCACTATCACATAAGGAATTTTAACCGTCTCACCGCCACTAGCAAGTTTAAGGATGTTCCACACGACGCCATTAAGATGATGTTGTTTCCATACTCGTTAGATGGGCCCGCTAAAATTTGGCTTGAGAAAGAACCGCCAAATTCTATTTTGACATGGGCCGATCTCGTTTCTAAGTTTGTGAACAAGTTTTTTCCACCATCTAAAACAACACATTTGAAAAATGAGATTTCACGATTTGTGCAAAGAAATAATGAAAGTTTTTCAATGGCATGGGAACGCTTTAAAGAAATGTTACATGAATGTCCACACCATGATTTTACGGAATTGCATCAAATTGATACTTTTTATAATGGGCTTAATGATCATGAACGAGATTATTTGAATGCCGCCGCTGGTGGTAATTTTTTGTGCAAGACGACAAATGAGGCTTTACAAATCATCGAGAATAGATCTAAGGTTTATAGCCCTCGTAGCACACCGAGTGTTGCCAATTTGGGTTCGTCATCGTCGTCATCGTCTCGTAGCATTAATGCCTTACATGATGAAGCTAATGAGGAAAATCGGTTTTTTGATAGATTTGTTAATCTTCTGTCCCATTGGAAAGCTCAAGAAGCTTCAAATTCCGCTTCGGTTAAAGCGGTTGCTAAGAGTTGTTTGTCTTGTGGTGGAGCTCATGATCTTTCTGAGTGCATTACCGCGGCTGGTAACACTTCGAGTGCTTACGTAGCAACGGGAACTTACAACCAAAACGGTCAAGGTTCCCGCCCAAATCAAGCTCCACCAAATCAAAATGCTAATAATTATCGAAACAACAACCAAGGTGGTAATTACCAAGGCAATTCACGTAACTACAACAAAGGGAATTATCAAAATGGGAATGGACAAGTCACTAATCAAAACCAAAACCGTGATTTTCAAAACACTACACAAGGTTTTCAAATGCTCACACTAAAAATCTTCAAGGAGAATTTTTGGATTATGCTAAAGCAAATGATGCTAAATTTGATAACATGCAACGTGAGATGATTAGCTTAAGATCCGAGTTGAAAAACGAGCTTAAAAATGAACTTGCTAATGAACTTAAAACTCATGCAAATAAAATGGAAGGAAATGTCCAACGTCTTCAACAAAATCAACAAAAGATGGAATTAGGACAACATGAGATTAAGCAAGAGTTATTAAAAGCGGATGCTAGGCAATCAAAATTTGAGGACCGAATGGCTAAGATGTTTGAAGCAATCATGTGTAAACCCTCTTCCTCGGGTGGTCTTCCTAGTGATACCATTGCAAACCAGAAGGGCGAAATGAAGGTTATTACTACACGAAGTGGTAAAACTTTCAAGGAACCAATCTCTCGTCCAAGTACTTCTAAGGAGAAGGAAATCGAGAAAGAACCCGAGGTGATGGTCGAAAAGGAGCATATTACAATCCCACGAAGTACCGCTCATACCACACCTACGGTTGAACCAATACCAACTGTGGAACCCGAGTTTCCAAGGCCGTTGCCTAATGACCAACCCACACCACCTTTACCCTACCCTTTGAGACGAAACAAAGAGAAATTGCAAGAACGTAACAAACAACAAATCGAGCTTTTTATAAAAATGTTTCAACAAGTGCATTTTGATGTGAGTTTAGCCGACGCGTTGTTATATATGCCTCGTTTCGCTTCCACTTTTAAAAGTATGATGAGCGATAAGGAAAAGCTTTCAAAGCTTGCTAATTGTTCTTCGGTTTATCTTAACCGCATACCAGAAAAAGTTGGTGACCCCGTAAAGTTTCTCATTCCTTGTGACATACAAGATATGAAAGAATGACTCGCCTTGGCCGATCTTGGTGCGAGCATTAATTTGATGCCATTTTCCATTTGGAAATCGCTTTCGCTTCCGGCTTTTATTCCTTCAAACATGTCTATCGAGATGGCCGATCATTCTACGATTTTAGCATGTGGAGTAGCCGAAGATGTTTTCGTGAAAGTGGGAAAGTTCTACTATCCCGTTGATTTTATAGTAGTTGACATCCACGTGGATCCTCAAGTTCCTCTAATTTTAGGTCGTTCATTTTTAGACACTTCGAGATCGCTTATCGATGTTCATGCAAGAACTATCACTTTGAGATTCAACGAAGAGGAACTTGTTATAAACGCTACTCAAAACTCGAAACCTTCTCATGTTTATGCAATCGCTACCATCAATCACATTGACATCGTTGATGTGGTTTGCGATGAGTTTTCACAAGAAGTGTTTGGTTTTTCCGATAGCTAGTCAAGTGGCAATCCCACTATTTTGGATCCGATTCTTGCTAATTCCACACCAAATCTCACTCCATTCCAAGGAGGAAATCTCACTTCAAATGAAATCGAGAATGAAGATGAGGTGTTGATTAGTGATGATACTTCTATTCCACCATTTCTTCCGCCGATGGAAGTTATGAGTGTTGAACCAAAATCTTCAATCGAGGAACCACCTATCCTTGAATTGAAAGATCTTCCTTCTCACCTTGAATACGCATTCTTGGAAGGTGATGACAAGTTGCCGGTTATTATTGCAAAAGGTCTTGCTAATAATGAAAAAACCGAGCTCTTGAAAGTTCTTAAGGCTCATAAAGGGGCAATTGCGTGGAAAATATCTGACATTAAGGGTATTGACCCAAAATTTTGTACTCACAAAATTTTAATGGAGGAGGACTACAAACCCGCAATTCAAAGTCAAAGAAGGGTGAATCCCAAAATTCACGATGTCATTAAAAAGGAGGTCCTTAAACTCCTTGACGCGGGAATGATTTATCCTATATCCGATAGCCCATGGGTGAGCCCAGTCCATTGTGTAACAAAAAAAGGAGGAATGACCGTTGTGCCTAATGAAAATAACGAGTTAATTCCCACTCGTGTTGTGACCGGTTGGAGGGTGTGTATTGACTACGGAAAGTTAAATGACGCCACTCGTAAAGACCACTTTCCTTTGCCCTTCATGGATCAAATGTTGGAGTGACTCGCGGGAAATGAATTCTATTGCTTTTTAGATGGTTTTTCCGGTTACTTTCAAATCCCTATCGACCCTCGTGATCAAGAGAAGACTACATTTACGTGTCCTTATGGAACGTTCGCTTATCGTAGGATGCCTTTCGGACTTTGTAATGCACCGGGTACGTTTCAACGGTGTATGATGGCGATTTTTCACGATATGATCGAGAAGTCAATATAAGTGTTTATGGATGACTTCTCGGTGTTTGGCAATTCGTTCACGTCATGTTTATCTAATCTCGAGCAAATGTTAAAACGTTGTGAAAAAACCAATCTTGTGCTTAATTGGGAAAAATGTCATTTTATGTGTAAACAAGGAATCGTCTTAGGACATAAGGTGTCGAAAGCGGGGATTAAGGTCGATAAAGCTAAGGTAGACGTCGTCGCCAAGTTACCTCATCCCAAAACCGTTAAGGGAGTTAGGAGTTTCCTAGGCCACACGGGCTTTTATCATCGTTTCATCAAGGACTTTTCGAAAATCTCTCGACCTATGACACACCTTCTCGAGAAGGATGCTCCTTTTAATTTCAATGAGGATTGTGTTAGAGCTTTCGAAACTCTAGAAAGGAAACTTACCGAAGCTCCCATTCTTGTTGGTCCTAATTGGGAATTACCCTTTGAAATCATGTGCGATGCAAGTGATTATGCTATAGGGGCCGTCTTAGGACAACGTTATGACAAGCATTTCCGTCCTATCCACTATGCTAGTAAGACGATGACCGAGGCTCAATTAAAGTACACCACAACGGAAAAGGAATTCCTTGTCGTGGTCTATGCTTTTGAGAAATTTCGACCTTATCTCGTCTTGACTAAAAGCATCGTGTATACCGACCATTCGGCTATCAAGTATCTCTTAGCTAAACAAGATGCTAAGCCGAGATTGCTTCGTTGGATGCTCCTCCTCCAAGAATTTGATGTCACCGTTCTTGACAAAAAAGGAGCCGAGAATCTAGCGGCCGATCATCTCTCTCGTCTATAATATCCTCACAAAGATGTTTTCGAGAACAAGTAAATCACCGAAACATTTCCTCTCGAGACTCTCGGTGTAGTGAATTCGAAAGACACCACCCCATGGTTTGCCGACATTACAAATTACCATGCGGGCAATTTCATAATCAAGGGTATGACGACACAACAAAAACGAAAATTCTTTCGTGACGTCAAGTTCTATTTTTGGGACGACCCTTAGGGTTTGTGCCGATCAACTCGTTCGACGTTGTGTTTTTGGTGCCGAAGCTTCTAATATCCTTAGAGCTTGTCACGAGGGACCCACGGGTGGTCATCACGGTGCTAATCTCACGGCTAAGAAAGTGTTCGATGCTGGCTTCTTTTGGCCTTCTATCTATCGTGATGCACACGCACTTGTGAAGTCGTGTGATTCGTGCCAACGTCAAGGAAAATCGTCTCAACGTGATGAAATGCCGCAAAACATAATTCAAGTGTGTGATATTTTCGACATATGGGGAATAGACTTTATGGGGCCGTTCCCATCGTCTCATGGCAACAAATATATCCTCGTCGCGGTGGACTACCTTTCTAAGTGGGTGGAAGCTAAGGCTTTGCCTACTAAAGATGCTCGTGTGGTAGTGAAGTTTTTGAAGCAACTATTCTCTCGGTTCGGAAACCCTCGTGCTATTATAAGCGATCGTGGAACCCATTTTTGTAATGACTAATTCGGAAAGGTTCTAAAGAAATATGGAGTTACTCATCGTCTTTCTACGGCTTATCACCCGCAAACGAGTGGGCAAGTCGAGGTTTCGAACCGAGCTTTGAAGAGGATTTTAGAGAGGTCAATTGGAGAAAACCGTGCTTCATGGTCCGACAAACTCGATGACGCTTTATGGGCCTTTAGGACCGCTTATAAGACACCTATCGGTTGCACTCCTTATAAGTTAGTCTATGGGAAGAATTGTCATTTGCCCATTGAGTTGGAGCACAAGGCATATTGGGCCCTTAAGCATGCAAACTTTGACTTGAAGACCGCGGGAGATCACCGGAAAATACAATTGAATGAATTGGATGAATTAAGAGATAATGCTTATGAAAATTCATTAATTTTTAAAGAAAAGACTAAAAAGTTTCATGATTCAAAGATTAAAAACCGGGTTTTTAACGTTGGTGATCAAGTGTTACTTTTTAACTCTCGACTTAAGATATTTCCGGGAAATTGAAATCTCATTGGTCGGGTCCGTTCACCATTACACAAGTACCCTTTCAACTCGTTGTCTCGTGGTTGTTTGTGATTGTGTTATCTAGATCATCATCATCATCTACGATTGAAGACTCTCGTGTTCGTTTACGTGAGCCTCCATCATTTGCTTGAAGTAGTTTTTCACGAATCCATGACATATCCTTTATTGTTCTAACAATTATCTTTTAGCATACTTAATAAACGGCTTTAGATATATTGTTGATCACCCTTTCCATGCTAGATCCTAAGCATTCGATTCTTCGTCTCTAGTATGGGGGTGCTCCACCTTTAGACTCAAAACATTGAGGACAATGTTTGCTTTTAGTATGGGGGGTGAATAGGTACTTGCTTTGCTACGTCCTCACGCTTTCCAACTTTCAATGTTTTGTTTTGCTAATAAGGCTAAAAATGTCCAAATTTTAAAAATTTTCTTAGTTTTCATAAGTGTTTTTAAGACACGAATGTATATTTTCCGATGGGTAGAATAAGAGTTAATTTTTGACTTGATGGGCATTTGGAGCCATTTACATTCCTTAACCAGCTCAATTCAAGTTTTGCTAGACTTTTATATAGGGAGTTTTAAAACGTGAAAGTCTTAGCTCATTTGGGTTAAGAACGAGAACTTTTCGCAAGTTCCTCTAATTGATCCTAGAAAGTCGCTTATCAAGGGAACTATAAAACGCATTCTCTAAACTTGAAAAAGTTCAAGAGAGTGCAAGATCCTATAGGTGGCTTGAAAACCCAAAACTTTGATTTGATATAGTCTTGATGAAAGCTAATCCAAATTTGGCTTAATTTTGACTTGCATGGCTAAGTATTCACGAGTCTCTTTAATTAGGGGTCTTTATATAGTGAAGAACGAGAAATGATAGAGTTAGACAAGTGATCATGCTAAACGTAGAACATGAAAATGTTCTTTCAAAAACTCATATGTTTTTAATTGTGGCTTTTTCTTCCCATAAGATTAATGCATTAGGAATAAATCATAATTGCAATAAGTAAGGTCGTACGATTTGAAAGGTTACTTAGCCTCTAGCGCAAGATCGTTTAAAAGTTGCTCGGGGTTGAATAGAGTTCATAGCCAAGGCATAACTTATTGAAGCGGGACACGAAGATTGGCGATCATCCAAAAAGGCCCTAACAAGGCATGAGGAGCTCTATTTTTGCTAAAGATCCAAGATGATGTGAAGTATCATTATTGCTAAATCAATATGAAGGATCGAGACACACGACGAAAAGCAATTACTCCCCTAAAGATCATGGAGAAAGTCTATCCAAAAAGACCCTAACAAGGTATGAGGATAAATATATCCAAGTCCGAAAAGGAGGCGGATCGTTGTATATCAAAATCCAAAGTAAAGATTGAAGAAAAATGATGAAGTCGTGGTCCAAATATGAAGAATCTCTCAAAAACGTCAAAGCGAAGAAATTCCAAATATATGAAGAGAAGACCATAATTTCAAGAACGTCTTCCCAAGATTTGAAGTATGAAGTACATGCCAAATATCGGTCCGAGAAAGGTCTCAAATCGTGAAACGAGTTATGCCAAGATATGAACTTAAGGAGATACATGAGAAGCCGTTTTAAAAGATTTTGTCCTTCGGCTAACTATCGATCAAATCATGCTACTTTGCTTTCGGACTAATAACTACTCAAATAAGTCAATATGAATCACTTGTGATCCATGACAAATAGATAAAAAATGCTAGTAACCCATTTCCTTTTATAATAACTAGGATTGCGGGGAGAAAAAGTATTACACAATTTGGACGTATGAGTAGTGTTAGCATTGTGACTTGTACCAACAATGATCTCGTTTTTGCACTTAGCATGGAATGTATGACAATCAAGGATGACGAAGTTTACTCTAAGGGACGTTTACTTGTTTCTATTCTTTGACCCTAAAAATCACTTTCGTGATGAAAATCATACATTATGTCTTTACACATCTTCGTAGTATGTTGCAAGTCTTTTACTCTTCAATAAAGGTTAATAAAATTTGAACTTTGGTGATGCTTAGATACTTTATTCTAGCATTGCATGAGGGCACGGCAATGGCTTAGTATGGGGGAGTGATGAGATGGCATTTATACATGATCTCATCGTTCTTTTCGGGCTTTAAATGCATAAAAATGTCATAATATACCATATATATGCTTGTGTTTGTTTAATTGTGTATTTTAGGTATGGATATCATGAAAAAGACAAAAGATCACAAGATACAAGGAAAAACGGACACGAGAAACGAAGCCGTACAAAGAACCGGGCCCTAATCATGGAATATTCAACAAATACCCTTTGAAGACTTGAAGACATACAAGATTGATCATCATTTATTGAAGAAATGACACTTAAAACCCTTGTATATTAATAATTACAAGTTTGGTCCCTTAAGTTTGTCAAAATTACACAAAAGGTCCTTTAACTTTGAAGAAATGGCAAGATTAGTCCCTCAACAGATCTAAATTGCCAATTATGGTCCCTCATGAAGCCAAAGATACATTGAAGACCTTTGAAGATCAAGAATGTCCAAAATCAGTCCTTGAAATATCTCAAAATGGCAAAAATAATCCTTTGAAACCATTTTCTAAAGTTTTGTGCCAAAATTGCCAAAAGCTGAAAGTTATTTACAAAGGGATGGAAGTTTTTAGGCTGAAAAACGTGTTATACATGTTTTACCAAAATACAAGGGCCAAAGTTGTATGCTGAAACATTCAAACAAAGAAAATGCGCCAAACAACATTCCACTCCACCAAAAACGGATCAATGGGTCCACTATTCATGTTCTTCCACCCAGATTTTACTTTTACCCAACAAAGGGTTAATCAAAATTACCTTGACCAAAAAGCAATTAACCCTCACACGTACACATCCCACACTTGAACTCACCCATCACATCACCGTGGACCCCACCCCCAATTCCCTTTCAACCAATCAGAATGCAACTTACTCTCCAAGTAATCTGACGTGTCCAAATCAACAGCCTAGGATCCTTGCTTCATTCCAAAGCTAAAATGAACAGCCTTGATCAACTTGGACAGCTCAAATTCAGAAAACGTCTAGAAGAACTTAAGGGCATTTTAGAGAATTCACTTCTAGGGTTTGTGAATAGTGTAGCCTGGCATTTGCCTATAAAAGGAGACCTCAACATGTGAGAGTCCCTTTGTTCCAGTCTTTACCTTTAAAACTTGTAATTCCTTTTTGAAATTTATAAAAGTTGGTATTTTGAGAAAATTGTAATTCCTTTTTATGTTTTTGAAAGTTGGTATTGTTTAAAGGTGATTCTGAGTTCCATTGATTGTTATAAGTGTGCTTGAATCATTTGGTTCAAGGACATTTATGTTTGGTAAGTTTTTCAAGTTTGAAAAAGCTTGAAAGAAGGTTTCTGATTTTGATATTTTTGTGTACTAACCCTTGGCCATAAGCTATAAGCTCTTACAAGCTTGTTGACAACAAGCTTGTGAAGGGATTAGAGCCCTTGGTTGAGTTGTTTGCTGCTTGTGTTGAAGAAATCAAGTCCTTGAGGTTCTACTTTGAACCATCAACCAAGGCAGTCTTGCATCTCCTTTGTTGAAGTACCTTGCTCTTGTTCTAGTTGTTGAACAAGGTCCAAGGAGCATAGCTGGCCCTCCTAGGATGTTGTGGAGGGCAGGTATAATCTCTTGATTAAGTTTCCTCTCATAAATTCATGTTACTGCCTGTTTTGTATTTTGAGCTTTGATTTTGTGTTCTTGTGTTTGTGCTGGTGATTTTTGTGTTTGATTATGTTAGTTGGTGCCTAGTAAGTGTTTTTGATCATTAAAATCAATAGGTTGTGTTTAAAAATTAGAAGTTTGTTTGAAAAGTGGTTGATTAAGGGTTGTTTGGGATTACTGGTTCATAAGGCCTTGTGGCCTTGAGCCCTTGGTTCATAGGGTTTGGATGGTCTAAACAAGTCTTAATATACAAGTTTTAGTCATTCGTTAAGTTTCTGAAAGTTTGGAAAAGGGATTTGAAGTTTTGCGAAAATCTAATAAAAGTGGTTTTGGAATTGGTCAAACATATCAGATCCAATAACTTCTTTGTTACTTGGATCTAAGGTCTGAAATCAGGTTTGGGAATAGTTTAGGTGATAAGCTATCTATTGGTTATCTGGTTGTTGAATTTGGTGGCTTATTGTGATTGTTATAGCTTATCAAAAGTTGCTGAAGTGGTCATTTGCATCAGCAAAGTGACCACATCATTTTGTGATTGTATTTGTTATCCTAGTGTATGCCTTGTGATTTTGCTGCTTGGAACTTGTTTAAGTGCTGCTTGTGAGTGAATTTTGCTATTTGGTGTGCTTTGTATCTGGCTTATAAGTTAACTGGCTTATTAAGCCCTTATTGCCAAAATTTTCCATCAAAAGGTCAACTGACCTCTTGATTCACAAGGCCTCCTCCTTAAGTCCTTCACAAAAATTGCTTATAACAAGCCCTTACACCATTCTTGATCATTTGGTGAACTTTGGAGTACTTTGACTTTTGGTCAAATAAGCACAAATTGGCTTATTTTTGAGAACTGCTTATTGGCACATGCAACAACTTGGCTTTTGTAATAGAAATCATTTTTCTTAGCTTAATAACAAATCTGGAAGGTTACAAGTCTTTTGGTTAAGCTTTTGCTAGAAAACTAGCTTATTTGGCTTTTTCAGCCAGCTTATTTGCTCTTACAGCTTATTCTACTTGGCTTTTTGTGATTTTCTTGATTGATTATTCTTAGTTAAGCTATTTGTGAGTTTTTGCAACAAACTAGAGCTTCTGAGGTGCCCTAAATCTCAAACCCGACTATTTTGTCGTTTTGTGGATTTTTACTTTGCTTATTTTTGGCTTATTGATGTGCTTTTTCAAAATTTCTTTTTACAGATCTCATAAGCATCCCAAAAGAAGGTTGTGTGCCAAATTAGAGCTTATGGGATTGGCTTATTGCTTAATGGGCTTAAAAGCCCAATAAGAATAAGCTGCCTGCTTATTAAGCTGTGATAAGCTCACATTCAGCTTTTGGGCCTTTAGAGTTTTGTGCTTAGAATTAAATTTTAAGTCAGATAGGGCTTTTCCAAGTCAATTGGGCCAAGTTTGACTTTTTGGGCCCAAAAGCCCATTAAGGTTGACTGTTTTTGGATTTGGCCCATTTGAGGGCCCAATAGGGGTATTCTGGTCATTTCACTTTGCTTTTCTGATTATTTAGGTAAAAATAAACTAGTTTGCAAGTTTTTAGAATTTTTTATAATTTTTGGATTTTTAATATTATTTTAATATTATTTTATTATTATTTTTCAAATTTCACATTTTCCAACTTTTTACATTTTTCTGAGCTTTAATACATTAAAATAGGAATTTAGCAACTTTTAGAATAATTTTATCACTTTTAGATTAATTTTTATAATTATTTTAAGTTTTAATAGTTTTTAAATCATTTTAAATAGTTTTTATTAGTTTAAAAATTTCTAAAAATAGTTTTTAATCTTTTTAGGTCATTTTAGAGGTTTACCAATTGAAAAATCTTGGTTTGGACTTTTTGATAATTTATTTGATTTTTAGGGCTTTAATTAGCATTTAAAATTTGAATATTTAATTATGTAAAAGGTGTGAAAAAGTTTTGATCATTGGTAAACTCTTAGTTTATTTATTTTGATTTTTGGTGAATTTTTGGTAATTTTTAGAATTAATTTTTATTTTTGTAGTTTTTACGGTTTTACGTTTTGTCGTTGTAGTATTATTTTCACGCCTTCGTCATCTTCTTTTCTCACCCCCTTCTAAACCAATCATTAATCACAAACATTTAAAAAATTTCTCACACACATATACCTCCTTGGGAAACGAACTTGGAAACCATAAGGGTCATTAGTGCTTGATTTTCCTAAATCATCACTCGATACTTACCGCTCATTTACCCTCCTTTGTTTTCCTAAACAAGAGGTGTAATTTTACCTACAATCAGCTAGAAAAAGAAAAAGAAAAAGAAAAAAAATATTATTATACAAGACTCCCAAGAGGGGCAGTAAAGTGTTAATTATAGTAACTATTGAATTCCAATATTACTCTCACAAGGGTTGTGGGGATTTGATAGTTGCTCCAATCCAAGATTACCTTGATGGGTTGCGGGATTGAAGATCCAAGGTCTCAAAAAGGCGACGAATGTAAATTATTGCGTGAGTTTTATTTTTCTCTCCTTAGCAAGTGTGTAGCTACTTATTAATGCATGACATAAGGATCTTACACATAAGGCGAATGACTTATTATTCTTGAGTCGGACTTATATTAATTGTGGGCGGTTTTTCGAGTAACGGATGAGAGGATTACTTATGATTAAAATCGTGCTTCCTTATTTTGAGATTTTACATTTCTTATATTTCACGCTTTAAATAATGACAAATTTGCTCTCAAGCAATTTGCTCAAATAATAATCGGTCTTAGAGGCATAATAAGTGGGGGTATGAGAGTAACACAATTAATCTATATGAATAATTGACGCACTTTCACTTGTGGATAACAATGATCTTGTTTTTAAGCTTAGTATGGGGAAAGTGAAACTTGAGGGTGATAAGTGTTCATGGTACCAAAATCCCTAATCTAAGTCATTGATTTCTTTATGAGTTATTTCCATCAAAACCATTTCAAGAAAATCCAAAAATATATAAATATCATTGCTTTCCTTTGCATTGCATTGTATAAAATCAAAATCATGCATCATATAATGTAGAGTAGTGTATAGGCATTTCATATTGGCCAAGGTGGATTAATTATGAGAAAAATGTAAATTGGTGCTTTAAAATATGGCATTGCATGAGGTCATGGCAATGATCAAGTGTAGGGGATTTGATATGAGCAAAATCTTATATCAATAAGTCAACAAATCACCCTAAAACACATAGCAAATACCTAACTTTTATACACAAAAGCAGTATTATGTGGTATGTTTTGTGTTTGTGCTTGTTTAGGTAACAAGGATACAAATTTGGAGCAAACAAGTGAAATCAAGCTTAAAAAATGAAGAAAAGTCAAGAGAAGGATCAAAAGTGACAAGCCTTGCAAAGACAAAGGAACTATCTTGACAACATTCAAAAGATGAAGGACTAAAGTGCAATTTTGAGAAAGTCAAAGATCAAAGTCAAATATGGTCAACCTTCAAGTCAAACAAGTCAAAGGATGCTTTATGAACAAGTTTGAAGTTTAAAGGAATAAAAATGCCAAAGAAATAAAGATTAGAGTTCAAATGAAGATTTTGCCAAAGTCAAGGGACTGAAATTGTCATTTCTCATACTATTTTGGGGCTTAATCCGTGTGAAATGAAATGAGCCAATAATGAGTGAGTATTAGTGTGACATGGAATGCCAAGTACTCCCACTCAGTCGCCAAGTAATAAATGAGCAGGATCCAAACAGTATTGTCCACTTAGCCAATTTCCACCAATTAGGAGACGCCATGCAATGTTTATTATATCTAGTTTGGATAATGATCCGCGACTCACACTCTCATCCTATAATACACTTCCACGTATCATCTTCAAATTCATAACGAGCCCAGGACCAAGAATCTGCTACAATGCATATCAAGCAAAGATATAAACATCAAAGTTGCTCGGAATCAAGAAAGGAACTCAACCCAACAACTTAATTGGATTGAAAGTGATTCATTCAAAAACCCCCAAATATGTTCATAAGCTGAAATTTGCAATTGAAGGATTGAAGACACGTGGAGCTCAGTGATTGGCTACAACACGTCATAATCCCCAACAAACTCTCATTCTCACTCTATAAATAGGACTTAGCTAGCTCATTTGTAACGTGTAGTTTGTAGGTGTGAAAACACACACTTCTCAATTTTCTTTCATCTTCAGTTTCTCAAAGTAGTTAGCAACTACTCTTAAGTGTTTGACAACCACCTAAGAGTCAGTTAGTTAGTTAGTAACATATTTTTAACCAATTTTCCCACCATTAATGAAATTCAACATTTATTTTCACTCAATTCTCATTCTCCTACCTTCATTTTTGTAATCTTAGTGATTCTGAGTGTTTCTATTGATCATCCATGATCAATGGAAGTTGTTTGATACATTGAAGACGTGTAGCTGATTCAGAGTTCATTTGAAGTTCATTTGCAGTCCATTTCAAACATTTGTAGAAGGGGAGTTTACTATAGCTGATCATGATGATGATGATGGTTATTAGTGGTTGACTATTGGTGTTTTCAGTTGTACTAGAAGGCTCATCGCCTATCTACTCCATCAGTGGTGGCCTAAAGCTAAAAAGTTCTAAATTTGTTTAAATTCCCCTAATCAGTCAATGCATGCTCAATTCTTAGAATAACTCATAAATGCTGAACTGATGATGTGATTAGCTTGATTGTAGTGTAATACTGTTAGATTGATAGTTTACTTCTAGTATAACAGCTTTGATTTCAATTTTGCTAGTTAAAATTTGGTATCTCATCAGTCATGGATCATTAGTGCTCATTTTGTTTTTAAACAAGTAATCCTGTTAGTTTTTTACTCAAAATCATTCCATTTCTTCATTTGAACAAGTTTGAATAGGTGCCTTAATCTATCTTAGCCTTGTGCTCAAAAAGTCTTTGATAATGTTTCTTGACATATTTTGTAAGTAGTGTTTGGTTTTGGATCATTTGTGGTGATTCAGTGTGCAAACTTGTTGTAAAGTGTTCATTTACACTAAGTCCGTTAGTGTAAGCATTTTGGTAAAGCTTTATAGTCAAAAGATAAGTCAAACAGGCAATTGGCATTGAAAATATTTGGGTCAAGTTCTTTACAAAGTTCATAAGAAAAAACTAGTGATCTTTGATTGAATGGCATTTCTTCATTTCTAGATGATTTTTTTTGAAAACTGTTTCAGTTTGTAGCTTAACATACATATTTTCACTGCTTATTAGGAAATTATACAGTTTAAGCTTTTGAGTAAGATTTTAGCTTTTCAATAAGCCTTAGACCAAATTGAAGTTTCTGTGATAACTAGTCTACTGTTTGCTAGATCTCATAATCTACTTCACAAATCTCCCTATTTTCTTTCATAAAATCATTTTCAAACATGTCTTGAGTGATTTCTGAGATTTTCAGCTTATTGAATTTTTGGTCAAACTTTGGTCAAATAAGCTGTTTTTGGCTTATTTGAGATTCTAGCTTATTCTGTTGACCATTTTCAAATCTAAAAGACATTCCAAGCTTTGTGATACTTGATTAATCAGTTTTGCAAGAAAATCGAATAGTGGATGTCTGGATTTCTTTTGAGCTTATTTTGAGCTTATTGGAATAAGCTAAGTCCAGATTTAACAGCTTTTAATCAAATTCCTTTTGCAAGGCTAGCTTAAATTGAGTTTTAAGTAGTTTAGAAAAACCAGATCGATTTTGGTTGAGTAATAAGCTCATTCGAGCATATTCAAGTGTTAGTACCCGTCTTTGTGAAAGTTTTTAGTTTAATTGCATTTTGGTCCTTGGTTTTTACTAAACTTGATAATCAGCTTTGAACTTCAATCTTTTTAGGGTTTGCATAAAGTGGTCCCTGGATTTTCATTTTTTACAAAATTGGTTAGTCAGTTTTGGAATTTGTTAAGTTTGTTGACTAGTTTGTTATATTTTACATAATTGGTCCCTATAGTTTCTGATTTTACACATTTAGTCCCTATACTTTAATTTTTTTACATTTTTAGCACTTTTATATTTCATGCATTAAAAACTTTTACTTTGTGAATATTAATTGGTAATTGCACTTTGTTTTACGGATAAATAGTTAAATAATATTTTCTCTTTTTACGTTCTTGTTTGAATTAGACCTAGAATCCAAATAAACTTTTAACAACCAAAAACTATTTAAAGCTTGATATTAGTAGGCCTTTCAATTTGTCTTGAGTTGAGAAAAATAAACTTGCAAATACTCAATATTAACTACCATAGAAAAGGTTAAGGATGGTAGTGGTGATGATGAGAGTTCTGGTTCAAGTGTTATGATAATTGAAGAACCAGAAAGGTTGGAGTATGGAGATGATGATTTAGCTAGGGAAAAGCTAAGAGAGTTGAAGATGAAAATAGATTTTGATATGCCTGATGATATGAGTGAAATCTCATATCAATAATATCACAAATCGCTCTAAAACACAAAGCAAAATACCTACTTATTAATGCTTGTAATAAGTGTGAAAACACTTATCCTTTTACCACTTATTTCCAATAATAACAAGACCAAAACGTGTATTTTATGTCGTAAAAGTCGGAATTAGGCGTGGTTTGTGTTTTTATTATGTTTTAGGACCAAAAGATTAAAAAGGAAGAAAACACGGGCTTTCACGGGCTTTTATCGAAGAAAACGTGAAAAGACGAAGTCAAAAGATCAAGAATGCATAAAGAACGGAAGTCCAAGGCCTATTCTGAAGATTTATCGAAGAAAAAGTCTAAAGACGGAAGTTTAATGAAGTTGAAGAACTCAAGTCTAAATAAATGAAGAAATGTTAAACGAGTTTAATTAATCCCGAGACGATATCGAGAAAGACAAAGAATTAAATCGAGTCGAGAAGACGTGAAGAAAGAAAGAAGATGCAACACATGCACTCCTTCCATTTTTCCCTATAAATACCCTCCTAATACACATTAGGAGAGGAGTTAGTTTTTAGTTTTAGTTTTCATTTTTCACTTTTCTTTCTAGTTTTTAGAGAGAGAAAGTTCTCCACTTTCTCTCACTAAGTTTTCATCTTTCTTTCTTTTAATCTTTCAAGATTAAACCTTTATGTATTGTTGATTTCATTAATCAAGTTCTAGTTAAGCTTTTAATCTTTAATCTCTTTCTACCTTTCTTTGATTTTTAGATTATTTTGGTGCGAATTACTTATGATCCGTGTTGTTCATCAATGTTTTCGTGCTTAAAAAGTTAATCTTTTTATGCTTACTTAAGTTTTCATACGAATAAGCTTTAAGACCTTTGTGCTTATTAGCTTATTTACATGTTTAGCTTATTTACTTTTTAAAAAGTTTTCTTAAAAATTTTATCTTTTTATGGTTTTATTTAAAAGATTGCTTATTTTAAGTTTGGATAAGTTCTTATTTGTGCTTATTTGGTATATTTCACTATAGATTCGTTTTAGTTTTGGTGATAAGCTTATCAAAATAGCTTATTGCTTTTGCTTAACTTTCGGATCAAAAGAGTAATCGGAAAGGGTAAACCCCTTTCCGATCAGGTATTCCGACCAGCACCCATCCCCTCATTCCGATCCATAGATAGGATTAGGGTTTTACCCATTCCGATTTGAGCATCATTATTCCGATAGCCCTAAGTTGTCTTATTCCGATTGTGGTAATTTTGTGGTATTCCGATTGGGGAAACTTTAGCACATTCCGATTGGATTCGAGTTTAAGATATTCCGATGGTGGGTTTTGTTGACATTCCGATTAGAGTCCTTTGCTAAACATTCCGATTGGGTGTCTTCTTCTACATTCCGACGAGGGGATTAGTGATATTCCGATTTGAGTTGTTTCCAACATTCCGATCACTCCATTTTGTATTCCGATTAGTGTTAAATTTCTTATTTTTGCAAAGTTTTCGAGTGTTAGTTTTAATAAGTGTTCTAGTATTCTTTAAGTTTTCAAGCATTTAATTTTAACTCGTCATTTTAGTATTAATATTTAAACTTCTACTTTACTCAACGACATTTACATTTATTTGCTATTAGTTTAAAAAAATAGATAATCAACCAAACCATTTATATTTCCACCAAGAACAATTGAGTCGCACTTTGAACTAATAGTCAATTCGAAGAGATTCGGACGATAAGATTTTATATGTGGCTGCAAAACTGTGTATTAAATGGCGCCGCTGCCGGCTCTTTTCGTTAAGATTAAAGGTTTTTAGTGAGAGACGCATTGGATTTTGGGATCCGTTCATCTTTGAACGTTATTTTCCTTGCTTTAAAAATTTCAAAAATCCTAAAAAATATAAAATCTTGAAAAATACAAAAAAATTAAAAAACCATAAAAACCAAAAATATTTCCTTTCTATTTTTCTAATCCTTTTGTAGGTGTGCATGCGTACTCGTGCTCGTAAGAAGAAAGTAGCTCAAGCCGAAGTCATTACTCAACCAATTGTCACCATGGACAATCAACCAATGATCGAGCTTTTGCAATCGTACGTAGAAGGCAACACCGATGCAATTGTTATCCCTGAGATTGGAGCCAACGACTTTGAACTCAAATCTGGCTTTATACAAATGGTCTCTGCTCAACCCTTCTTGGGCCGCTCACTTGATGATCCTCATGACCACATTAAAATGTTTCTTCAGCTTACCAATACGGTTAAGTACAATGGGGTATCACAAGAAGTGATTCGCTTGCAACTTTTTCCTTTCTCCTTAGAGGGACAAGCCCGTAATTGGCTTGATAAGGAACCGCCACAAAGTATTCTTACGTGGACGGATTTAGAGACCAAGTTTATCAACTACTTTTTCCCACCCTCACGTACTACCGCTTTGCGGAATGAAATTATTACCTTTGAACAAAAGTACGGTGAGTCTTTTAGTGAATCTTGGGACCGTTTTAAGGAACTTTTAAGAAAGTGTCCACAACATGGTTTAACAAAAGTACATCAATTCAATACTTTTTACAATGGTTTAAGCATGAATGACCAAGATTCACTAAACAGTGCCTCGGGGGGTAATATTTTGGTTAAGTCTTCTAATGCTGCTTGGGATATTATTGAGAACAAATTTAGAGTTCAAACCAAGAGTGTTAGAACTAATGTAGCAAGTGCTAATTCTAGTGAGGCCGACAAACCCGAATTGATAAGCTTACTTCGCTTGTGGAATCGCTTGCTTTACAAACTGCCAACAATGCCAAACAATTCAATGCCCAAGCTAATGTTTTGAGCCACTCATGTGATATATGCGGGGGATCTCACTCATACACCGATTGTCCTTCGACTCACGACAATCCGGAAAATGTGTATGCCGCCAACGGTACCTATGCTACGGGAAGCTATCAAGCACGTCCTCAAGGTGACCGCAACCTGCTCAGCTATCGCTCAAACAACTTTCTTTCACCAGCTGGTTTCCCCCACAAAACCCAAACAACCTCAATCGCAACAATCAAAACCAACCACGTGCTCCAACTCCAAATCAATATCAAAACCAAAGAAACCCATATCCACCTCAAAGAAACAACCAAGTTAACCAACAACCTGCTTATCAACCACCCGCCTACCATGCTCCTCCTCTCAACCAACAAACAGCCTTACACCAAGATGTTGAAACCTACATGAGGACTAATGATGTGATCGTGCAAAATCTTCAGCGGGAAATGGCCAACATGAAAGCAGATATGGTTAAGCAAGGGAATGATCTTCGAGCTGATATGCGAAACACTTTGGCAAGTGAAACGAATGACTTGAGGAATATGATGGCTAGTTTCTTCCCTAGTAATCAAGCCTCTGGATCGGGTTCTCTTCCGAGTAACACCGTTGCTAATCCAAAAGGGGAGATGAAAGCAATCACCACTCGCAGTGGAAAAGGTTTAAAGGAACCCGAGCTTCCTACACCCACACCGGTGATTGTGACAAAGGAAAACGAGTCTCCTTCTCCGAATCCTCCATCTTCTATTCCTCCAACTTCTACTTCTCCAATTCCACCACCTTCTACTTCTACCCCTCCACCACCCAAGGATGTGAGTGCGAATTATATCCCAAAGCCTTAATCTCAACCCAATATACCTTATCCTTCGAGGTTGAGGAAAGAGAAATTGAAGAACAAGGATGATATTCAAGTTTCGAACTTTCTTAAAATGTTCAAACAACTGAATTTCAATATCTCCTCTGCTGAGGCTCTCGCTCACATGCACAAATACGCTAAAATGTTTAAAGATCTTCTCAGTGATAAGGAGAAACTTCTCGATATTGCTCAGACCCAACTTAATGAGAATTGCTCCGCAGTGCTCTTAAGGAAATTGCCAACCAAGCTTGGTGATCCGGGTCGTTTCTTGATTCCTTGCAACTTCCCGGGAGTAGATAATTACATGGCCCTAGCCGATCTAGGTGCCAGTATTAACTTAATGCCATTAAGTGTTTGGATGCAATTATCTCTCCCCGAGCTAGTCCCACACGAATGACTTTGGAATTAGCCAACCGTACGGTTGCTTATCCAGTGGGGATAGCCGAAGACATTTTCGTTGGTGTCGACAAATTCACCTTCCCGGCGGATTTTGTTGTCGTTGACTACGAGATGGACCCCCGTGTTCCATTAATCGTTGGACGTCCATTCCTGAGGACCGGTCGCACTCTCATTGATGTAGCCGCTGGCGAATTAATCATGAGAGTTGGTGACGATAAAATCGTCTTCAACATGGGTAAACTTTCTAAGCAGCCTTCAGATAACGAGATTGTTAATTTCATTGATGTTCTTGATGAGGCTTGTGAAGAACATTTCAAAAACGCTTGTAAAAGTGGTTCTTCTTCTCTACCCACTATTGAGACCGTTGCCTCTATTGCTCCGTCATTGACTCCTTTTGGAGAAAGTGACTTGGATGATTTTGAAGCTAGCTTGGGTCCTCTTGATCTTAAGTATGATGGTTCTCCCACCGACTGGGATGAAGACGTTCGAACCATTGAGAAACTTCTCAATAAGGACCAAACTTCTCCACCATCTCCTAAGGATATCTCTACCGATGATCCGAAGTTGACTACGCCATCCATCGAAAATCCTCCGGATTTAGAGCTTAAGGATCTTCCGTCTCATCTCGAGTATGTTTTCCTTGAAGACAACAAGACGTTACCGGTCATCATCGCTAAGGTCCTGAAAGAAGAAGAAAAATCCCGACTTATCGCCGTAATGAAGAATCACAAGAAAGCGATTGCTTGGAAGATCTCTGATATTCGTGGAATTGATCCTCACTTCTGCACACACAAAATTCTCATGGAGGACGACTTCAAACCCACTATTCAAAGCCAACGAAGGGTGAATCCTAAGATCCATGACGTAATCAAAAAAGAGGTTATCAAACTGTTTGATGCGGGAATGATCTATCCTATCTCAGATTCACCGTGGGTTAGTCCTGTCCATTGTGTGCCTAAGAAAGGCGGAATCACCGTTGTTCCCAATGAAAACAACGAGTTGATTCCTACTCGTCTCGTTATAGGGTGGAGAGTTTGTATAGACTACCGCAAACTCAATGATGCTACGAGAAAGGATCATTTTCCCCTTCCTTTCATGGACCAAATGCTTGAACGTCTAGCGGGTAATGACTATTACTGCTTTTTAGACGGTTTCTCCAGTTATTTTCAAATTCCCATCGATCCTAAAGACCAAGAGAAAACCACATTCACTTGTCCTTACGGAACATTTGCCTATAAAAGAATGCCTTTCGGCTTATGCAATGCTCTCGGGACCTTCCAAAGGTGTGCTTATTTTAAGTTTGGATAAGTTCTTATTTGTGCTTATTTGGTATATTTCACTATAGATTCGTTTTAGTTTTGGTGATAAGCTTATCAAAATAACTTATTGCTTTTGCTTAACTTTCGGATCAAAAGAGTAATCGGAAAGGGTAAACCCCTTTCCAATCAGGTATTCCGACCAGCACCCCTCCCCTCATTCCGATCTATAGATCGGATTAGGGTTTTACCCATTCCAATTTGAGCATCATTATTCCGATAGCCCTAAGTTGTCTTGTTCCGATTGTGGTAATTTTCTGGTATTCCGATTGGGGAAACTTTAGGACATTCCGATTGGATTCGAGTTTAAGATATTCCGATGGTGGGTTTTGTTGACATTCCGATTAGAGTCCTTTGCTAAACATTCCGATTGGGTGTCTTCTTCTACATTCCGACGAGGGGATTAGTGATATTCCTATTTGAGTTGTTTCCAACATTCCGATCACTCCATTTTGTATTCCGATTAGTGTTAAATTTCTTATTTTTGCAAAGTTTTCGAGTGTTAGTTTTATTAAGTGTTCTAGTATTCTTTAAGTTTTCAAGCATTTAATTTTAACTCGTCATTTTAGTATTAATCTTTAAACTTCTACTTTACTCAACGACATTTACATTCATTTGCTATTAGTTTAAAAAAATAGATAATCAACCAAACCACTTATATTTCCACCAAGAACAATTGAGTCGCACTTTGAACTAATAGTCAATTCGAAGAGATTCGGACGATAAGATTTTATATGTGGTTGCAAAACTGTGTATTAGCTTGACATAAGGATCTTACACATAAGGCGAATGACTTATAATTCTTGAGTCGGACTTATATTAATTATGGGCGGTTTTTCGAGTAATGGATGAGATGGTTACTTAGGATTAAAACCGTGCTTCCTTATTTTGAGATTTTACATTTCTTATATTTCACGCTTTCAATAATGACAAATTTGCTCTCAAGCAATTTGCTCAAATAATAACCGGTCTTAGAGGCATAATAAGTGGGGGTATGAGAGTAACATAATTAATCTATATGAATGAGTTGACGTACTTTCACTTGTGGATAACAACGATCTTGTTTTTAAGCTTGGTATGGGGAAAGTGAAACTTGAGGGTGATAAGTGTTCATGGTACTCAAAGCCCTAATCTAACTCCTTGATTTCTTTATGACTTATTTCCATCAAAACCATTTCAAGAAAAACCAAAAATATATAAATATAATTGCTTTCCTTTACATTGCATTGTATAAAATCAAAATCATGCATCATATAGTGTAGAGTAGTATAAAAGCATTTCATATTAGCCAAGGTGGATTAATTATGAGGAAAATGTAAATTGGAGCATTAAAATATGGCATTGCATGAGGTAATGGCAATGATCAAGTGTAGGGGATTTGATTTGAGTGAAATCTCATATCAATAATATCACAAATCACCCTAAAACACAAAGCAAAATACCTAAATTTATTCATAAAAGTAGTATTATGGGTATGAGTTGTTGTTTAAGCTTGTGTTAACAAAGATACAAATTTGGAGCAACAAGTGAAATCAAGCCTTAAAGATGACAAAAAGACAAAAGGAGGATGAAAAGTGACAAGCTTTGCAAAGACAAAGGACCTTTCTTAACAACTTTCAAAGATGGAGGACTAAAAGTGTAATTATGCAAAAGTCAAGAACAAAGTCAAATTTGGTCAACATTTAAGTCAACAAGTCAAAGGATGATTTTTAAACAACAATGAAGTTAGAAGGACCAAAAATGTTAAAGAAATGAAGCTTGGAGCTCATGTTGATAATCTGCTAAAGTTAAGGGGTTTAAATTGACAAAAAGGGGCTAAGTTTGGGCTCAATCTGTGTATCACTTGCATAAACCAATGAGAGGCCTTGAATGAGTTCACACGGATTACACTTTATGGCCATGTCAGCCCACTAGCAGCCGACATATTAATTACAACGAATCAAAACAGTTCTTTCCACTCACACTCTCTCCACCAATAGAAAATTAGAAACTGGATAGTGATCCGTAATACCTTCTCTCATCAAATAACAAAACACCACATGTCACTTTCAAACAACAACAAGCCCAGATTCGAGATCAAGGTAGACTGCATATCAAGAGAAATGATCAACATGAAAATTGCTCTAAATCAAGTGAGGATCACAACCCCAGCAACCAATTAGCCTGTAAGTTACTCAATCAAAAATCCCCAATTCAAGTTCTTCAACGGCTAGTTGCAATTGACAAGATCAAGCCACGTGGAAGCTCACCATTGGTAGCAACACGTCACTAACCTCCAACAGATCACATCCCAACCTCTATAAATACCCAGCTACGTCTTCATTTTGTACATGTAGCTAGTGTGTGTACTTTTCACACACTTGATAAATTCTCTCCTTTTCACTTAGAAATTTAGTTAAAAGTTCTCTCAAGTGACTGACAATCACTTGAGAGGTAGTTAGTTAGATGTAACCAACTTTGTAACAAACTTTCCCTTCATAAATACAAAATTCAGTTCAATTCTCCTTGAATCTTCTACCTTACAATTCCTTTACTGTTATTGTCGTTTCTATTGATCATATCTGATCAATAGAGAGTGTTGATGTGTTTTTGGAAGCTTGTAGCTGGTTCAGAATCATTTTGAGTTCATTCCATAGCCATTTCAGCAGATTGTAGCAGGGTAGATCATTGCCAGTAGATGATGATGATATGATAGTGTTTGGTTGTTGATTAATGGTGGTTAAGTTGTTCTTAGAGAGCTCAGTGCTCCTCTACTCCATCAGTGGTGGCACATAGCTAAAAGGAACTCATTTTCTTGCTTTAAATTCCACTCAATTGTCTTTGCATGCTAAATTCCTAGTTATAGCTCTTAACTGTTGAATTGTGAATGTGTTAGTGATCTGGTTGTGTAATTTTGGTGATTTGATAGTCTACTTGTAGTTTGATAGCTCAACATTCAGTGTTTACTTGGTCAAAATTGATTTTCATTTGTCAAAGTTCATCAGTTACTCATTTAGTTGTTTTAAAAGAAAACTTGTTGGATTTTGGGTTCAAACTGATTCATTTGAGTCAACTTACAAATTTTGATAAGTGGCAATAGTGTCATAAGCTTTTGCTCAAAAATACTTTGAAAAAGTTCATATCAGATTTTTAAAGTGGTGTTTTGATTTAGATCATTTTGGTGAATTAGTAGTTAAAATCTGTTCTTTTAAGCTCACTTACACTTAACAAGTTAGTGTAAGACTTTTTGTCAAGTTTTGTAGTCAAAGTAAAGGTCAAAAAGGCAAACTGCACCTAAAAAGTTTGGGTCATTATTTTGTATAAGTTAATCAGTCAAAACAAGTCAACTTTGATTCAATGGCATTTGTTTGTTAGTGGATCATTTTAGCTGAAACATGTTTCCATTTGTAGCTTAATATACAATCTTTCAGTGTTAGCAATGAAATTATACAGTATTTAGTAATAAGCTAGAAATCAGCTTATCAAGGAAATTATTCACTGCGATGATATCAACTTGTCACACTCAGTTCTCTTAATCCTTTTCATAGAACACTCCATTTTCTTTTACAAATCACTTTGCAAACATGTCTTGAGTAGATCCTGTTAATTTCAGCTTTTTGAATAATTTGGTCAAACTTGGTCAAAATAAGAACTTTTGTCTTATTTCGGATTCCACCTTATTTTCTTGGTCATTTTCAAAACCAGTTGACATTCCAACCTTCTTACCACTTGATTAATCAATTTCAACAAGAAAATCAGTTAGTGGATGCCTGGATTTGTTTGGAGCTTATTGTGAGCTTATTGGAATAAGCAATCCAGAGATTTAAGAGCTTTTAGCCAAAATCCTTTTACCAGTCTAGCTTATTTTCAATTTTAAGCATTTTAAAGAAAACTAGAACGTTTTTTTGTTAGAAAATAAGCTCAAACGAGCTTATTGTTACTCTTGTGCTCGTTTTTGTTAAAGAGGTTGTTAAAATTGCAATTAGGTCCTCAGCTTTTCAATAAATTTCTAAACAGCTTTGAAACTTAAACTTTTTTAGGGTTTGCAAACTTAGGTCCCTGAAATTTGATTAGTTACAAATTTTGTTAGGCACTATGAGAATTTGTAAGTTTCTTGTTATAGTTTGTTATTACTTTCACTTTTGGTCCTTATACTTTCTGATTTTGCACATTTAGTCCCTATAATTTTATTTCATTTATATTTTGAGCATTTTACCTTGTGTGCATTTAATACTTGTACTTTGTGATAATTTTGTGGTACTTGCACTTTGTTTTACGGATATATAGAGCTATAATATTTTCCATTTTTACGTGTTTGTTTGAATTAGACCTAGAATCCAAATAAACTTTTAACAACCAAAAACAATATAAACTTGATATTGGTAGGCCTTTCAATTTGTCTTGAGTCGGGAAAAAACGAACTTGCAAAATACTCAACATTAAATGGTGCCGCTGCCGGTTCATGACATTACGAGAGACTATTTATTGACGGTTTCGATTGGATTTTGGGATCCGTTCCCCGAGTGGACGTTCTTTTTACGTATCATAAATCAAAAAGATAAAAAAAATCAAAAATATAAAAACTAAAAAACCAAAAAAATCAATTCTTTTCCTAAAGAATTGAACCAAAAAAATAAAAATCTAAAAAGTAATCTTTTTCCTAAAAGATTACACCCAAAAATATATATTATATCGGTTTTTATCGTTTTTACGTACATATAGTATTTTCTTAAAAACTCAATAAATACAAAAATATTTTTGATATATTATTATATGTAGATACATATACGTATACGAACACTCAATACACATACTTTCATAAGTATTGCTTTTGCAATACACCGTGTTCGGGAGCGTTCCGGTCCTTAACACGTGTATCGATCAAATTTAATTAAGGGAAGAATAAATAAATACTTCCAATAGGCAAGAATTTGAAGAATAGAAACTACAAAGTGAATAGAAAGGTGACATGCAATAAAATGTTGTCTAAGGGTTAATAGGTACTTAAGTGCTTCGCATCACCTAACCCCCCGTTCACTAGTGAGTGTTCTAAGAAGGAAAGCTTGATTGGGGGTCTTGCCACCCAAGTATTACTTACATATACTATACTTTCTTGTGGATATTACTTATTGAACCTCGGAAAGGATAATCCCTTTTTTCCAAAGTCGAACGAGAGCTTCTCTCTCACTCCTTGATTTGAGTTGCAAGCTCACCCGAGGGCGTGCACAAATACCTTTTGGTGTACAACCCCTTACTCCCAAAAGGAAGAAAAAGAGAAAGAGCAAGAACAACACCGTCCATCAAGCCGATCCCGAGAATCGTGCTTTGATCAACACACAAGAATCCATGGCCACCGCTGACACTAGACCATTGATGGAGCACCTCCAATCAAATGTGCAAGGATATGTCGATGCCATTGTTATACCCGAGATACCCGCAAACACCTTTGAGCTTAAGACATCCATGATTACCTTGGTTTCTAACATACCATTTTTCGGGAGACCTAATGATGATCCACATGATCATATCAAGAAGATTCTATCCAATTGCAATACCATTAAGTACAATGGAGTTTCTCATGATGCCATTAAGTTGACTACCACCTAAGAGCATTACCACTTGGGATGACTTTACCAAGAAGTTTTTGAATAGGTTCTTTCCTCTATCTAAGACCACGGCTTTGAGAAACCTAATTATTGGATTTCAACCAAAACCTAATCAAACTTTTAGTGATGCTTGGGAAGAGTACAAGGAGTTATTGAGAAAATGCCCTAATCATGGATTCAATGAAGTTCACCAAATCAATACCTTCTACAATGGATTAAGACAACATCATCAAGATTCCCCCAACTCCTCCGCGGGTGGGAACATTCTTGCCAAATCCATACAAGAGGCATGGGACATTATTGAGACGAAATCCATGGTGCAAACAAATAGCCAAATTGATGAAATGGTTCATGTTGTGCAAGATAGTTCTCCCACATCCATTGATAATATATTCCTCAAGAGTCACATTGAGATACTTCAAGCAACGGAAAAGAATAATAAGACAAATCAAGAGATAGCCCAAGCCCTAAAGAACCTTTCCTTGAACAACTCTTCCAATGATGTGAATGCCATTACTATATCATGTGAGACTTGTGGAGGTCCTCATTCTTACCTACAATGTGACAAGGTTCAAAATTACCAAGGTGAATGTTATGCTTATCAAGATGAACATAGAGAGCACTTCAAACCTAACATCAACCCCAATAATATCTCTTACAAGTCAAATAACTACCTTGCTTTACCCGACTTTCCACCCCATCCACCCACCCAAAATCAAACCAACCCTCCTCAATTGCTTCAAAGAAATCAAGGACCTAAGCCAAACTACCAAGGAAACAACTATAGAGCACCCAACAACTTTCAACATCAAGGAAATAACTTTCAGGCAAACAATCAAGGATTTAACCAACCACCTCCCCCACCTTTTCAAAATCAAGGATACCATCAAGGTCACAATCAAGGATATGGGAAAAATGATACCGTTGAGCTACTTCAAAAGATCAACCAAGAAATCGAAAGAAGAATTCGTGAAAGTGAAAAGAGAACACAAGATCAAATAAGAGACATGAATGAGGAGACTACTAAGAGGATTATGATGATTATTAATCAAAGGCCGCAAGGGGCTCTACCTTCAAACACACAAAAAAATCCAAGGGCTAATGTCAATGCTATCACAACAAGGAGTAGAAAGACAACATATGATCCTTCAATGCCTCCTACACCTACTTTGGTTAAGCCTACTATGGTTCCACCTTGTGATAAACCTTCAACATGAAACACAACACCTTCAAGCTCTACAACTTCAACACCTACACCTTCTCATCCTATTACCACTACTCCTTTACCTTCCACACCTTCCAATGAAGAAACCAACAACGAGAATCCTTCCACAACACCTACTCAACCTACCCCAGAACCAAGCCTTTGATTGATTCGTTTTCGTATACCCGAAAGGTTATCGTGGTTTTCGACGAAGTATGAATGGGAATCCGCGTTTATGTCTCAAGTTAGATGCTCGAATAAAAGAGATTTTGATTTATATATCTAAATCTATTAATTTAAAAGACTAAATATTAAAATATATAAAAGCTATAAGGATGAAAACTAAACTACAATTATAAAGCGAGAGATATCTAAAAATAATACTACTGACAATAAAGATTCTAAACTAAACAAGCATAATTAAAACTATTATAATCATGACAATAAAGCTAAACATCAAGGCAATAATAACTATATATATTTAAGCTAATAAAGTAACAGTAAGAAAAAAGATAGAGAATATAACCCGTATGATGATCTAGAGATGAAAAATTAACCACCCGATCAAATAACTAAATTAATTTTAAAGTTTATTACTTTCAAAGTTATTATCAAACTAATTAGCGGATAAAGTTGTCAAGTTTATCAACTAACTACCGAGATAAAAACAAATCGAGCTTTAAACTTGAAATGATAATTTAGCTAAAAGACCCATAAAGCTCCTTGCCAAAAAAATGAACTAGAAACGCCGAGAACACGAGACAAGAAATGGTTAACAATAAAATAAACAAAAAAAATATTTTAAACTAATTCATGAATACTATTGATATAAATCTAATTTTTGAAAACTAAATTTTAAATATGATTTTAAAAGTAAAAAAAAAACATTAATAATAGAAAAAGAAAAATTAGACTAAGTGAAAATGATATATATCAATTTAACCATTCTAGTCTATCAACATTATGAAAACTATGGCTAGCAAAATGGTAAGCACAGTTATATAATCTGATTAGGAAACATCTATTAACCAGAGGACATATCAACCCATCACAAATTCTAACATCAAAAATCGTCAAATTCAACTGAACAAACAGAGTTCAAATCAACAAGAAATCTATGACTTCATCACCACAAAACTACGAATACCCCAACAACAATTCGAATACAAATGCTTCAAGAAACCAACCGAAAGAACAAACTACCTTCAGAAACATAAAAAACTAACACCGAAACTGGAACTTTTATGAACCGAAACTTAAATCAAACTTTCATTAACCGAATCGAAATCTGAGTACACGAATATTTGAGTTATAAACCCACTATTCTATATAAAGAAAATGAAGTTGCTTAAAAAAAATGAAATCCTACATCTAAATCCTACGCTACTTCCTAAAACTAATATATAATGATAAAGGAAAGATAGATTTATGAAAAATGAGATCCAATCTCATGTATAACCATAGAACGTAGATAGCGTTTTTATATGGAGTTAGGATTTATGGCTTTAATGGGTCAGTGGCTAAGATTAGGCCAAGGATGTTGGGCTTTTGGCTTTAAGATGTATTAATGGGTCGGTTTGACCCATTTAAATGGTGTCGGATCAGCCCAATAAAACAAGAATGCACCGTCAAACTCGATTTTTCGCGCTCTTTTCATTTCTCGTGCTCGTTTTTGCTCTTTTTCTTCGTTTTACCTCCTATTCTTTAATATTCGTACCTACAATAATAAATAGCAAATATAAATGATATATGCACTAAAAATATATTTTTGCTATTTATTATGCGAAAAATGAAGGGAAATTCTCACTAAATGCATGAATAATTATGTGTTTAACACACCTCTACACTTAAACGTTGCTTGCCCCCAAGCAACTATTATCACAAACGTTAAATCCAAAAACAATTTAAAACAACTTTATTCGAAATCGACTTGTTAATAAAATAAAAATAAAAATACATTGTGACCCGCCATGCCGGACTTTTTATTCAAGGCATAAGGATCATAGAACAGGAAACACGCAAACTGGGTGTCTCCAGGGAATAAAGATCGTCACCCTCTTTTTTTAACTCCCAACTAAACTAAAATTCCTTGTGTAAACATTTTGTCAAATTGCTAACACTACTTATACTAATAACCTATGTAAATATATCTTTTCACTCCTATAATTATAAAAGACAAGGAAAGTGTGTTCATTTTCAATGTTTTGATCATTCAAATCGATATTCATTATGGTTGCTAATCATCTAAGTGGAATATTAGACTCAAAAAAAATGACGAGATTTAAGATTCAAAAATGGCCTTTCCCATGTAACGGCTTTCTTCTCAGGACGTCCCAACCTAATCGGTTAAGTGCCCGGGCTTTTGACACCCCACGGAGAATAGTACCGGGATTGGCGGGAGAATAGTACCGGGGTTTATCCCCTTTACCCAAAAAAAAAAAAAAGATCTTGAAATCACCGCTAAGCTAATAAAAGACACTCAGATGGAAAACAACGACGGTAATTAGAGATTGAAGATGAGATATCACTCCACGTAGCGACATTTTTCTCAGCTTATCCTTTAGCAAAGCTTAGGAGGCTAAGTTTTTACACCCTCGAGAATAGTATCGGAGCTCACGGGACCTTTGACTTCCACTCTCTAATACCGTCTAAACTCTTATAAAAAATGATGAATTCTAATTCAACTTCGGATTTAAATTTGAGAAAAAGCATGTTTCTCACAATTATAAATAAAGAAACAAAAACACTTATTCATTCACTCGACTCTTCTAACTCTATTAAACATTTTTTTTCTTTTTCCTTTTTTTCATTTTTTTTTCTTTTTTTCGATTTTCTTTTTTTTTCTCTTCTTTTTTTTTCTTTTTTTCTCCTTTTTTTCTCTCTCTTTTTTTTCAACATATTTTCACGCAACATTATTTCAATTTTTAAGAAAGTATGCTTTCACTCAAATTTAAATAAAAAGTTGAACTAGGACTCTATATCAAAATTGCATAAGAATTTATTTTTGCATAGCAAAACGATTTTTAACGTTCAAAGGCTTGAAAAAAACACACTTACTTAGTCTAGTTATAATCTAGGAGGAAAAGCCACAGGTTACATATATAAGCTCTAAAGAGAACCAGTTACTCCACGTCTAGCATTTTCATTTGCACAATTCCTAAAAGTTTAGTCTAAAAGTTAAGGCAGCATCCAGATCAACACTCAGGCAGAGTCAGGATCCCCTTTGTTCTAGCCTACGGGACAAGTCAATCACGCACGGTAAAAAACGTTTTATTATTTTTTTAATAAAATAAAATAAAACAAACACACATTTGATAAAAATAGGATGCAAGAGGGCAAACAAGTAGGCATGAATATGATCAATATGATATAAACCCCCCTACACTTAGAACCGAACAATTGCCTCAATGTTCAAAAGTGATAAGGTGCTACCCCTACACTTAAGAGCACAAAAGGCTAATGTTAAAATTCCATGTGTAAGAAGGAGAACAACATCAGATATATATAAAAAGTAATGAGAACTGAGTACTCCCCTGATATAAATGTGAAGATCGATCGGAGACTGAATGAAGAAGATGGAAAACAGCAACATCAACCCCTTGAAAGTCTTCTCGATCAAAGGGAACCCTGCACACAAAAACAAATACCAACAAGCACACATGGAGAGAAGCACGCCCCTACACTTGTGTTAGAAAAAGATAAAACGGATAGATCATCGGGTTGCCTCCCGAGAAGCGCTTGTTTTTGTTAACCGAGTCATGAGCCTGACTCGACCCCGAATTAATGGTCCATGGTGGAGCAAGAGAATCACTACTGGCTCAAAACAGATATGCCAGGGTCAAAAATCTTATCCTCATTACCGGATGAGAATAAAGAAGAAGAATCCACAGTATAAGTGAAGAAAAGCAGAAGGATTCTTATAACATACGAGAAACAGGTATAAAGGCAATCCTTAAGAATACTCGTCTTCACCAAGGGCGAGAGGGGGGAGAAAAAGATATCAAAGTGTCACCCGAGGACACTTGACAGAAACTCAAAGCAAGAGTCGATGGGGTAACCGGTAAAACATCATAAGTAATAGCAACATCAACGTCTCTTCTAGGATCAAAACACTCGTCCTCATTTCCCGGTATAAAATGAGGAGAGTAAAAGCGATACATCATGCGCTTGGGTGTGCACGTGGTAGGACGGGGTGGAAATATAATATGAGAAATATCAGAAGAAATATCTACCACTCGCGTCACCTCTCTAGACCGAATCAAACGGAAGGTAGGGTCAAATTTCTCCACCTCCTCTACGATGGGAGGTGGCATGGCTAACAAAGAATGCTCATCAATAGCAAGAGAGTCGGAGCTATCAATGTCCTCAATCCCCTCTTCAAAGAGAGGATTCACCTCACTAGAGATGTAGGCGTCATCAAAATCAAATAAAGGGTTCGAATAAATGTTGAGATTTTCCTTCAGAACGTCTTTATCGGATAATCGTCATCACTAGAAGTAAAATCATCATCGAGATCAAAAAGAGGATTATAGAAAGCCAAAGAATCATCTCCCAAGATGTCGGTGAGAGGTAATGAATCATCACTAGAAAGAGATTCACACTCACTATCACTATCTGAAGCAACCGTAGGCTCACTTTGGATTGGAATAAAAATCTCATCACAAGGAATAGTGATAAGACCCTCATCCCCCATGATGAGAGAGGCATCGGTCTCCGTAGTGGAAGAATCGAGAATAGGAGTGTTAGTCTCACATGATGGATTGAGATCGTAAATATTATCCTCGTAGTCATCATAACAATAAGGAATCACACGAGGCATAGAGGTATAAGCACTAAGACTAGATACTTGCTCTTGTCGCCTTTCCTCTTGCAATTTATCTTTTAGTCGATCTAATTTGTCTTGAACTTTTAGGAGTTCATTCAAAATAGTGGCTCGTTGTTCTTCACTCATTGCAAAAGAAGGTTGATGATAGAGGGTGTAATGTGGGGGCTCAAAATTATGAAAATCGGAATTATAGCACGGATTTGGCTCATAATATTTCATCGGTTGGCAAGAAAAAGTATCGTGAGGGCCCCACAATTGTTGCAACATGGGTATTGAGAAAAACCCGGTGCATTTTATGCATAAGGATCCCCATAAATGTAAGAGGGTGAGATAGTGTCATTAGAAATGAAGTACGAATTGATCGAATTTCAAAATAGACAATGTCCAAATTGTGAATTGGGGATATCCATTCCACACCGCTCGCATGAACACCAATGACATGATTGACTACCAGACGATGGTCTCCCACACCCTATACAATCGACATGCGAATCCATGAAGAATTAAAAATAAGAGGGGTTGAGAAAAAGAATTAAACATAATAGAGGATAAAGAATAATATTTTTAAATTTTTTTTTATTTTTAAATTAAAATAATTAAAATAATAATAAAATAATGAAAATAAAATAGTATAGTATAATATACTATATAAAACTATATATCATATATGATATGTAGCTAAAAGAAAAATAAAGTCGAAAGAAAATATTTTTGGATTTTTTAAATGATATATATAATAATAAAGAACAGAAGATAAAATAAGAAAATATTTTTGTTTTTTTATAAATTTTATATAATTTTTTTTTGGATTTTTAAATATTATATATATATATATATATATATATATATATATATATATATATATATATATATATATATATATATATATATATATATATATATATATATATATATATATATATATATATATATATATATATATATATATATATATATATATATATATATATATATATATATATATATATATATATATATATATATATATACATAAATACGTAAAATAAACTTTCAAAGCGAAAGGATCTTCAAGTCACTAACTAAAAACACAACGCAAACATCGCTACACAGATCCCCAGCAGCGGTGCCATTTGATTGATTCGTTTTCGTATACCCGAAAGGTTATCGTAGTTCCGACGAAGTGTGAATGGAAATCCGCGTTTATGTCTCAACTTAGATGCTCGAATAAAAGAGATTTTGATTTATATATCTAAATCTATTAATTTAAAAGACTAAATATTAAAATATATACACGCTATAAGGATGAAAATTAAACTACAATTATAAAGCGAGAGATATCTAAAAATAATACTAGTGACAATAAAGATTTTGAACTAAACAAGCATAAATAAAACTATTATAATCATGACAATAAAGCTAAACATCAAGGCAATAATAACTATATATATTTAAGCTAATAAAGTAACAATAAGAAAAAAGATAGAGAATATAACCCGTATGATGATCTAGAGAAAAATTAACCACCCGATCAAATAATTAAATTAAATTTAAAGTTTATTACTTTCAAAGTTATTATCAAACTAATTAGCGGATAAAATTGTCAAGTTTATCAACTAACTACCGAGATAAAAACAAATCGAGCTTTAAACTTGAAATGATAATTTCGCTAAAAGACCCATAAAGCTCCTCGCCAAAAAAATGAACTAGATACGCCGAGAACACGAGACAAGAAATGGTTAAAAATAAAATAAACAAAAAAATATTTTAAACTAATTCATGAATACTATTGATATAAATCTAATTTTTGAAAACTAAATTTTAAATATGATTTTAAAAGTAAAAAAACATTAATAATAGAAAAAGAAAAACTAGACTAAGTGAAAATGATATATATCAATTTAACCATTCTAGTCTATCAACATTATGAAAACTATGGCTAGCAAAATGATAAGCACAGTTATATATAATCTGATTAGGAAACATCTATTAACCAGAGGACATATCAACCCATCACAAATTCTAACATCAAAAATCGTCAAATTCAACTGAACAAACCGAGTTAAATTCAACAAGAAATCTATAACTTCATCACCACAAAACTACGAATACCCCAACAACAATTTGAATCCAAATGCTTCCAGAAATCAACCGAAAGAACAAACTACCTTCAGAAACATAAAAAACTAAGACCGAAACTGGAACTTTTATGAACCGAAACTTAAATCAAACTTTCATTAACCGAATCGAAATCTGAGTACACGAATATTTGGGTTATAAACCCACTATTGTATATAAATAAAATGAAGTTTCTTAAAAAATGAAATCCTACATCTAAATCCTACGCTACTTCCTAAAACTAATATATAATGATAAAGGAAAGATAGATTTATGAAAAATGAGATCCAGTCTCATCTATAACCGTAGAACGTAGATAACATTTTTATATGAAGTTGGGATTTATGGCTTTAATGGGTCAGTGGCTAAAAATAGGCCAAGGATGTTGGGCTTTTGGCTTTAAGATGTATTAATGGGTCGGTTTGACCCATTTAAATGGTGTCGGACCGGCCCAATAAAACACGAATGCACCGTCAAACTCGATTTTTCGCACTCTTTCTATTTCTCGTGCTCGTTTTTGCTCTTTTTCTTTGTTTTACCTCCTTTCTTTAATATTCATACCTACAATAATAAATAGCAAATATAAACGATATATGCACTAAAAATATAATTTTGCTATTTATTATGCGAAAAATGAAGGGAAATTATCACTAATGCATGAATAATTATGTGTTTAACACCTTCCATATCCATCAAGATTGAGAAAGGAGAAACTTAAAAACAAGGATGATATTCAAGTGTCAAATTTTTTGAGAATGTTCAAGCAACTTAACATATACATATCCTTTGCAGAAGCTCTTGCATATATGCCAAAGTTTGCTAAAATGTTCAAATATCTCCTCTCAATCAAGGAAAAGTTGGTGGATTTGCCTAACACATCACTTAATGAGAATTACTCCGCCGTGTTGCTCAAAACCTTACCTACTAAACTTGGAGATCCGGGGCGATTTTTGATCCCTTGTAATTTTCCCGGGGTGGAAAATTGCATGGCACTAGTGGATCTTGGGGCAAGCATTTATCTCATGCCTTTATCAGTTTGGAAAAAACTCTCTCTTCCCTGGGCTCACTCCTACTATGATGACCCTTGAGTTACAAAACCGTACCATAGCTTATCCGGTAGGCATAGCGGAGGATGTGTTTGTAGGGGTTGATAAATTCATCTTTCCTGTGGATTTTGTAGTGGTTGATTATGATATGGACCCAAGAGTTCCTCTTATTGTTGGTAGACCTTTCTTGAGGACGGGTCGTACTCTTATAGATGTGGCGGAAGGAGAGTTAATTATGAGAGTTGAGGATGAGAAAGTGGTGTTTAAGCTAGGGAAAGTCACTAAGAAGTCTCAAAGTTGTGAAACAAGTAACATAATGGATGTTCTTGATGAGGTATGTGATGAGCATTTTCATGAAGCTTGTTAGAATGATAGTGAGAATATGCCTCATGTAGAGACCGTTTCCTCAATTGTTCCCTCCTTAACACCATTTGGACAAAGTGATTTCCTCTTGGAGGAATTTGAGTCCAACTTCCTTGGTAATGATGATTCTTCCATTATTTGGGAAGAAGACATTCTCTCTATCCAAAAGTTGCTCAATGAGGATCCTATTCCTTCACCTACTCCACAAGAAGTTACCATTGATGATCCATCTATAATGAAACCTTCCATTGAGAGTCCACCTTCCCTTGAACTTAAGGATCTTCCATCACACCTTGAATATGCTTTCTTAGAGGGAAAAGACCAATTACCCGTAATCATAGTAAAAGACTTGAAAGATGATGAGAAGGAAAAACTCATAGAGGTGCTTAAGAAACATAAGAAATCTATAGCATGGAAAATATCCGACATAAGGGGAATTGATCCAAATTTTTGTACACATATGATCCTTATGGAGGATGACTATAAACCCGCCATTCAAAGCCAAAGAAGGGTTAACCCTAAAATCCATGAGGTCATCAAAAAGGAAGTTATCAAACTCCTTGATGCGGGTAAGATTTACCCCATGTCCGACTCTCCATGGGTTAGCCCGGTACATTGTGTTCCTAAGAAGGGTGGAATCACCGTAGTGCCCAATGAGAACAATGAGCTTATTCCTACTAGACTTGTCACGGGTTGGAGAGATTGTATTTATTATAGGAAGCTCAATGATGCTACTAGGAAAGATCATTTCCCAATGCCTTTTATGGACCAAATGCTTGAATGCTTAGCGGGAAATGAGTACTATTGCTTTCTAGATGGATTCTCAAGTTATTTCCAAATACCTATTGATCCAAAGGATCAAGAAAAGATCACATTCACTTGTCCCTATGGTACATTTCCTTATAGGAGAATGCCTTTTGGTTTGTGCAATGCACCGGGGACATTCCAAAGGTGTATGATGGAAATCTTTCATGACATGATTGAGCACACTATGGAATTTTTCATGGATGATTTCTCGGTTTTCGGAGATTCATTCACTTCTTCTCTCTCCCATTTAGAACATATGCTTAAGAGATGTGAAGAAACACGTCTTGTTCTTAATTGGGAGAAGTGACATTTCATGGTCAAAGAAGGGATAGTTTTGGGACATAAGATATCCAATAAGGGTTTAGAAGTGGATCGAGAAAAAATTGATGTTATTGCCAAACTTCCCCCACCTACCATGGTGAAAGGAGTTAGGAGTTTTTTGGGTCATGCGGGTTTCTATAATCGTTTTATACAAGATTTTTCTAAGATTGCAAGACCCATGACTCACCTCTTAGAAAAAGAGGCTCCTTTCATTTTCACATAAGAGTGTTTAGACTCTTTTGAGATTCTTAAGGAAAAGTTGACTAAGGCTCCCGTTTTGATTTCTCTAAATTGGGATTTGCCTTTTGAGCTCATGTGTGATGCTAGTGATTATGTCGTGGGGGCCGTGTTATGATAAAGGGTTAATAAGAATTTCAACCTATACACTATGCGAGGAAGACAATGATGCGTGCTCAACTTCATTATACCACCACGGAAAAAGAGTTGCTTGCTATAGTATATGCCTTTGAGAAATTTAGACCCTATCTTGTGCTTTCTAAGACCATAGTGTATACGGATCATTCCACTCTCAAGTACCTCATGACAAAGCAAGATGCTAAGCCTACGCTTTTCAGATGGGTTTTATTGCTACAAGAGTTTTCCATTGAGATACGAGATAAGAAAGGAGCCGAGAATTTAGCGGCGGATCACTTGAGTAGACTTGAGCATCCTTTTCAAGGGGAATTGCCTCATATGGAAATTAATGAATATTTTCCATTAGAGGAGCTCATGTATATCTCTTCACAAGAGGATGTCAACCCTTGGTTTGTGGATATTTTAAACTATCTTGTGGGGGATGTGCTAATAGAGGTTCTCACTTCACAACAAAAAAAAAAGTTTCTTAAGGAAGCAAAATACTACTTTTGGGATGACCCTTACCTCTTTAGGCAATGTGCGGACCAAATCATAAGACGGTGTATAGATGGGCCCGAAGCATTTAAAATATTAGAAGCTTGTCATAAGGGACCTACGGGAGGCCATTTTGGGCCCAACTACACGGCCAAGAAAGTCTTTGATTCGGTGTTTTATTGGCCATCCATATACAAAGATGCCCAAGAGATGGTGAAGTTTTGTGATGTTTGTCAAAGACAAGGAAAGATTAATCAAAGAGATGAGATGCCACAAAATTTCATACAAGAGTGTGAGATTTTTGATGTATAGGGTATAGACTTCATGGAACCTTTTCCATCATCGAAGGGCAATAAGTACATACTCGTAGCCGTGGACTATGTTTCCAAGTGGGTTGAGGCTAAGGCCTTGCCTACTAATGATGCTAGAGTTGTAGTGAAATTCTTGAAGCAATTATTTGCTAGATTTGGTGTACCTCGTGCTATCATAAGTGATCGTGAGACTCATTTTTGTAATGATCAATTTACAAGAGTCATGAAGAAGTATGGTGTTAACCATAGACTTTCTACCGCGTATCACCCTAAAACCAATGGGCAAACCGAGGTCACAAATCGTGGTTTAAAGAGTATTTTAGAGAGAACGGTGGGAGAGCATCGAGCTTCTTGATCGAATAAGCTTGATGCTGCTTTGTGGGCTTTTAGGACGGCTTTTAAGACACCAATTGGTTGTACTCCATATAGGCTTGTCTATGGAAAAGCATGCCACCTCCCATTTGAGTTAGAGCATAAGGCTTCAAATGGGCAAACTTTTATTTAAACCAAGCATGTTCACATAGAAAAGACCAACTCAATGAGATGGATGAATTGAGAGCCAATGCTTATGAAAACTCGTTGCTTTACAAGGAAAAGACTAAGCAATTGCATGATACTAAGATCAAGAACCGTGAGTTCAAAGTTGGAGAGTCGGTTCTCCTCTTTAACTCAAGGTTGAAACTCTTTGCGGGCAAGCTTAAGTCAAGATGGTTCCGTCCATGCACCATTGCTCAAGTGTTTCCATATGGGACTATTAAGTTGTCACAACCAAATGGCCCAAATTTTAAAGTGAATGGTCACCGTGTTAAGCATTACTTTGGGGAGGAAATTTCCATGGAAATGGTCAAAGAGATCCCCATTTTCCCCATGAATTAATTCATTGTGGGAAGATTCAAGCTAGAGACTCCATAAATCAAGCTTGAATAACTAGGTTTAGAGTTTTTAGAATTAGAGTTTGGTAGGATAGAAATAAGGGTATAGAGTTGAGGATAAGTGTAGGGGGATGCCTTCCTATTGTCTTCATGTTGTTTGTAGGGTTGCTCTCTCTCATCGTATGTATTGGAGCTTATGGAGGAGGCCCTTATATCCGGTTCACTTCGTTACTATTGTGATTTTGCATAACCACATTGTGATTAAAAATGAGTTCACTTTAGTAGACCTTTCCTTAGTTTGGGTTAAACAAAGTTATCAATGTCATAAGTGTAGGGGAGTTTACTTCAATACTCTTAAACATTGAGGATAATGTTTATCTTAATTTTAGGGGGGTCTTCTATCGAAGTGGCCTTACCTAGAACATTGTCATTGACCTTCATGATAACTTGGAAATTAACTTTTCAAACATTTCAAATTTTTGATATACTTTGGCCACCAAAAATATGCATTCATAATTTTTGCATTAATCATTTTTCATTTGCATAACACATTTTCATTGTATATATTTCTTCTTTTATCAAAAATATATAAAAAGAAAAAAAAATATAATAAAGGATATGGTTTAACAAATTTAGACTTCTTTGATATATTAGGTCCGCCATGGATAACTTGACTAAACCCGAGTTTGCTTATCTAAGCATTCTCTAGCTAGTAGCCTTAACCATGTAGACCTTAATTAGTTTATTAGGCTAAGCATCCACTATTCTCATTATTTGAGATTTTAAACTGTGGAGAACAAGATATGATAGAGTTTGGAGTAAGTGTAACGGGCTAGATTAACCTCATATTAATTAATTGTGGCTTTCATATCCCCTTTCTTAAATTTTACTTTCTTGCCAACGCATGTATATATGTTAATAAATAATCAAGAACGGTTTTATTTGTTTGTAGTCTCTCATGCATTTTTGACTAACCATTCGTGGTTGGTATAAGTACGTCTTAAGATTCTAAGTTAGAAAGTTTTATGTGTACTAGACTTATGTCATGCTTAATACTTAGCGGGTGTTTTTCCTTTTATTATTTTCAACTTTCTTTGTGAGGAATAAAGAAAAATAAGAGCGACTTATGAAAAAAATGGGTGGCTAGAAAAAAAGAAAAAAATAATAATAATTATACAAGACTCCCAAGAGGGGCAGTGAAGTGTTAATTATAGTAGCTATTTAATTCCAATATTACTCTCACAAGGGTTGTGGGGATTTAATAGTGGCTCCAATCCAATATTACCTTGACGGGTTGCAAGATTGAAGATCCAAAGTCTCAAAAAGGAATTATTGCGTGAGTTTTATTTTTCTTTCCTTAGCGAGTGTGTAGCTACTTATTAATGCATGACATAAGGATCTTACACATAAGGCGAATGACTTATTATTCTTGAGTCGGACTTATATTAAATATGGGCAGTTTTTCGTGTAACGGATGAGATAGTTACTGAGGATTAAGACCGTGCTTCCTTATTTTAAGATTTTACATTTCTTATATTTCACGCTTTAAATAATGACAATTTGCTTTCAAGCAATTTGCTCAAATAATAACCGGTCTTAGAGGCATAATAAGTGGGGGTATGAGAGTAACACAATTAATCTATATGAATGAGTTGACGTACTTTCACTTGTGGATAACAATGATCTGGTTTTAAGCTTGGTATAGGGAAAGTGAAACTTGAGGGTGATAAGTGTTCATGGTACTAAAAGCCCTAATCTAAGTCCTTGATTTCTTTATGAGTTATTTCCATCAAAACCATTTTAAGAAAATAAAAAAATATATAAATAGAATAGCTTTCCTTTGCATTGCATTGTATAAAATCAAAATCATGCATCATATAGTGTAAAGTAGTATAAAAGCATTTCATATTGGCGAAGGAGGATTAAATATGAGGAAAATATAAATTGGTGCTTTAAAATATGGTATTGCATGAGGTCACGGCAATGATCAAGTGTAGGGGATTTGATATGAGTGAAATCTCATATCAATAATATCACAAATCACCCTAAAACACAAGCAAAATACCTAATTTTATTCATATATGTTTTGTTGTTTAAGCTTGTGTAGGTAACAAAGATACAAATTTGGAGCAAACAAGTGAAATCAAGCCTTAAAGATGAAGAAAAGACAAAAGGAGGATGAAAAGTGACAAGCTTTTCAAAGACAAAGGACCTTTCTTGACAACTTTCAAAGATGAAGGACTAAAAATGTAATTATGCAAAAGTCAAGAACAAAGTCAAATTTGGTCAACATTTAAGTCAACAAGTCAAAGGATGATTTTTGAACAAGATTGAAGTTAGAAGGACCAAAAATGTCAAAGAAATGAAGCTTGGAGCTCATGTTGATAATCTGCTAAATTTAAGGGGTTTAAATTGACAAAAGGGGGCTATGTTTGGGCTCAATCCGTGTATCACTTGCATAAACCAATGAGAGGCCTTGAATAAGTTCACACGGATTACACTTTATGGCCATGTCAGCCCACTAGCAGCCGACATATTAATTACAACGAATCAAAACAGTTCTTTCCACTCACACTCTCTCCACCGATAGAAAATTAGAAACTGGATAGTGATCCGTACCACCTTCTCTCATCAAATAACAAAATGCCACATGTCACTTTCAAACAAGAACAAGTCCAGATTCGAGATCGATCTAGACTGCATATCAAGAGAAATGATCAACATGAAAATTGCTCTAAATCAAGTAAGGATCACAACCCCAGCAACCAATTAGCCTAAAAGTTACTCAATCAAAAATCCCCAATTCAAGTTCATCAACGGCTAGTTTCAATTGACAAGATCAAGCCACGTGGAAGCTAACCATTGGTTGCAACACGTCACTAACCTCCAACAGATCACATCCCAACCTCTATAAATACCCAACTAGGTCTTCATTTTGTACATGTAGCTAGTGTGTGTAATTTTCACACACTTGATAAATTCTCTCCTTTTCACTTAGCAATTTAGTTAAAACTTCTCTCAAGTGACTGAAAATCACTTGAGAGGTAGTTAGTTAGTTGTAACCAACTTTGTAACAAACTTTCCGTTCATAAATACAAAATTCAGTTCAATTCTCCTTCAATCTTCTACCTTACAATTCCTTCACTGTTACTGTTGTTTCTATTGATCTTATCTGATCAAAAGAGAGTGTTGATGTGTTTTTGGAAGCTTGTAGCTGGTTCAAAATCGTTTTGAGTTCATTCCATAGCCATTTCAGTAGATTGTAGCATGGTACATCATTGCCAGTAGATGATGATGATATGATAGTGTTTGGTTGTTGATTGATGGTGGTTAAGTTGTTTTAGACAGCTCAGCGCTTCTCTACTCCATCGGTGGTGGCACATAGCTAAAAGGAACTCATTTTCTTGCTTTAAATTCCACTCAATTGTCTTTGCATGCTAAATTCCTAGTTATAGCTCTTAACTGTTGAATTACGAATGTGTTAGTGATCTGGTAGTGTAATTTTGGTGATCTGATAGTCTACTTGTAGTTTGATAGCTCTGTATTCAGTTTTTACTTGGTCAAAATTGCTTTTCATTAGTCAAAGTTCATTAGTTACTCATTTAGTGGTTTTACAAGAAAATTTGTTGGATTTTGGTTTCAAATTGATTCATTTGAGTCAACTTACAAATTTTGATAAGTGCCAATAGCTGTCATAAGCTTTTGCTCAAAAATCCTTTGAAAAAGTTCATATTAGATTTTTAAAGTGGTGTTTGGATTTAGATCATTGTGGTGAATTAGTTGTTAAAATCTGTTCTTTTAAGCTCACTTACACTTAACAAGTTAGTGTAAGACTTTTGGTCAAGTTTTGTAGTCAAAGTAAAGGTCAAAAAGGTAAAATGCACCTAAAAAGTTTGGGTCATTATTTTGTACAAGTTAATCAGTCAAAACAAGTCAACTTTGATTCAATGGCATTTGTTTGTTAGTGGATCATTTTAGCTGAAACCTGTTTCCATTTGTAGCTTAATATAAAATCTTTTAGTGTTAGCAAGGAAAATATACTGTATTCAGTAATAAGCTAGAAATCAGCTTATCAATCAGCACTTGAGCATATTGCATTCCATGTGATCATATCAACCTGTCATACTCAGTTCTCTTAATCATTTTCATAAAACAATCCATTTTCTTTTACAAATCACTTTGCAAACATGTCCTGAGTAGATCTTATTAATTTCAGCTTTTTGAATAATTTGGTCAAACTTGGTCAAAATAAGCACTTTTGGCTTATTTCGGATTCCAGCTTATTTTCTTGGTTATTTTCAAAACCAGTTGACATTCTAACCTTCTTACCACTTGATTAATCAATTTCAACAAGAAAATCAGTTAGTGGATGTCTGGATTTATTTTGAGCTTATTGTGAGCTTATTGGAATAAGCAATCAAGAGATTTAAGAGCTTTTAGCCAAAATCCTTTTACCAATCTAGCTTATTTTCAATTTTAAGCATTTTAAAGAAAACTAGAACGTTTTTGGTTGGATAATATGCTCAAACGAGCTTATTGTTACTCTTGTGCTCTAATAAGTGTGAAAACACTTATCCTTTTACCACTTATTTCCAATAATAACAAGACCAAAAAGTGTATTTTATGTCGTAAAAGTCGGAATTATGCGTGGTTTGTGTTTTTATTGTGTTTTAGGACCAAAAGATGCAAAAGGAAGAAAACATGGGTTATCACGGGCTTTTATCGAAGAAAAAGACGAAAGACGAAGTCGAAAGATCGAGAATACAAAATGAACGAAAGTCCAAGGCCAATTCTGAATATTTATCGAAGAAAAAGTCTAAAGACGGAAGTTTAATGAAGTCGAAGAACTCAAGTCTAATTATAGAAGAAAAATATAAGACAAGTTCAACTAATATCGACTAATACCGAGACGACGTCGAGAAAGACAAAGAAATTAAGTCGAGTCGAGATGAGAAGAAAGAAATAAGATAGCTTAAGCATGTAATCTCCCCACTTCCTATAAATACCCTCCTAATGTGTCATTAGGAGGGTGGTTAGGTGGTTAATTTTTAGTAGTAGTTTATTTTTCAAGTTTTTCTTAAGTTTTCTTCTCTCTAGTTTTCCAAGTTTATCAACTTTAGTCTTGTAATCTTTTGATATTAATCTTTAATCAATCAAGCTTATTTTCTTAATTCTCATTCTACCTTTCTTAATCTTTTACTTAATCTTGATAATCATGTAGTTTTATCTTAATCTTGTTGATGGTTTGATTGTTTAGCTTATTTGGTTGTGCTTATTAAATTGGTGATCTTAAAAGTTTTTATATAAAAGTGCTTATTTTTCTTAATCTTTATGCTTAATAGTTTTTAGAAATAAGTTGTTTTTAATGAGTTTAAGTTTTTATAAAAAGTGCTTTTTGATTTCTAGCTTATTTAGAGTTTTAAAAGTTTTTAAATTCTAGCTTATTTACTTTTTCTTAAAATCTTTTGGTTAAGTTTTTGGTAAAATGCTTATTGATTTTTGGCTTATTTTTGCTTATTGCTAACTTGCCTTGTTCCGAAATCTGTCAAGTCCCTATTATTCCGGATAAGAGGTACTAACCCTCTTTTTTTCCGTATATTAGTCTCCACCACTTTCCGGATAAGCTTCTTAATAGCTTATTCCGGATAAGTTACGTTTCGAGTATTGCGGATAAGAGTTTTGATATAAATATTCCGGGTAAGCCATAGTTCTTCATTCCGGATAAGGTCCCGGAAAATATTCCGGATAGTGTTCAGAATCTCATAATTCCGGAAAGAGTTCGGAAGTTATTCCGGATAGTAATCATAAGTTTATTCCGGATAAGATTCAGAAGCCATATTCCGGATATGCTACACCTTCAAGATTCCGGATAAGTAGAAGAAGGGTATTCCGGATAAGAGTCCAAAGTTATCCCGGATAGGCAGTAGAAGAAACATTCCGGACAAACATCATCTCTAATTATTTCGGATAAGGGGTACAAGTTTTATCCGGATTAGCCTCTCAACAAAGTATTCTGAATAGTGCTTCAAATTAATTCCGGATACGAATCCGGATAAGATTCCGGATAAGAGTTTGTATGTCCAGTTTTTGTGTGACAATCCGTCAATTTATGGTTGATATTTTATTCTCAAATATTATTTAAAAATATTATTTTAATGTTATATTATGAACTCACTTATTTTTGGGAAGAAATTTGGATTTACGTATTGAAGTAGCATCGAGTACGTCTAAATCGGAGGATTCTACGTTACGTGCTTAAGTTTACATACACCGTTTTGGTGACAGTCTGATATTCAGGAAATAAATTTATCCGTGAATATTATTTTGGGATTTTAAATTTGTGTTGGTTCATAAACTCACAAATTTACGAGAAGAGATTAGGACTTACGATTATAATTTAACGTCCTTCACGACTAAACCGGAAACCTTAGGATTATGTATTTACGTTTTCGAACTCCGTTTTTAATGAGACGATTTTTATTAGATTTGTTTTGTGCCGTTGATACATAATTTATAAAAACGTTTTTCGTAAATCGACCCGAGGGCACGTAAATCGAGGAAACTAAAATCGAGGAGTACCCGTAAATTAGTGGAGATGAGACAAGTGGGACACTTGTCCCATCCCCACTATGGGTGGCAAGACTAGCTAATAACATAATCTTGGTGGCAAGATTACAACAACCTAAGGACACTTGTCCTCCATAACTAGCAAACCATCTAACACTCTCTTATCTTCACATACATGCAAACTACCTAGAAAACTTTCTATCTCTCCCTTTTCTCTCTCTATGAACGTCCATAACCATCACCAAATCACTATATTCATCAAATTTTAACCACAAACATAAGATATAATCAACATATGTTGATAACTACACAAAAAGATGATGATTGGAGGTGATTCCAACTTGTGAAAAGAAGTTTTCTTGGAGTTCTAGGGCTGAGATTGGAGCTTAGATTAATGGGTTCATGCATGGCTAAATCTAGGATGGATCTATGAATATGAAGGTTCAACAAGGATGACCTAATTGGTGTAATCATCTCTTTGATTCTTCACTAAGATTAAAGGTCTCCATCATTTGGTTGGTATAGAGATTGTTTCTTCCTATCCTCTTGTTATTTTGAATATGTAATCTTGTATTTTCTTCATTTATGTATATGTATATGATGATGAATGATGATCAAAATATTATGTGGGGATTTGGTGTTGATAATCATGGGTAAAAAGATGAAAAACTATATATAAAAGTGGTTAATCTTGCTTAATTTAGATGGCTGTATAAAACAGTAAAGAATCATATGGTAAACTGATAAAATGATGAAGTAGAATCCATTTACAGTAAGCTATATGTCTTGTACACATGTGAGAGTTGTCCATGCAATGGAATCATTGTAATGAGTGAGATATGATCAAAACAAGTTTAAAGTACAAATCTGAGTTCACTGTTTTAGACGATTTTTAGAAAATACTTAGAAGATGATTCAACAGTAGCTATACAAGAGTTAAATGGAGCACATATCATGTACTTTATGTGATAAAAATTTGAGCTTCTATCTCCATATAGAACTCTAGATATGGCAGTTTTGGTGAAAGTGAAGATAAAAATCAGATTTTGGAAATTAAAGTATAATACTATTATATAAGCACTCAACATTTAATAGTATAAAATATAAATTAAAACCCACTAACTTATATAATACATTTATATAAATATGTACAATGGTAAATAAGTGGACATTTTATAAAAATGGTAACTTGTTAAGTTTTATAAGTTATAAAACTATAAACATGATTTTTACGACTTTTTCGGCTAATACCGTAAAATTGACGTTTTTGTTAAATAAAACTTAGACAGTTGGATCCGTCTAATGTGAACTTTATAAAACTTATATACTAATATATAAACATATATAACAAGTAAAAACCGATAAAACCCGAACTATATAACATACGGACATTAACGGGCTACGTTAACGTTATTGGACTAATAATACAACAAAATGGACTAAAACACTTATAAACTTATTTATTGGGCTTAACCCATTTGGGCCCAACATGTAAATTATAAATACTGATAATACAAGTATGAAATGGATTAATACAAGTTAATGAACTTATAACAGGCTTATTGGACCTAAAACACGAAAATAGGTAAAACTAGTAAACTAGTAAGAAGTTACCCAAAACATAAACTCTAAAATGAGTAAAAGAGAATATGTAAACCCACTTGATCATCATATATATAAAATCATCATATGTATACATATTTGTTATTTTGATAAAGTCATTGGACAAAAAGTCTAAGACAAGTATTATTTGTCTAGGTTTCCGTGATTGAAGCACGTACCGTACGTCCGAATTGCCGATAACCCGCCTTCCCACATCAACGTGAGTTCATAGCCTCGCACTCTTTTAATTGTTTTTATGAAATGTTTTATAAACCGCGAGGGAGATATCATGTTAGTTTTTATAAAATAGGACACCATTTGTCCCGATTGCTTGTTCATTGATTTGGACCCGAATGATTGTATGACCCAATTGTATGACCCGATAAATGATTAAAGGACCCGATAGATGAAATCAAATGGATTATTAAAGTTAGGTTATGTCACTAAAAGTCCCATTAGCATGAATTGTGAACTACCGGGATTTGGTAGACGCTTGTGCATATAATAGTACTATTTGGGGACGATCACCCCAGTTCGCGCCTTGACGGTTGATCCCCGTCGTGCCACATTGATTGGTAAGCGAATTTATGTATGAGAAGATTTCTATAGCGTGACCTTTGTGACGACACGCTACTTTATATGGGCAAATTGAGTATCGGGTTAGCTACCTGTTGTTGGTTTAGTAAGGTAACAATGTCATGCGGCTTATAATAATCCAAACTAACGAAATACTACTAGATGCTCCGAATTACAATGTATTGCCTGACTAGCAATACAGGGTCATACTATTGATATTATGTTCGTGTTTTGGTTTTCATAACCATATTCATATAACGGTTTTTATTTAACTTTATACAACGTCGTAAGACGTATTGTATGATGTTTTACGACATTGGCTCATATAATGATTTTTAAGGCAAATGCCTATATTATGATATTCAATAAGGATTTGTATAAAATGACTTTGGCTATTTTATGGCCTATTAAAATTATTTGTAGAAAATGATTTTCGATAATAATTTTATACCGATATTATATTGATGGTTTATTAAACTCTATGAATTCACTCGGCGTTATCACTGAACTTTTCTTTTAACATGTGTTATCTCAGGTACTTGAAGGTAATCCTCGGGAAGACAACAAGAATTCATGGCCCGCACCTAAATACTTATTTCCATTCAAATGCTTTGTAAAACCTGTATTAAATATAATGACTTGGGACCTATGTAACTTTGATATTTATGAATGGAAATGCTTTATTGATAAACGACGCGATTTTTATGCGTTGTCTATGATGTGAGTAATGTGCTATCCCGTAACACCAACTAGTCTTCCACTGTATTGAGTTGTATAAATTTGGGGGTGTTACAGTTTGGTACCAGAGCTCTCGTTATAGAGAACGAAAGATTTTTAAAACCAAGGTTTTGAATAAAACATTTCAAAATCTTTTAACTATAAACATTTTTCACAAAATGTCTAAAAATCTTTTGACTATAACGGTGCCGAAGAATTCCCGAGTTCCCGACAAGGCCAGACTGAGAAATGTTATTTTAATATATATATAACTTGGATTATATATATATATATATATATATATATATATATATATATATATATATATATATATATATATATATATATATATATATATATATATATATATGATGTAATTTTATTACATGATTGTTTGATGATTATTTTGATATTTATACGAGGTATTTATACGACGTAGATTGTCACAAGGAACCCTAAATCCCCTAGTAAATTAATCGAAGTTATTCTCGTAGGAATTCTAGCTATCCTAGATCTAAACCAAGTTATGGATATTTATGATCCCAACAAATGGTTGATATTCGTAGAAATGTAGATATTAGTTGATTGTGGAATTAAAGAAGAATTGGCGAGATTAAATCTGATATCGATGCCATGACGATCTTTCCTTATAAAGTGGAGGTTGACAAAACGTTACCACTTGGAAAGATGTCATCTGATTCGTTGTCACCCAATTCTTAAATTTGAAATCGAAAGGGTGAATGTTGCACTTGAGGCTGTCATTGGAACCATTACCCAAAAGCCTCATGCCACTAGTACCTTTCCAAGAAGTCTAATTGAATGTGTGAGTCATTTCATACTAGTGACTCATTTGATAACTATTGTTGTAAGAGATATAGGATTGGAAATTAAGTGTTGATAATATCGAATTTTCATTTCCATTTCAAGGTGTAAGAATAAGGATGAAAGTATTGGAGAATGAGGTAGGATATCGAATTGAATATATGATTGATTGATGCTTGAATAAAGTAAAATTTAACCCGTATAGAATATGAGATTGTTAAAAAGGAAGTCGTTAAGTTCTGTGATTAAATTATAAGGTTTTAATTGATTGTTGATTCGTGTTAAGGATTGTTCCTAGGCCATTGTCCACTAACGAGGATGCCCAGGGTCCAATAAATAAATTGAAGAAATCTTCTTCTTAATTGAGACCGATGGATCTTCTGGGACATGTGGAACACCTAATGACTCTTGTAGATTAGTATTCATTGTGGTATCTTTTAAAAATAATCCCTAACCTAACTGAGACATCAGTTGGTAGGATGAGTTCTGAGAATTGTATGACCTAGTGACATGAAATGTGTTACGGTATAATTTTGACTTGTTTGTGATTAATGAAAAAGACTACCTTTGATTGCTAAATCCTACATGTATCGATGTTATCTATCCTTTATTGCTTCATTCTAATGTTCGCATCAGTAATGCAATCATTGAACAAGTACTCATATCAAATTGAGTTACGTTGTGGATCATTCTTTTTGAGTGCCATCGAGGTCATGAACCTCATGATTATTTGGCTAAGCTCATTTCTTGATATATAGTAGTTAGTTCTTGGTGAACAAGCCTTCATCACTCTTTTGCAGATCACTCATTGGTTTTATAAGATAAAACAGTATCCTTTGAGAAAATTGAATTTTCATCACTATAAGGATTATTCAAAGTAAGATTTATAAGTGATCATTATTGAAATAAAGTTAATTATGAAATACCTTGGAAAACTTAATTGTTTTCATAACAAAGAAAATCTTTGTAAATTTATTTTTGATTCTTATTTAAGAATTAAGCATGAAAGTGTTTTTATTATAAACATGATGATAAAAGTTTGACGAACTGAGTATTGCATCGTTAATCTTGAAATTGTATATAGTTGCGCGCCTACATAAAATTTGGAATGGACCATGCAAGACTGATTAGTAGTCACCATAAAACTACTGAATAAACACTAAATTTTCTTTGAAGGTTCTGAAAGATTAAAATTTATGAAATCTGCAAGAAGTGAAAAGTAGGGACATAATGTTAGGGACACCTACATATGTGCCTATAGCATCTATTCTTCTGAGTTGAATTTACTCATCTGTGGAATTTGTCTTATTTGACAATTGATATTCCCTTCTTTTCCAATTCTCCCGTAGTGAGATTCTTAGGAAAAGTATTTAATTATCGAGTGTTGATACCCGACTGGATGTATTGACGTTCTTATCATTTATTTTGATTTGATTTCATTTGAATGACCTGGGTAACGATCACAGGAGCTTTCGAATGCGTACTCGAATTATGAAAACATGGGATATATTCATATTCATTAAATGTTTTCGTCTGTATCTGATTTGAAATTCTCTCCCGTAGATTATGCGTTGACCTTACTCTTTAAAGGTTAGTTATGTCTACAGATATCCTCGAATTTGTGAAGGATTATGAGTTATTATTAGTCTTTTGAGAAGTTCACATCTTATCGACGGCAATAAAACTGAAAAGTTGATAGTGCCAGTAGAATGGATTGATTGATTATGACATGACGACATTGTCTTAATTAATGGGAACTCGAGTAGAATTCCATTAAAAGATAAGATTTTGATTATCAAAAGTGATCTAAATAATTCTTGATGGATGACCATATCCCGCATTTTGACTTGAAATTATACCTTGAATGGTTGTGAATTAGTCATAGATATTATAATCTAGAAAGAACCTAATATGAATTTATTAAAAGATGTTTCTATTATCTGAAACTTTAGGAGGTATTTGTTGGTGAATTACCTAGACTTTTGCCATTAAGGCAAGTTGAAATTGGTGTTTATTATATTTTCGGTGCTGCACTTGTGGCTTGTGCATTGTACGTCAGCACCATCTGAATTAAAGGAATTACCGTACAACTGAGAGAGTTGTCGGAGAAAGATTTTATTCTACCGAGCTCGTCATCATGAAGAGCTATGGTGTTATTATTCCTTATATTTGTTGAATTACCGTGAACTGAGTAAATTGACGATCGAAAGGGATATCCATAACTCGAAATGGAAGATTTGTTCGATCATTTACAAGGTTCTAGCAATTTGATCCACGGCATGGTTATCATCAACTTCGCATCTGCGAAAAAGATTATCTATTCCAGTCATTACATCCAGAACTTGTAATGAACATTATGAGTTTCACATGATGTCGTTTGGATTGACTAATACACACGTAGCATTCATAAATTTGGTGAATCACGTGTGAAGGCTGTAATTTGATAAATTCATGCTTGCGATCATTAAGGACCATTTGTTTGTTTATAAGAATAAGAATGAGTTAATAATTATTTATAGATTGCCCTGAATGGGCGGAACAATAAAAACATGTACCTTGAATAATTAACATGTGATTAAAGACTTAATCTTTTACATTATTTGACCGTGTGATTAAAAGATAATGGAATCTATATTGACTCTTCGAAAATTAAGAGCCCTTTAAAGATTTTGGGTTTTACCAAAAAGAAAGTGCAAATATATTTTGACAAATGTTTTAACAAAGGATTTTTAAGGGATTATTCCCTTATACACAAACCATTTAACTAAACTTCTGTTTAGGGGTAAATGTTTTTGCATACCTTAAGACAACCTAAGAGGGATTGAGAAAACCATTTAAACCATGACTTGAAATCTAAAACGATAATTTTTACTTTTCAAACTAAGAAAACTTTGACCAAAGTATAAACAAAGGTTTTTCGAACATTTACGAATCTTATTAATTATTTTCGATAAATCAACGAAAAATCTTGTTAATTAAATTCAAATTTATTTTTGAACATTTTATATAATTGGTCGAACTAAGAAATTTAAAATCTTTACGTTTACATTTCATAAAAATTGAATATTTAATATTTAATTAGTTGTAATAATTATCGACGCTTAAAACGTCGGATTAAGAAAAACTGATAAAAATGATAGATGAGACGAAACTAAAACAGAGAAAATGTGAAGAAATAATTTTTGAATAAATACGGACATGATAACTATTTCATCAGGAAAGTGAACGTAATTACTGACACGTTATGTATAAAAGATAAAGAACCAATTTGGACATGTTCCTTAATAATGAAGGTGCAAAATAAATTGTTGAGCAATGTAAAATAGACGATGTTTGTGAAAAGAATAATATAGATAATAAAAGTGGTTCGCGGCTAATGTGAACCATTAGATTTGAGAAGCCGATAGCGTTAAATGTTTTAAAGACCACATGTGATTGTCTAAATATGGAGGATTGTGAGATATAGTTATCTTGGAATTTGTAAGTATAAGTATTCTATTTATGTCATTTTATGACTAAAAGTATCTTTGTCTGAAGAAGTTGTACTGATGACAATTATGAAGGCAGACACCGCCTCATACATTAGTAAACGTCTAGCTATTGCAAAGGTCATCATCTGAATTTGATTTGATTTGGGTCATCGTCGACCGACTGACCAAATCTGCTAATATCATTCTCGTTAATGATAAATGCAAAAGAGTTGTGTAAACATGGTGTGCCGTATCGATCATCTCTATCAAGATCCTCGCTTCGCATCGAATTTCTTGAGATTTGCTCAAAAGTCATTGTGAACGAATCTTGATGAGAGTACTATGTACCACCCCAAATCGAAGGGACGAGGTAAAGTAACGATACAAAATGCTATAAGTGCTGTTTTATGCTTGAATGATTGACCTTTGGTAATAAACCGCATAATCGTTTTCCTTTGGAGAGATTATCATTGATAACTATCGTATTAGGATCGAGATCGAATCTTGTTAAGATTTAAAAACTAGAGCATCAGTAAGCAGGAGTTGGGATGAAGACACCCGACATACACCCATTGTGAGTTGCACATGTCTTTTAGGTTTAAGGTTTCCTGTGATGGCGAACCTAACCTTACAAAATACTCGACCCGCGAGACCTGAATTGATTGTTGAAATTAGTACCTGATTATTGACTGTCGGTAGGGGGCAAGAGGTTATGTGGATATGAAAATGTAGATCTTGAAGTGCCAGATGGGTAGAGAAGTTATTCCAAAAATTTTAACCATGGAAAATGAATTGATGATCTGGAAGATCATGGGATATAAGTCCCCGTTGTATGGGACCATTGAGATGATGTAAAAGATTGGTTTGAAAGGCATATAAGCTGGATCTACCCTAGGACTTCAAGAGCTGCGTGAATTATGTTTCGTATATCGAACTTGATAAAATGTCTATCAAGTGAGAATCTAATCACTTCTTGATAAAGTTTAGATCGGCGAAAAGTTGCATTCATCAAAAACCCGTGAACATCATGGATAGAGAAAGTAAGTCAACATTAAGCCTGATCTTATTCCCGTAGTTATGTTTGATGAAACTCGCGTATTGTAATGGGTTACACTTGTGAGAAAAGACCGAATGTGGAGGAAATACCCACATGGCTTTAACTCTATAAGAAGCGAGTAGTAAGGTAAGATGATCTTTGAGGACAAAGATCCTGTTTAGGGGTAAATGCTGTGACAATCCGTCAATTTATGGTTGATATTTTATTCTCAAATTTTATTTAAAAATATTATTTTAATGTTATATTATGAACTCACTTATTTTTTGGAAGAAATTTGGATTTACGTATTGAAGTAGCATCGAGTACGTCTAAATCAGAGGATTCTACGTTACGTGCTTACGTTTACATACACCGTTTTGGTGACAGTCTGATATTCAGGAAATAAATTTATCCGTGAATATTATTTTGGGATTTTAAATTTGTGTTGGTTCATAAACTCACAAATTTACGAGAAGAGATTAGGACTTACGATTATAATTTAACGTCCTTCACGACTAAACCGGAAACCTTAGGATTACGTATTTACGTTTTCGAACTCCGTTTTTAATGAGACGATTTTTATTAGATTTGTTTTGTGCCGTTGATACATAATTTATAAAAACGTTTTTCGTAAATCGACCCGAGGGCACGTAAATCGAGGAAACTAAAATCAAGGAGTACCCGTAAATTAGTGGAGATGAGACAAGTGGGACACTTGTCCCATCCCCACTATGGGTGGCAAGACTAGCTAATAACATAATCTTGGTGGCAAGATTACAACAACCTAAGGACACTTGTCCTCCATAACTAGCAAACCATCTAACACTCTCTTATCTTCACATACATGCAAACTACCTAGAAAACTTTCTATCTCTCCCTTTTCTCTCTCTATGAACGTCCATAACCATCACCAAATCACTATATTCATCAAATTTTAACCACAAACATAAGATATAATCAACATATGTTGATAACTACACAAAAAGATGATTATTGGAGGTGATTCCAACTTGTGAAAAGAAGTTTTCTTGGAGTTCTAGGGCTGAGATTGGAGCTTAGATTAATGGGTTCATGCATGGCTAAATCTAGGATGGATCTATGAATATGAAGGTTCAACAAGGATGACCTAATTGGTGTAATCATCTCTTTGATTCTTCACTAAGATTAAAGGTCTCCATCATTTGGTTGGTATAGAGATTGTTTCTTCCTATCCTCTTGTTATTTTGAATATGTAATCTTGTATTTTCTTCATTTATGTATATGCATATGATGATGAATGATGATCAAAATATTATGTGGGGATTTGGTGTTGATAATCATGGGTAAAAAGATGAAAAACTATATGTAAAAGTGGTTAATCTTGCTTAATTTAGATGGCTGTATAAAACAGTAAAGAACCATATGGTAAAATGATAAAATGATGAAGTAGAATCCATTTACAGTAAGCTATATGTCTTGTACACATGTGAGAGTTGTCCATGCAATGGAATCATTGTAATGAGTGAGATATGATCAAAACAAGTTTAAAGTACAAATCTGAGTTCACTGTTTTGGACGATTTTTAGAAAATACTTAGAAGATGATTCAACAGTAGCTATACAAGAGTTAAATGGAGCACATATCATGTACTTTATGTGATAAAAATTTGAGCTTCTATCTCCATATAAAACTCTAGATATGGCACTTTTGGTGAAAGTGAAGATAAAAATCAGATTTTGGAAATTAAAGTATAATACTATTATATAAGCACTCAAAATTTAATAGTATAAAATATAAATTAAAACCCACTAACTTATATAATACATTTATATAAATATTTACAATGGTAAATAAGTGGACATTTTATAAAAATGGTAACTTGTTAAGTTTTATAAGTTATAAAACTATAAACATGATTTTTACGACTTTTTCGGCTAATACCGTAAAATTAACGTTTTTGTTAAATAAAACTTAGACGGTTGGACCCGTCTAATGTGAACTTTATAAAACTTATATACTGATATATAAACATATATAACAAGTAAAAACCGATAAAACCCGAACTATATAACATACGGACATTAACGGGCTACGTTAACGTTATTGGACTAATAATACAACAAAATGGACTAAAACACTTATAAACTTATTTATTGGGCTTAACCCATTTGGGCCCAACATGTAAATTATAAATACTGATAATACAAGTATGAAATGGATTAATACAAGTTAATGAACTTATAACATGCTTATTAGACCTAAAACACGAAAATAGGTAAAACTAGTAAACTAGTAAGAAGTTACCAAAACATAAACTCTAAAATGAGTAAAAGAGAATATGTAAACCCACTTGATCATCATATATATAAAATCATCATATGTATACATATTTGTTATTTTTATAAAGTCATTGGACAAAAAGTCTAAGACAAGTATTATTTGTCTAGGTTTCCGTGATTGAAGCACGTACCGTACGTCCGAATTGCCGATAACCCGCCTTCCCACATCAACTTGAGTTCATAGCCTCGCACTCTTTTAAATGTTTTTATGAAATGTTTTATAAACCGCGAGGGAGATATCATGTTAGTTTTTATAAAATAGGACACCATTTGTCCCGATTGCTTGTTCATTGATTTGGACCCGAATGATTGTATGACCCGATTGTATGACCCGATAAATGATCAAAGGACCCGATAGATGAAATCAAATGGATTATTAAAGTTAGGTTATGTCACTAAAAGTCCCATTAGCATGAATTGTGAACTACCGGGATTTGGTAGACGCTTGTGCATATAATAGTACTATTTGGGGACGATCACCCCAGTTCGCGCCTTGACGGTTGATCCCCGTCGTGCCACATTGATTGGTAAGCGAATTTATGTATGAGAAGATTTCCATAGCGTGACCTTTGTGACGACACGCTACTTTATATGGGCAAATTGAGTATCGGGTTAGCTACCCGTTGTTGGTTTAGTAAGGTAACAATGTCATGCGGCTTATAATAATCCAAACTAACGAAATACTACTAGACGCTCCGAATTCCAATGTATTGCCTGACTAGCAATACAGGGTCATACTATTGATATTATGTTCGTGTTTTGGTTTTCATAACCATATTCATATAACGGTTTTTATTTAACTTTATACAACGTCGTAAGACGTATTGTATGTTGTTTTACGACATTGGCTCATATAATGATTTTTAAGGCAAATGCCTATATTATGATTTTCGATAAGGATTTGTATAAAATGACTTTGGCTATTTTATGGCCTATTAAAATTATTTGTACAAAATGATTTTCGATAATAATTTTATACCGATATTATATTGATGGTTTATTAAACTCTATGAATTCACTCGGCGTTATCACTGAACTTTTCTTTTAACATGTGTTATCTCAGGTACTTGAAGGTAATCCTCGGGAAGACAACAAGAATTCATGCCCCGCACCTAAATACTTATTTCCATTCAAATGCTTTGTAAAACCTGTAATAAATATAATGACTTGGGACCTATGTAACTTTGATATTTATGAAAGGAAATGCTTTATTGATAAACGACGCGATTTTTATGCGTTGTCTATGATGTGAGTAATGTGCTATCCCGTAACACCAACTAGTCTTCCGCTGTATTGAGTTTTATAAATTTGGGGGTGTTACATTTTGAATTTTATTTTTCCCGCCTTTTTACTTAGAATTATTCTAACTTGTCTTGTCTTAGTTTAATATTTTAAGTTTACATTTTTATAAGTTTTAATAAGTTACTTTTCAATTTTTAAAGTCTTCAATTTTAGTTTTAAATTTTAAAGCTTTCATCTTTATTTACTCAACGACATTTTCATTTTTAGTTTAAAATAGATAATCAAAACCTTTTATTTTCCACCAAGAACAACTAAGTCGCACTTTCTACCAGTAATCAATTCGAAAAGACTTGGAACGAATTTATTTTATACTCGGCCGAAAACCTTGTATTAAATGGCGACGCTGCCAGCTCTTTTCTTTAAGATTAATGGTTTTAAGTGAGAGACGCGTTGGATTTTGGGATCCGTTCATCTTTGAACGTTATATTCCTTGCTTTAAAATTTTCAAAAATACAAAAATAGAAAAACATATAAAAACAAAAAATATTTCTTGTATATTTTTCTTTTCTTTTTGTAGGTGTGCATGCGTACTCGTGCTCGTAAGAAGAAAGTAGCTCAAGCCGAAGTCATTACTCCACCAGTTGTCACCATGGACAATCAACCAATGATCGAGCTTTTGCAATCGCACGTAGAGGGCAACACCGATGCTATTGTCATACCCGAGATTGGAGCCAACAACTTTGAGCTTAAATCCGACTTCATTCAAATGGTCTCTGCTCAACCCTTCTTGGGGCGTTCAATTGATGATCCTCATGACCATATTAAAAGGTTTCTTCAACTAACTAATACGGTTAGGTATAATGGGGTTTCACAAGAGGTAATTCGCTTGAAACTATTTCCTTTCTCCTTAGAGGGACACGCCCGGCATTGGCTTGATAAGGAACCGCCACAAAGTATTCTTACGTGGACGGATTTAGAGACCAAATTCATCAACTACTTTTTCCCACCCTCACGTACTACCGCTTTGCGGAATGAAATCATTACTTTTGAACAAAAGTACGGTGAGACATTTAGTGAATCTTGGGACCGTTTTAAGGAACTTTTAAGAAAGTGTCCACAACATGGTTTAACAAAAGTACATCAAATTAATACTTTTTACAATGGTTTAAGCATGAATGACCAAGATTCACTAAATAGTGCTTCGGGGGGTAACATTTTGGTTAAGTCTTCTAATGCCGCTTGGGATATTATTGAGAACAAGTCTAGAGTGCAAACCAAGAGTGTTCGGACCAATGTGGCTAGTGCTAGCACTAATGAGAGCGACAAGAGAATTGATAAGCTTACTTCGCTTGTTGAATCACTTGCTCTCCAAGCCGCCAACAATACCAAAGCTATCACTGCCCAAGCTAGTGCTTTGACTCAATCTTGTGAAATTTGTGGGGGATCTCATTCATACACCGATTGTCCTTCGACTCATGACAATCCGGAAAATGTGTATGCCGCCAACGGTAACTTTGCTACAGGAGGCTATCAAGCACGTCCTCAAGGAGACCGCAATTTGCTCAGCTATCGCTCAAACAACTTTCTTTCACCCCCCCCGATTTCCCACCACAAAAACCAAACAACCTCAATCGCAACAATCAAAACCAACCTCGTGCTCCAAATCAATATCAAAACCAAAGAACCTCATATCTACCTCAAAGAAACAACCAAGTTTACCAACAACCTGCTTATCAACCACCTGCCTACCATGCTCCTCCTCCCAACCAACCCACCGCATTACACCAAGATATTGAAACCTACATGAGGACTAATGATGTGATAGTGCAAAATCTTCAGCGGGAAATGCTCAACTTGAAAGCAGATATGGTGAAACAAGGAAACGATCTTCTAGCCGATATGCGAAACACTTTGGCAAGTCAAACGAATGACTTAAGGAACATGATGGCTAGTTTCTTCCCAAGTAATCAAGCCTCTGGATCGGGTTCTCTTCCGAGTAACACCGTTGCTAATCCAAGAAGGGAGATGAAAGCAATCACCACTCGCAGTGGAAAAGGTTTAAAGGAACCCGAGCTTCCTACACCTACACCAGTGATTGTGACAAAGGAAAACGAGTCTCCTTCTCCAATTCCTCCAACTTCTACTCCCCCTATTCCACCACCTTCTACTTCCACCCCTCCACCACCCAAGGATGTGAGTGAGAATTCTATCCCAAAGCCTTCATCTCAACCCAATATACCTTATCCTTCAAGGTTGAGGAAAGAGAAATTGAAGAACAAGGATGATATTCAGGTTTCTAACTTTCTTAAAATGTTTAAACATATGAATTTAAATATCTCCTTTGTTGCTGCTCCCACTCACATGCCGAAATATGTTAAAATGTTTAAAGATCTTCTCAGTGATAAGGAGAAACTTCTTGATATTGCTCAGACCCAACTTAATGAGAATTGCTCTGCAGTGCTCTTAAGGAAATTACCAATCAAACTTGGTGATCCGGGTCGTTTCTTGATTCCTTGCAACTTCCCTGGGGTAGAGAATTGTATGGCCCTAGCCGATCTAGGTGCTAGTATAAACTTAATGCCTTTAAGCGTTTGGAAACAAGTGTCTCTACCCGAGGTAGTCCCCACCCGAATGACTTTGGAATTAGCTAACCGTACGGTTGCTTATCCAGTGGGGATAGCCGAAGATGTCTTCGTTGGTGTCGACAAATTCACCTTTCCGGTGGATTTTGTTGTCGTTGACTACGAGATGGACCCCCGTGTTCCATTAATCGTTGGACGCCCATTCCTGAGGACCGGTCGCACTCTCATTGATGTAGCCACTGGCGAATTAATCATGAGAGTTGGTGATGATAAAATCGTCTTCAACATGGGAATATTTTCTAAGCAACCTTCTGAAAACGAGAGTGTTAATTTCATTGACGTTCTTGATGAGGCTTGCGAAGAACATTTCAAAGACGCTTGTAAAAGTGGTTCTTCTTCTCTTCCCACTGTTGAGACCGTTGCCTATATTGCTCCATCACTAACTCCATTTGGAGATAGTGATTTCATCTTGAAAGAATTCGAAGCAACTTTGGGAGATGTGGACTTAAAATATGACGATTCTCCCTCCAATTGGTATGAAGACATTCGTACCATTGAGAAACTTCTCAATGAGGACCATATTTCTCCACCATCTCCTGAGGACATCTCTATCGATGAACCGAATTTGACTACGCCTTCCATTGAAAATCCTCCGGATTTAGAGCTTAAGGACCTACCGTCTCATCTCGAGTACGTTTTCCTTGAAGACAACAAGAAGTCACCCGTCATCATCGCAAAGGACTTGAAAGAGGAAGAAAAATCTCGACTTATCGTCGTGCTAAAGAATCACAAGAAAGCGATTGCTTGGAAAATCTCCGATATTCGTGGAATTGATCCTCACTTTTGCACACATAAAATTCTCATGGAGGACGAATTTAAACCCACTATTCAAAGCCAGAGAAGGGTGAATCCCAAGATCCATGACGTTATCAAAAAAAGGGTTATCAAACTTCTTGATGCGGGCATGATCTATCCTATCTTGGATTCACCATGGGTTAGTCCGGTCCATTGTGTGCCTAAGAAAGGCGGAATCACCGTTGTGCCCAATGAAAACAACGAGTTGATTCCTACTCGTCTCGTTACAGGGTGGAGAGTTTGTATAGACTATCGCAAACTCAATGATGCTACGAGAAAGGATCATTTTCCCCTCCCTTTTCATGGACCAAATGCTTGAACATCTAGCGGGTAATGACTATTACTGCTTTTTAGACGGTTTCTTCGGGTATTTTCAAATTCCCATCGATCCCAAAGACCAAGAGAAAACCACATTCACTTCTCCTTACGGAACATTTTCTTATAAAAGAATGCCTTTAGGCTTATGCAATGCTCCTGGGACTTTCCAAAGGTGTATGATGGCTATCTTCCATGACATGGTTGAAGAAACTATGGAAGTCTTCATGGATGATTTCTCGGTTTATGGTGATTCTTTATCTCATTGCCTTGCCAATTTGGAACGCATGCTTAAGCGGTGTGAAGACACTCGCCTTGTTCTAAATTGGGAAAAATGCCATTTCATGGTAAAAGAAGGCATTCTGCTTGGACATAAAATCTCAAAAGCCGGTAAGTTGACCGTGCTAAAGTGGATGTCATAGCCAAATTACCTCCACCTTCAATCGTGAAGGGTGTGAGAATTTTCCTGGGTCATGCGGGCTTCTATCGTCGATTCATTCAAGATTTTTATAAAATCGCTCGCCCGATGACCCACCTCTTGGAAAAAGATACTCCCTTCATCTTTTCCAAAGAGTGTCTTGAATCCTTCAATATTCTTAAGGATAAGCTAACTAAGGCACCGGTCTTGGTTACCCCTAATTGGGAGCTGCCTTTTGAGTTGATGTGTGATGCTAGCGACTTTGCTATTGGAGCGGTTTTGGGCCAAAGAGTGAACAAACACTTCCAACCAATCCACTATGCTAGCAAGACAATGACGGGGGCCCAATTGCATTATACCACTACCAAAAAAGAGCTTTTAGCTGTAGTGTATGCTTTTGAAAAATTCCGCCCTTATCTTGTCCTTTCTACCACCATCGTGTATACCGATCATTCTGCGTTGAAGTACTTGTTGACTAAGCAAGATTCTAAGCCAAGACTGCTTCGTTGGGTTTTGCTACTTCAAGAATTTAAAATCGAAATTCGTGACAAGAAGGGTGCTGAAAACCTGGCCGCAGATCATCTAAGTAGACTTGAGGATATCAAGGGGATCATCTGAATCAAGAGATCAATGAATCTTTCCCCTTGAGGCCTTAATGTCTATCAACTCCAATCTTGATGACACCCCGTGGTTTGCGGACATTGCAAACTACTTAGCGGGTGGAATTCTCAAGGAAGGGTTAACGTCCCAACAAAAGAAAAAGTTCTTTAAAGATATTGAACATTAATTCTGGGACGACCCTTACCTCTTCAAACAATGTGCAGATCTTGTCATTCGTCGATGTGTTGATGGGCTGACAGCGGTACAAATCCTTGACGCTTGCCATAAAGGACCCACCGATGGTCACTTTGGTCCCAATTACACCGCGAAGAAAGTATTCGACTCTGGATTTTATTGGCCCACCATTTATCGTGACGCTCACGACATGGTTAAACATTGTGATGCTTTCCAAAGACAAGGCAAGATCACACATAAAGATGAGATGCCTCAAAATTTCATACAAGAATGTGAAATCTTTGATGTATGGGGCATCGACTTTATGGGGCCATTTCCATCATCTAAAGGGAACAAGTAAATCCTCGTAGCCGTTGACTACGTTTCCAAATGGGTTGAAGCTAAGGCTCTCCCTACGAACGATGCGAGGGTGGTTGTGAACTTTTTGAAGCAGCTTTTTGCTCGATTTGGTGTTCCTCGTGCTATCATCAGTGACCGCGGGACTCATTTTTTCAATGATCAATTTGCTAGAGTCATGGCTAAGTACGGTGTCAACCACCGTCTTTCCATCGCTTATCATCCCCAAACTAATGGGCAAGCCGAGATATCTAACCGCGGATTGAAGCGAATTCTGGTGCGTACTGTGGGAGAGCATCATGCCTCATGGGCCAATAAGTTAGATGATGCTTTGTGGGCTTTCCGTACCGCCTATAAGACGACGATCGGTTGTACACCTTATCGTCTTGTGTACGGGAAAGCATGCCACCTCCCTATTGAGCTGGAACATAAGGCATACTGGGCCTTGAAGTGGGCTAACTTCGACATCAACAAAGCCGGTGATCTTCGGAAGATTCAACTCAACGAGCTTAATGAACTAAGGAATGAAGCTTACGAGAACTCACTGATCTACAAGGAGAAGACCAAGATCATCCATGATGCAATGATTAAGAACCAAGAGTTCCACGTTGGTAATCAAGTCTTACTTTTTAACTCTCGGTTAAAGATCTTCTCGGGCAAGTTGAAGAGCCGCTGGTCTGGCCCATTCACCGTCGCCAAAGTCTTTCCATATGGCACCATTGAGCTTTCTCAGCCAAATGGGCCCAATTTTAAGGTGAATGGCCAGCGTTTGAAGTTGTACTTTGGTGAGGACATCTCTCATGAGATGATTCCATCCCTCACCACGTTTCCCATGAACTAGTTTTGGGTCGAGTCAGGCTCGTGACTCGGTTATCAAAAACAAGCGCTTCTCGGGAGGCAACCCGTTGATCTATCCTTTACCGTTTTCATAATAAGTGTAGGGGGAGCCCCGTATGTGTTTGTTGTCTTGTTTCTTCAAATGTGCAGGGATTTAAGCTTCAAAGATCCATTCTCGATGACTTTTGATGAACCGTGATCCCGTGTACCCGTCTTCCTGGTTCTAACCTAAACTATCGTGATTCAATATTTCATATCTGATATGTACACATTGAAATCACTATAGTTTTCCTTTCATTAGCAAGATTTAAACAAAGTGCACAATGTCCTAAGTGTAGGGGAGTTTACTCCCACATGCTTAAACATTGATGACAATGTTTATATCAAGTGTAGGGGGACTTCTATCGAAGTAAGTGGTCTTTTCCATGAATTTGTCCTCATTTTAACCGGAAAATTTGATTTTTCGACATTTTTCAAAATTTTTAATCTATTTTGGCTTAGTTGTATAGTAGTATTTTCCTTTGTTTTCGTTATTTTCTTTCTTTGCTAAAATAAAATTTTTAATAAAGTGGTTTTAAATTTTTCAAAGTCGTGAATATTTTGACTCAACCCGAGTTTACTTATCTAAGTTTACTCTAGCTAGTATCCTTAACGTGTTTAAGTCAAGTTTTGCTAGGCTTTTATATAGGGAACTTTAAAACGCGAAAGTCTTAACTCTCACGGGTTAAGAACAAGAGCTTTTCACAAGTTCCTATAATTGATCCTAGAGAGTTGTTTATCAAGGGAACTTTAAAATGCGATTTCTAAACTTGAAAAAGCCTAAGAATTTGCAAGATCCTATAGATGACTCGAAAACCCAAAACTTTGATTTAATTGGCTAAGCATCCACGACTCTCATTCCTTGAGATTTTAAATTGTGGAGAAAGAGAGATGATAGAGTCAATTATAAGTTTGGTATTCTTTCGTGAATTTATGTGATTTGATTATAAGCCTATTCTCCCATCGCTTGCTAATAAATTTATCTGCAATAAATAAGGTTGTATGATTTGAAAAGTTACTCAGCTTCTAGCACAAGATCGTTTAAAAGATGCTCGGTATTAATTAGAGTTCATAGCCAAGGCATAACTTATTGAAGCGGGATGCGAAGATTGGCGAGTCCGAAAAGGCCCTAACAAGGCATGAGGGCAACATTTTGTTGCTAAAGATCCCAAAAGTGATGTGAAGAATCATTTATCGAATATCAATATGAAGGATCGAGACACACGACGAAAAGCAAATACTCCCCAAAAGATCATGGAGAAGTCTATCCAAAAAGGCCCTAACAAGGTATGAGGATAAATAGATCCAAGTCCTAAAAGGAGGTGGATCGTTGTATATCAATGTCTAAAATAAAGATTGGAGAAAAATGAAGAAGTCGTGGTCCAAAGATTAAGAATCTCTCAAAACTTCAAGTGAAGAAATTCCCATTATGAAGAGAAGACCATAATTTCAAGAACGTCTCTCAAAGATTTGAAGTATGAAGTCGCTGCCAAATATCGGTCCAAGAAAGGTCTCAAATCGTGAAGCGAGTTATGCCAAGATATGAACTTTATGAGGTCCCGAGAAGCAGTTTTAAAAGATTTTGTCCTTTAGCAAACTATTGATTAAATCGTCCCACTTTATTTTCAACTTAAATAACTATCGAAATAAGTCAAACAATGCATCCTCGTGATCATTTATGACAATATTAAAATATAAGAGATATACCTAGGAATAAGGGAGTCTAAGTGAATAATTGGCCCACATGAGTTCGTGATAGTTTGCTAACTTATAATTGATCTCGTTTTTAAGCTTGGTATGGGGAACGTGGAACTTGAGAATGATGAACATTCATGACAACCAAAAACCCAATGTAAGTCTTTGATTTCTTACTTGTAGGTTCTTTTAGTTTCCTTAGTATTTAGCATTTAATAAAGGCCAAGGTGGGTTATTTATGATAAGGAATGTAAACCGTGCTTTGAAATTAGTGCATTGCATGAGGACATTGCAATGGTCAAGTGTAGGGGATTTAATAAGTGTGAAAACACTTATCCTTTTACCACTTATATCCAATAATAACAAGACCAAAACGTGTATTTTATGTCATAAAAGTCGGAATTATGCGTGGTTTGTGTTTTATTTTATTTTAGGACCAAAAGATGCAAAAGGAAGAAAACATGGGTTATCGCGGGCTTTTATCGAATAAAAAGACTAAAGACGAAGTCGAAAGATCGAGAATGCAAAAAGAACGGAAGTCCAAGGCCAATTCTGAAGATTTATCGAAGAAAAAGTCTAAAGACGGAAGTTTAATAAACTCGAAGAACTCAAGTCTAATTATAGAAGAAACTTATAAGACAAGTTCAACTAATATCGACTAATCCCGAGACGACGTCGAGAAAGACAAAGAAATTAAGTCGAGTCGAGACGAGAAGAAAGAAATAAGATAGCTTAAGCATGTAATCTCCCCACTTCCTATAAATACCCTCCTAATGTGTCATTAGGAGGGTGGTTAGGTGGTTAATTTTTAGTAGTAGTTTATTTTTCAAGTTTTTCTTAAGTTTTCTTCTCTCTAGTTTTCCAAGTTTATCAACTTTAATCTTGTAATCTTTTGATATTAATCTTTAATCAATCAAGCTTATTTCCTTAATTCTCATTCTACCTTTCTTAATCTTTTACTTAATCTTGATAATCATGTAGTTTTATCTTAATCTTGTTGATGGTTTGATTGTTTAGCTTATTTGGTTGTGCTTATTAAATTAGTGATCTTAAAAGTTTTTATATAAAAGTGCTTATTTTTCTTAATCTTTATGCTTAATGGTTTTTAGAAATAAGTTGTTTTTAATAAGTTTAAGTTTTTATAAAAAGTTCTTTTTGATTTCTAGCTTATTTAGAGTTTTAAAAGTTTTTAAATTCTAGCTTATTTACTTTTTCTTAAAATCTTTTGGTTAAGTTTTTGGTAAAATGCTTATTGATTTTTGGCTTATTTTTGCTTATTGCTAATTTTCCTTGTTCCGAAATCTATCAAGTCCCTATTATTCCGGATAAGAGGTACTAACCCTCTTTTTTCTGGATATTAGTCTCCACCACTTTCCGGATAAGCTTCTTAATAGCTTATTCCGGATAAGTTACGTTTCGAGTATTGCGGATAAGAGTTTTGATATAAATATTCCGGATAAGCCATAGTTCTTCATTCCGGATAAGGTCCCGGAAAATATTCCGGATAGTGTTCAGAATCTCATAATTCCGGATAAGAGTTCGGAAGTTATTCCGAATAGTAATCATAAGTTTATTCCGGATAAGATTCGGAAGCCATATTCCAGATATGCTACACCTTCAAGATTCCGGATAAGTAGAAGAAGGGTATTCCGGATAAGAGTCCAAAGTTATCCCGGATAGGCAGTAGAAGAAACATTCCGGACAAACATCATCTCTAATTATTCCGGATAAGGGGTACAAGTTTTATCCGGATTAGCCTCTCAACAAAGTATTCCGAATAGTGCTTCAAATTAATTCCGGATACGAATCCGGATAAGATTCTGGATAAGAGTTTGTATGTCCAGCTTTTGAATTTTATTTTCCCGCCTTTTTATTTAGAATTATTCTAACTTGTCTTGTCTTAGTTTAATATTTTAAGTTTACATTTTTATAAGTTTTAATCAGTTACTTTTAAATTTTTAAAGTCTTCATTTTTAGTTTTAAATTTTAAAGCTTTCATCTTTATTTACTCAACGACATTTTCATTTTTAGTTTAAAATAGATAATTAAAACCTTATATTTTCCACCAAGAACAATTGAGTCGCACTTTCTACCAGTAATCAATTCGAAAAGACTTGGAACGAATTTATTTTATACTCGGCCGAAAACCTTGTATTATGCTCGTTTTTGTTAAAGAGTTTATTAAAATTGCAATTAGGTCCTCGGCTTTTCAATAACTTTCTAAATAGCTTTGAAACTTAAACTTTTCTAGGGTTTGCAAACTTACGTCCCTGAAATTTGATTAGTTACACATTTTTTTGGCAGTTTTAGAATTTGTTAGTTTGTTGTTATAGTTTGTTATTATTTTCACTTTTGGTCCTTATACTTTCTGATTTTGCACATTTAGTCCCTATATTTTTATTTCATTTACATTTTGAGCATTTTTACCTTGTGTGTATTTAATACTTGTACTTTGTGATAATTTTATGGTACTTGCACTTTGTTTACGGATATATAGAGCTATAATATTTTCCATTTTTACGTGTTTGTTTGAATTAGACCTAGAATCAAAATAAACTTTTAACAACCAAAAATAATATAAACTTGATATTGGTGGGCCTTTCAATTTGTCTTGAGTCGAGAAGAAACGAACTTGCAAAATACTCAACATTACCTGAAGTGGTGGAAATGTATTTTGCATGGGAATCTACAATTGAAGAGAATCCAAACATGTCAATCACTGGGCAAATTTGGAGTTTGGAGATTCTACTAAGAGTTCAAGAAGATTGTAAGGTGATCTTGAAGAACAAGGCTAGTAAAGTGCTTTCTGAGCTCAAAAGGGATATGAGAGAGCTCTATTATATGTTGCTAAGGTGTCATCAAGGTGGATGGACATATGAGAGATTGAGGAGGCTATCCTTTGAAGAGTTGGAATTTCATGCTTATCCAATTTGGGAACGTGTTTGTGAGACAAACACTATGAGGCTTCTCTCAGATGAAAGGAGAGAAGATTTTGAGGAAAATATGTAGATCAAGAGGGCTTCTATTGTACCAAGGCCAGTGAAGAAGGGAATTCCCATTGAATTTCTAGTCCTTGATAAATTAAATCCTAGTGAAGCAATGATTAGAAAGAGTATAAATCTTTCACCTTTGGATGCTTCAGATGTTGCAGAGGTATTGCCTTTGGATTTCAGAAACCCAATAATCAATTATGAAGAAGATGCAAGTAGTTTCTGGATGGTCACTAGATATGGTAAAAAGGTACATACTTTTACTTCCTTGATCTCATTGTTTGCAAGCATGGATAGAGAAGACTTAGTAGATCTGTGGAATTTGATGAAGACCAAGTATGAGGCTGAAGAGCCTACTTCAGCAAATGGAATAAAGATCTGGACAAAATTTAAGAGAATGATTGCACCAGATGAAGTTGATTCAATATGGTTAGATCTGGATGATATCAGTGGGTTGCAGTGGCGTCTACATTCAGCTGCTGGTGTATACCATTTAAGCACCTCAAATTTTTCAGAGTATCTTCTGGTTGATGCTCAATATCCTATGTCTTAGCATGTTTTGAAGAAGATGGTGTCTACACAGTTAGAAGTTGATTATACTGTGATGTTAGCAAGGACTTAATTAGATTTGTTTATTTTCTAATTAACAAGTAGTTTGTATTTGTAAGAATCCTCCTTGTACTTAGTTTTTATTTAGAAACTTGATTGCTAGAGTAGATACGAGGTTTAGGGGAGGATTGTTGGGAATAAAATGAGCTAAGTCACTGAGACGCTGACAAGAGTAATTTAGACGCTGACAAGAGTAAACGAGGCGCTGACAGATGAGCACTGACAAGAGGCGCTGACAGATGAGCACTGACAAGAGTTATGCAAGCGCTGACAAGAAGAAGTCCAACCATTGATAGGAATACTTAGTCAACACGTTTTATATTTGAAGTAAAGATATGATCAATATTGTATTTTCTATGTTTATCTTTACGTAGAATAGTTGATAGGTAAACCTTTGTACACGACTCCTTGTGTTATAAAAGGAGGTCGTAGGGTTCATAGTTTATATACATTATTCAGTTTTACAACTTTCATTGTATGCAAGTTCGTTTATGAATCTAAAGTGAAAGTTTGGTTTACATTGTCTGTTTTGTTCTTTATTCTAAGTGTTAATTCCTCATAACACTTAGATTGTTTGATACAACAAAGTTTCTCTAAGTATTAATCTTGATTCAATCTCGTTTAATACAAAGCTAATCGATCTAAGTTTGGGATCAAAAAAACAGAGAGCCCTAGGCTCTCGGTGGGAACTGTGGTCAACCGGTGGGATCCGGCTAACAGTCGGTAGGACTGGGTTGCGCACTGGGGGAACTCGGCTGCTGTCGGTGGCAACAAGAAACCAAGCACCCGCATACTTGGGCTATGACGGCTGTTGTGGTTTGGGCAGTGGCAACCCCGGCTAGGCCGGTGGCAGAAAACCACAGCTGGTGGCAGAAAACCACAGCCGGTGGTTGTGGTGGTGATTGGGCAGCCGAGATATGGGGTCTTGGTGGGGCCTTGATTCGGGCTTAGGTAAACCAAACACCAAGGGGTGTTTGGTCATGAACTTTGGTTAAATAATTTTGGACTTAGGATATAATTATTTTATTAATTATTCATGAAATGAACATGGTACATTTAGTTAAATTGACTTTAGACTTAAAATAATTGTTATATATAATTATTCATGATATTAAACATGGCATCAATTTAACTTAATTAATTAAAGACTTAGCTTATTTTAATTAATTACATGTTAACCATGGTTTAATTAAATTAATTTTTACTTTAATTTAATTATACAATTATCAAGTTATAGTAACCATGCTTTATTATTAATTATTTATTACTTTATAAAATTATGTTATATTATTAATTAATAATTAACTCTAAGATTATGACATGTTATATTAATTATTAAATAAAATTTACTATATTACCATTTAAATGAATCATGACTTATAAAATATGTTTATTAAGCCCAACTTATATTATATGCTTATTAAACAAGCTTATTACTATTTATCAAAACATGCTATTGATGGAAACATACTATTTACGGAAATATACTATTTATGGAAACTTTCTATTTTTGGAAACTTACTAATTATGGAAACTTTCTATTTTTAGAAACTTACTATCTATGGAAACTTACTATTTTTGGAAAGTTGCTATATATGGAAACCTGCTATTTTTGAAAAGTTACTATATATAGAAACCTGCTATTTTTAGAAAGTTACTCATTATAAAACATCAAGTATAATAACATATGAAACATGAAATACGTTAATCAAGAACACATAAAACACTAAGAAATACATGATAAAACATGAAACAGCAAACCACGTCAAGAACAAGTAAAACAAGTTAAGAACAAGTAAAGTTAAACTAAGAATCCGTAAGTTATACATGAACATACAAATCATTCACGTCCTTTATTATATAGCACTCGTGAAGTCGTAGTAGTTACTTTCCGCCTTTCATTTTCATTCGTTACTGGACATAAGGTACGGATATTCCGTCCTTCAGTAAGGACATTCTCTTTCTATGCATGATTAGGATTCCCCGTTTGCTGCCATCTGTTTTCCCGGTAGTTTACATGTTATAAAACTTTTCAGTAATTACCATGCTATCATTTTAAATTGCCTGAGCTATATACATGTATGACCATGTTCACCTAGTTATGGAAGTACCATAACCATGACACTTGAGGCACCGATGTCATGACTCTTCCGTGACGAGAGTGATTTCTCACGACGTCCCTTTCAGTTACTTGGCCATTATTGTTATCATGTGGGGCATATTGGTGCATCCTAGTACATGTTTTGCAGGTTTACAAGGTGACTATGGTGTGTGCTCTACATCCGTCACATTGGAGTTGATCCCTCCAGCCAGACTTATATAATTAGAGGTCACCCCTCTAATTGCATGACGAGGTCAGTCCTCTATGTATTCATGCTCGTTGATATATATCATGACCTATATGAGCTCAGTGGCTTTTAAATTACTTTGCATGCATGAACATAAGATTTTTCAGTATAAATCTATCAACAATGAGGCTTTTTAGTATAAATTCATAATCATAAGACTTTTCGTTATAAATCAGTTTTTAAAACAACTTCCAAGTTTTCCAGGACTTACACATATTCCGCGGTATTTCATGTCTTTTACTTATGTTTCAGTTATTCTTATCATGTCATTATATCCGTTCACTGAGCGTATTGCAGCCGTATTTTATTCCATGTCCCAAAATGGCAGGTACCCAAGGACAGGCTTGAGCATTGATATATGACCCCTTGAAATTCAAACACGTGACAACTAGGTAGCATGGGGGTACCACGTCATGGTACAAGAAACAATACAATATAGTTGACAAAAAAATTGACGTAATAAAACATTTACATTATAAAGATCAGAGTTTAAAATTTTTAAGGTCCCAGAGTTTTGAAACATAATAAAGTATTGATACACATATTTTGACACATAATTACCAAAAGAACAGGATAAATATTTTTTGGCAGCTTTTAACAAAATAAAGCTTTAAACTACACAAAAATCTCTAAGCTGCGAAAATATCCTGTGGGATCCCAAGCGAAACTAAGCATTATTACCTGAGATTAAACATGTAAAACGTCAACACAAAGTTGAGTGATATTCATATGTTTAGTAAATTAATTAATGGAACACGGTAAATTTTTTAAAACAAGTAATGGGGAAGACTATGTACATTATCTATAGTCATGATGTATATTGTTGCTATTTAGCTCATGACACCGAAGCTTAACAACATGTAAGTTCCCCTAGTCATTATTAAGCCTAAATACTCAAGTATAAACAAATGTAATGCGTCAAAGTAATACGAGACGGGGATTGTCAATCCCTATGTATCCACCCACAACATTCGCGCTTAGCACAAAGTAATACGGGAAAATTAATGGCTCATGATCAAGAGGGGAAACTTAGTGGCTATGGACACTAAAATCAATAACACACATATTGTATTCATCTTACAGCATACATTTCAGGATATCATACAGTTTAGAAGATTATGTTATAACATGGTAATTTGACCCCGCGTTTTGAAACAATGTACAAGTAGTAAAAAGGGGCTATGAACTCACCTTAGCGCTAGCGATATTAAATGAGGATAATGGGCAAGATAACAGGGGCATGAGAGAAACGATGGTATAAGATAGGCCGAGAAACCATGAGCTTTTAACGACGACCTAAAATAAAAGGAAGAATCTTAGAGATATAAATGACGATGTAAGAAAATACACGAGTTATATAAAGGTTTCTTAAAATATAGTTTGGACTGTATTTGAAAGGTATAAAATGAAAAGGATCAAAAGTGTCAGTTGTAAAAATCTATTATGCGTTTTTTGTATATAGCTTAATAAGTTAAGGGCCAAAAATGCAAATATGAAATTGAATGGCATGCAAATGACGTGATACTTAGTTCTTTATTTTCATTTGTCTCATTCTTAGTATTCCATTTCAATATATTTCATTCAAATAGTGAAATCATATATCAATAACGTTTGTCAAGAAATAAAAATAAATAAGAAGAATGTTTAAGATCCGTACTAAAAAAGTAGTTTTTGTAATAGCATAAGAAATGTGTTAATATTTTGCATTCCATGTAGGTGACTAACAATTATTTTAACGTAAGTAAATTATAGCTCGAGGATACCTTGGTTTTATGCGAAAATACAAGTGAATCGGACTTGTCATACACGAGTATAGAAACCAAAACCAAACGCCAACAAAACTCAAAATTCCAAAAAACGAGCAAGAAACTACCGCGAACACGACATATCGGATAAAACTGCTTTCAAATATCAAGTCATAGACCACACTGATGTGACCTGTACAAGAACTAGGTGTCGATAACCATTCAAATTATAATTTCGACCCAACTTCGCAAAATATATTATAAATCGTGGATTTCATACCCTTAATATCCGAGAATGATGATGAGGTTGATGTTGAATAAGGGCATGCTGAAGCAAATGAAATACATGGCCATGAACATGCCTGTTGTAATTGAAATATATAAAAATGGTTCATGATCAACTAAAGTGGCCATGAGGTAGAAAGGAAAAACTCATATATGATAAGCCTTTTTTTTACCAATATCTTACTATCATGTTACTTTTTTTAACTTATTTTGGTGAATATGATGGATGAATATTTGAAAAGACACGTATAAGAAAATATGTTATTTTCATAACGACACAAACATTTTCATGCTCTACACGTACGGACTTACGTTTCATGTACAACACTAATGTACTACACTTGTGATGTTTAAAGTGTAAGATATACATCAAAAAGTTGCTTATATTATTATTATTATTATTATTATTTATGATTATGTCGTAAATCATAAAACGTGTATAATCGAAGCTCGATATAGTTAAAGTTACGCGATTTGAAAGTTACACGTAAAACACGAAAAATAAACGCTCACTATAAAATAAGAATGACGACATTCGGGGAACGTTGATATTTCGTTAAATAAACGAGAGCTTATGTAGGGTCAACTAGTTGTAGATCTTGCAGCTGTTAAGGATTGTGAACGACTTCTGTAATCATAAGTCTATTCACAGAGAGACTCTTAATGTAATACAAAGTATAAGTGCGGAATACAAATACTAAGATCAAGAAGAAACAGAATAACTAAATAACTTGATCCTTACTAAGGATTTATACTATTGATATGAAATGAATACTGGTGAAAGGTGTGTCTAACCCTTCTGCCAATGGGTTCCTTTGGAAACCCTAAAACTACATTAAACATAAATGTGTAACTCCTGATATGCATATCATTTCCTAAGATATCTCATGCATATCCTTTCCTAAGATATGTCATGCATATCCTAACAAACTAATAAGAATAATATTGTTTAACTTTCTACTAGACCAGGAGCACGTGTTGCTCCTACTACTACTAGGACCAGGAGGAACTACATACCTCCTAGGTCATCTAATACAAATATCTATTACATAGGTCCTAACAATCCTCCCCTAAACTTAAATTTGACTGGTTGAGTTCAAGTTTTTTGGTAGATCTTGCAAACACAGCATGAGGATTGAAACAGCAAAACGAAAGCAGCAAAATAACATCAGAAGTGAACGCACAAAGAACACTACAACTAAGAACTCGGAGAAGCTTCTTGAAAGCTTGGAACATATCTGCACATGATGAATCTTTAGAGCAACATGAGCAGATTTGATAAGCCTTTACCAAGTAGCTGCTCGCTCTTGGGATAGTTAGTCTTTGTGGTGGAATAAGCATCACCCTGGGAGACCAGAACCCAACCCATCTCTTAGAACGTAAATCAATGGTGAGTGGGAGTACCCCAATTGTTGAGTTTACTTCTTGAAGGATCTTTGAAACCTAAATCACAATACAAAGACTGTGCGGAAACCAATCTTTATATATAAGAAGAACAATAGAAATAACCAAACGTTCAAGCCTCAATATATTAATACAATCACTCTTAATAGTTATAGGGTTTACAACCTTGAAGCTATAACGAATAATGAGAGAAATGTGTGTGTAGAAGTGTGTTTATCTCTACACCCTAGGACCTCCTTTTATAGTACAAGGGGTCCTAGGTGGTTACAATATAATTAATACTTGCCTAAATATTATACATCAATATCCTTAAATAGTTTCCTATACAAACTTGTAACCTTCTCATCATCTTTATCATGTTTTTATACTTTCCATAATAATAGGAAGACTAAGTATTTGATCTTATCTTCTACAATTTTCCTTGATCATATCTTCTATAATCTTCTTTCAACATTATAATACGACCAGGAGGAACTGGATGCTGCCAGGAGGAACGAAGTACTGCAGAAGTAACTGTATGCTACCAGTAGGAACGCAGTACTCTAGTAGGAACTGTTACATTACCAGGAGTAACTTCTAGATATATTATTCCTAACAATCCTCCCCTAAACTTGAATTTTACTAGGTTGAGTTCAAGTTTCCACTTTTATGCTTCTTAATCACCATCTGGATGCATCCAAACACTACTTTGTATAGTACCTTGTTTCGTTTTCAGCATCACTTTAAATTTCGAAACAAGCCTCTCCTATTTGGATGCACTAATATGTAGAAAAGTCCATAAATCTCTAATTCACGAACCATGGCAAGAAAAGTGGTACCAATGATCATCAATTCAGTAAGTTCAAAACTATCCTCATCACTGTAAAGTGAATCACAGAAATGTATAGTTTTTGGCAAACTACCAGCCATAAACGGATTTGATGAAGTCTTTACCAAGAGCCGTACCCCCTTGGACTAGCCACTCTTTGTTGCAATAACATGGTGAGTGAAGGCCATATAGTTTTTAGCAAACTATTACAGCTATCAACGGATTTGAGAAAGTCTTTACCACATACCGTTTGCTTGTGGACTAGCCACTCTTCAGTCTAGGACCAAGGTGAGTGATGACCATCCAGTTTTAGGTAACCTGGCAACCATCAACGGATTTGATATGGTCTACACCAAGCAGCCGCTTGCTCTTGGACTAGCCGGTTCTTATGTGTATTAGACATGGTGAACTGATGACCATTTGTTGTATGGTGGTTAGCCAACACCCGAGCCTTTCTCAACTAGAACTAAACATCTCACAATAGCCTTTTTTAACCTCTTTTTTTTTAAACAAGGAAAAGACTATTAGTCAACCTACAGGAACATAGGATGCACCAGGAAGAACAACGGTCCACCAGAAGGAGGATGACTGCAACCAGGAAGAACCATGTTCAACTAGGAGCAAGTTGGTTCTACTAGGAGTAACCATATCCACCAGCAGCAATGTCATCCTACATAATTGGTTAGACTAAAAACACAAAAATGTACACAATCATACATACAACAAGCCTCCTCTTAGGTAAAAGCCTCCCCTCAAACAAAGCTAAGTATCCACCATCAAGGAAATCTTTTTTTTTAATTCTGAGACTTTTCTTTTCCTGCAAAAAGTTAGTGCACACAAATATAGAAAATACAAAACATATGAATTGACAATCAAACTTGCTGAAATAAACACAAACCAAGCAAAGATTAGTGCTTATGGAAGTCCCAAGCTAAGACAGACTTGAATCTTCTATAAACATCAACATAGTCATATCTTGTTAAGGTTTTTGATGCACTATTTGATTTGGAGACATGTTGTAAACCATCTTGTTTAGGTTTCCAATTCCACCGAGCTAAGGCCCTAAAAATTATTAACCTTTGTTTTTTACCTACCTTTTACATTGTTAAAACATCTTGGTTGTGGAATTATGTTATTTTTTTATTGGGGTTAAAAACTCTACCAAAGTTCTTATGATTCACCCGTCTTGAGTTATTGCACACCAGTTTAACCTGTTGTTGAACATTAATCTTTCTCTTGTGTTTACAAGTATATTGCAAGTGATCAAAACTACCACACGCATAGCTAGCCTTATTTTTAAACACAAAGTTATCACCTAATTTCTGAGTCATCATGCCATTCCAACCTCTTTGATTACCTCTAGGAATTTTATTGCTTTTCCTAGGATTATCTGATTTCCTATTACTTTCATTCTTAGCACAAGTAGATTAAGGATAGAACTTAGGTGATTTAGCATTTAAGGTAGACTTATACGAGGAAGATTTACTAGTCATGGGCTCAATTATAATTGGTTCAGGCACAGACACAAGTGTTTCAACACTAGAGTCGGACACACAAGAGTCAAGGTCACTAGTCTTATGTTTTAAAGACTTGTCACTAGACACTACTACACAAAACGCTAAAGAGACCTCCTTAAAAAGACTGGTTATCAAAAAACATGTCTCTATGACCAAAAATGGTGGGAAGGGAATGCATGGAAACTGGTTTTCTTGAAAAAAACCAGTCTCCATAATGTGAATTCTAAAGAAACTGGTTTTAAAGATGCAACCAGTCTTTTTTATAAAAGTAAAGACAATGGTTTTTATGTAACAACATATCTCTATGTGTTTGTTTTATGGACACCATTTTTTATAAAAAAAACCAATGTTTTTACACATTTTAAGACATTGGTTTTTAAAAAACCAGTCTTGTTTTATTTTAATAAATTATGGTTAAATTGTTTTTAAACTTAAAATCATAAGGAATAAACGGTATATACTTGTTATAAGCCGAAATCAAATAATCTTGTAAGCCCCTATTGTCACAATCGGGAATTTTCCAGGCTTTAAAACATAATAAATTATATTATTTAATAATCGAAATTCATTTTCGAGAGATATCAAAGTTATTTGATTCAAAAACGAGAGTAACATATTGTAAAAGATGGCACAAAATCTGAGAACTGAGACGATACAAATTAAATTTACATTTATCTTTCCAGAAATATTGATAAAAAGGTTTATTGAATTATCATATACTTTTATTTTATTTTTTAATACCGCATGTTGAAAACGAGAACAATGAAGTTGAATTTTACTTTTCTTTGAACATAACTGTTCGAGTTAAACGATCAATAATAACCATTTTTAAATTAAAATGTAGACGATAACAAAAATTTGTCGAGTAAATACTATAATTTAATGGAAAAATCATTTTGAAGTGAAAGACACAAATTTCATGTCTTGAATCATCTTTTAACTATCATAAACGAGTCCCAAACTATTAATTAACGAAAGTTATAACAAAAATTACAAATTAGACCCTCAACTATTGCCACCCTACACTTTATTCTTAATATAAATAGTTACTATATTAATTTTCACCTCATTTCCTCCAACCCTAAACCTAAAAATAAAACACACACATCCTTCATCTTATTATGGCATCCGCCACCACCATGTTCGGCTACTCCAGCCGTTGGCCACCCCTGTCCGCCGCTGCCGTTCGTCCTTCATCAACCATCAGCCTCCGCTGGAACACCACTCAACCTAAACACCATCGAAACCCCATCTCACCATCAACTATCTATTCCTTCTCCACAACAGCCACCGGTTAGCAAGATTCTTGTTTATGGATTATCATTCAGAAGGTAATGGATGTTGAAAGAAAAGGAGGTGCAATAGTTTGGTCGTTGTTATACATTGTGGTGTTCTCGAAACAAGAAGACATGGTTTTCCCACAAGTCTGTTGTCTCAAAGGTTTTATATTCGAGTATCGAATTTAGATTTATGATCTTTGTTATATTAGCATAGGGTAAGGTTAGAATGAACTATGATAACCCGTCTCCATCAGATCCGTCACCAGCAACCACCCGTAAGGGTGTCTCGGTTTCTGTTTTTGACCTGAATAGGGTGTGTTTGATTCGGTTATGTTCAACCCCGAAAAGGGGTGTTGATTTGCTTCTTCGTTTGTTGCGGTTTAATGAAAACGAAGGGGTGTTTGATTGGCTAGCAGAAATGGAAAACATTATCTACCACACTTAAGGTACACATATCTTTTCAAACCTTATGATGTTCCGGTATCTGTTTTCATTTGGTCCAGTGATGTAACTTCTTTTATCTAATCTATTTTAGGCAGAAGGAATATCCAAAGTACACTCCGTTGCTGGCCCAGATATTGGCGGGACTCCTATCCCAGGTAGTGCAGCAAAACAAGATAGCATGTTTCATCTTGATACCTACATCAGGTTTCTGTCTGTCTACCTTAATTCATTTCTGTCTGTCTAAGGGGTTGTTTGCTAAAAATAAAATGATTTAGCACTGAATAGTTCAAAAGCTGAATGATTCACGACTCCTCTGAATGAGTTTAAATTTTGAGTGTTCGATAATTGTTCTGAATAGTTAGCTTAAATGATTAAAATTACTATTTTAACCTCGCTTTATATGTTTTCTATTAGTAACTACTAGTATGATACGTTTGTTTTTATTTATTTTGCTAAAGAATACAATAATTATGATCGAAACATTTATAAGTGGATGAGAGTATGAGACTCATGAATAGAACGTAGCATGGTGGTAATTATTAGTCCAAGCTTGTTTGAAATATCCTAGTAACAATTGCATTTAGATCAAATAAACTTCGTTTCAATTCGCGAATGAATTAAATAAAATAAAGGTTTTATATAAAAGGGCGTTGGGTTACTAAAGACAATCTTGAAAAGTTAAATGCATCAACTTTTTGATACGTAGATATTATGTTACTTAAGATACATATGTTAGACAAGTTAAATGCATCAACTTTTTGAAAAGTTAAATGATCCACTTCCAACCATTTATTCTCATCTCAATCGGTAAACCTTTTTTTTATAAAAATTTTTAATTCCTTTTTTTATTTTATATATTTGTTCAATTCAATTAATAATTATGTTATATATATAATTAATCCGATCTGATAGTGTGTAATTCATTTAACCTTTTGCATGATTAATTCAAGATATTTATTGTTAGGATTTTGAGATTTTAATTTGTGTTTGGATGTAACAGAATGCGGCTAGATCATACGTATGATGAGAGTGTTCCTCAGAATGTATAGTTACTATAAGTAATTCCACAAAACTTCAACTCTTTTTGGCGAGAAATCAAACTTCCGGTCCAATTTGAACTCCGTGTGCATGACTTGTCTTGGTAAACCGATTCCTTTTATTTTGGTCTAAGTCTATTTAAGCTATTAAGCTGTGGTGTTCTTAGTTGAATTTTGTTCAAATTCCTGTTTTAGCTCTTTGATCACATTTCGAAATTAGTTTATGGTTCAAGTTTTGAGTTCCGGTTCGTTCACGTCAAAGGCTATTGTTGGAGTAGATAGTACAAGATTGTGATTCGTTCGAGATCAGTTTCAGTTAGCTCAGATTGCTCAGATTTCAGTTGTCGTTTCAGAAACTAGTTTTTGTTCCAGCAATTAGAGCACCTATCGTCGTCAGCGGGCAGGCCGGGATGGCAGGTTGTCTCACTTTAAAATTTTCTGCATCTATAGCTATTGAATTGTAATGTAATGAGTAGTGTAAATTTTGCTTGAATTTGTTCAGAACTCTTGATTACTTGTTGATTTGAGATAGAGAGATTAGTAATTTGGTATTTCTAGCTGGTAGTATAAGTCTCTTTCACAACCTTTGATATGCAGCCTTAATATTCAGTAGATATAATAGAGATTGGAATCAGTTGAATTTAGTATTGATTGTTTGATTAGGTGCTTTAGACAGTTTATGCAGTTCACTATCAAGGTTCAGTTAGTTTTTTTGTAAAATCAGTAGAGAAATTTGAAAGTGTCAAGAGTATGAGTCCACTGCTTTGTATAGAGTCTATTAGACGTTGAATAATAGTTTTTTTATTTTGTTAACATTCTGTGAATTGACAATCCTAATGTAGTTAAACTTCGCTGCAATTGTGAGCCTTTTTTGGGCTGATTTGTTGGCCCGTTTCTCTACGTTACTTTGTTTCACCTGTGTGAATTACATTTGAAATTTTAGCTTCAAATTTTCTTACTTTTGTTTGTGGTCATTTTTGTTTCATTTTACTATAATGGAGGTATAGTACGGTATGAACGCTAGAATTGGATTTAGCTTTATATGTTTTTCTTTGTTCTAGTTCAATGAGAAGCCTCAGATCTTTCAGGAGTAGGAGTATGAATCTGGAAAGGCCATTCCAAACCAACAGATCATCACCAAACTGGAAAGGGCCCTTGGTGTGAAGCTTCGTGGTAAGAAATAGAAGAATGACATGTGGCAGGAAAGAGGAACACTTGTTTCTTATCTGTATATATATATATATATTGTTTTCTAGCTGTGTAATAACATATCATTTTGGTTTTACACTTGACAGGAGGCAAAGAAGACTGGTGTCTTACGTCTAGCAAAATCTGAGCTAGAAATAAGTTAGAGGATCTCACGTGGTGCTTGCTACTTGAGAAAAAAACAAATTTGATTCGAAATATGTATTTGACAATTTTAATCCTTCCAATTAATAAAGTTGTCTTTATTACATACATTTGTTGTTTATGACAATTCAAGTCCTTTAATTTAGATTTTATTATAGAATTCTTGTATTTACATTATTTCATTGTAGAGGATTAAATTTGTAAAATTTGGAATTTAATAAAAATTCCATTTTTTTTTTAAAAAAAATTAATTAAAAAGAGACTGGTTTTTAAAAAAAACACATTTTTTTATTCTATAAAAAGATTGGTTAGATGCTTTTAAAAAGACTACTTTCTGGAGATTAGTATGGAGACCAATCTTTAAAGAGACTTGTTTTTATGAAAATAACCAGTGTCTATTCTTTTAATAGAGACTGGTTTCAAAACCAGTCTTTTTATGTTTCGAGCAAGGAGATCTTTGATAGGTGTGTAAACACCCATCCTTTTACCACTTAATTCTGGCTAAAACAAGACCAAAACACGTAATTAATATCATTTGTTTAGAATTATGCGTGGTTTTTGTGTTTATTGTGTTTTCAGAGCGAACCGGATAAATATTAAAGAAAACATGGGATTGCACGGGTTTTATCAAGGAAAAAGACTCAAGATAAAGTCTATGGTCCAAGACGTGCAAAAGATTTGAAGTCACTAAGGCCTATTCGAAGATTTATCGAAGAAAAGGACTAAAGACGGAAGATTTTCATAAGTCGAAGAAACTCAAGTCTATTTAACAAAGAAATTAAAAGACGAGTTGGATTTAATCGACAACAAATCCCGAATCAGAATCGCAAACGTCAACTTTTCTGAAAAGACGAGAAGACAAGAAGAAAGGGAGAAAGCCCACTCACCAACCAACCATTAGGACTATAAATAGATTTTTCTTCACACATTAGGGGGAGAGTTTTTCATTTTCCTCTTTCCCAGTACTTGGTAGTTCGTCCCATCACAAACTCCATTAGGGAGTTTGGTGATTTTCATCCTTTTCTTTTCATCTTGTAATCATTGATCATTATCCTTGTTACTCTTTCATTAATCAATCCATTCCATCTTTCTATTCATCTTGTTCTTTATCATTTTTGTTGCGAGTTCTTAAGCTTTTATTTGATTTTAGTTTGATCTTAAAAAGTTGTTGATTTAGTGTTTTTATTAGTGGGATTTGTTACTTATGGTATTTAAATGATTTGTGTTAAATTTGGTAAAACCTTTTTGAGTATTTAAGTCGATTTGGATTAAATTTCGTGTCTATCTTCTGTCTTCTGCTGCTGTTACTGCCCAGACTTGATCTTTCCGAATAGCCATATTTTTGTTCCCTTATTCGGAATTTTTGATATTCCGAATAAGGGTGTTAATTTCCTTCTATTCGGAACTTTCCATACATTCCGAATAGGATTGTTCGTGTTTGCTTATTCGGAACATTTTCCGAATAGTCCCATTTTCCGAATAGAGTTTTATTCCGAATAGGGGTTTCCACGTTTCCCTATTCGGAACTTTTTAAATTTTCCGAATTGCAAATTTTTGTTTCCTTACTCGGAATATTTATTCCGAATAGCTCTGTTTTTCCGAATAGCCTTGCTTTCCGCATAGAGTCTTTATTCCGAATAGGGTTTTCCATAGTTCCCTATTCGGAACATTCCGCATAAGCACTTTTTCCGAATGGTCAAGCTTTCCGAATAGGGTATTTTTCCAGTATCAATTCAAGTTTTGGTTATTATTTGTTGCTTGTTTTAAGTTTACTCCATTACCATTTTATTCACTTATCTGTTTAGTAGATTAGAAAACCAAATACACTTTTTGTCACCAAAAACAATTCATTCCACTTTTAACTGAGATCAATTCGAGAGGATTCCGAGAAATTAGAACCCACACAAAGAGCTAATATCAAATGGCGCCGCTGCCGGCTCCTCTCGTTAAGATCAAAAGTTTTTTGTAGAACTTGGATTTTGGGATCCGTTCCCCGTGAACGTTACTTTTTCCTAAAAATTTTCAAAAACACTAAAAAATATAAAATTTTCAAAAATCCTAAAAATTAAAAAACAATAAAAACCAAAAATATTTTTGCTTTGTTTGTTCGTTCTTTTGCAGGTGTATGCGCACTCGATCCACGTCTTATCAAGAGCCCGAGCCTCTCGATAACTTAGACATGGCTGGTGTACAAAACAACAATAACATACCACCTCCGAACAACAATAATAACAACAACAACCCACCTTTCAACAATATGAATAACAACAACAACGAGCCCCTTCCGGATAATCGCCCAATGATTGAATTGCTGCAAGCTCATGTTGATGGCAACACGGATCCAATTGTCATCCCGCCAATTGCCGCCAACAATTTCGAGCTCAAGTCAGGCTTTATCCAGATGGTCTCAGCTCAGCCATTCTTGGGACGAACCATTGATGACCCACATGACCATATCAAGAGATTTCTACAACTCACCAACACGGTCAAATTCAATGGAGTTTCACAAGAGGTCATAAGGTTACAACTTTTTCCCTTTTCTTTAGAGGGACAAGCCCGGCATTGGCTTGCTAAGGAACCGCCACAGAGTATTCTCTCTTGTGAACGGATTTGGAAACAAAGTTTATTAACTACTTTTTTCCACCCTCTCGTACTACCGCATTGCGGAATGAGATTATAAACTTTGAACAAAAGTACGATGAGTCATTCAGTGAATCTTGGGATCGTTTCAAAGATCTTTTAAGAAAATGCCCACAACATGGTTTTACCAAAGTACATCAAATTAATACTTTTTACAATGGTTTAAGCATGAGTGACCAAGATTCACTGAATAGTGCCTCAGGGGGTAATTTATTGGCTAAGACTTCCAATGCTGCTTGGGACATCATTGAGAACAAATCTCGTGTGCAAACCAAGAGCGTTAGGACCAATGTTGCTAGTGCTAGCACTAATGACAGCGACAAGCGATTAGACAAAATCACCACGCTTCTTGAATCGCTTGTCACCCACACCGTCAGCAACAACAACAGCAACAACGCTAAGAACGCACAAGTCAACGCTGTCAGCCAACCTTGTGAGATATGCGGTGGTCCCCACTCCTACACAACTTGTACCGCCACCCAAGATTACCCTGCTGAGAATGTGAATGCAGCATATGGCACCTACCAACAACCCGCTTATCAAGCAAAACCTCAAGGTGACCGTAACTTGCTTAGCTACCGCAACAACAACTATCTTTCACCACCTGGCTTTCCTCCTTCCAACCCAAACCAACAACAACACCTTAATCGCCCTCCTCAACAACAACAACAACCTCGACAACCATACATCCCACCTCACAAGCAGCAACAACCGCCTCAAAGAAACAATCAAGTCTACCAACAACCTGCTTACCAACCACCTGCATACAATGCTCCTCCCAACCAACCCACCGCTCTTCACCAAGAAGTGGAAACTTATATGAGGACTAACGATGCGATAGTGGGAAATCTTCAAAGAGAAGTGCTCAACCTGAAAGCCGATTTGGTAAAGCAAGGAAATGATTTGAGAGCCGATATGCGAAACACGTTGGATAGCCAGACGAATGATCTGAGGAACATGATGGCTAGTTTCTTCCAAAGTAGTCAACCCTCTTCTTCGGGTACTCTTCCGAGTAACACCGTTGCAAACCCAAGAGGGGAGATGAAAGCAATCACCACTCGAAGTGGTAAAGGTACCAAGGAACCCGAGCTTCCTATACCCCCACCGGTGGTTGTGACTAAGGAGAACGAGTCGCCTGCTCCTATTCCTCCTCCTTCTCCTTCCCCAATTTCTCTACCTCTTCTTTCTACCCCTCCTCCACCCGTGGTTGTGAGTGACCCTATTCCCCTAAAGCCTTCCTCTTCTTCCAATATACCTTATCCTTCTAGGTTGAGGAAAGAGAAGCAAAAGAGCAAGGATGATATTCAGGTTTCTAACTTTCTTAAAATGTTTAAACAACTGAATTTCAATATCTCCTTCGCTGAGGCTCTTGCTCACATGCCCAAGTATGCTAAAATGTTTAAAGACCTTCTGAGCGACAAGGAAAAACTCCTCGACATTGCCAACACCCAACTTAATGAGAACTGCTCTGCAGTCCTCTTAAGGAAATTGCCAACCAAGCTTGGTGATCCGGGTCGTTTTCTTATCCCTTGCAATTTCCCGGGAGTAGAGAATTGCATGGCCCTAGCCGATCTAGGTGCCAGTATTAATCTCATGCCTCTAAGTGTTTGGAAGCAATTATCTCTCCCAGAGCTAGTCCCCACTAAAATGACTTTGGAATTGGCCAACCGTACGGTTGCTTATCCAGTGGGGATAGCCGAAGACGTCATTGTAGGAGTCGACAAATTTACCTTTCCCGCTGATTTTGTTGTCGTCGACTACGAGATGGACCCTCGTGTACCACTTATTGTTGGTCGTCCATTCCTTAGGACCGGTCGCACTCTCATTGATGTTGAAGCCGGAGAGCTTATCATGAGAGTGGGTGACGACAAAGTAGTCTTCAACATGGGAAAGTTATCTAAACAACCTTATTCATATGAGAGCGTTAATTGTATTGACGTTCTTGATGAGGCTTGTGAAGAACACTTTAATGATGCTTGCAAAAGTATTCCTACCTCTCTTCCCACTGTTGAGACCGTGTCCTCTCTTGATTCATCGTTGTCTCTATTTGGAGATAGTGATTTATTCTGGAACAATCTTGAAGCTACCATGGGAGATGCGAATTTAGCTACTAATGATTCTCCCACCGAGGGGGATGAAGACATGAGTTTCTTTGACAATCTTCTTACCGAAGACAATCCTTCTCCTCCATCTCCCACGGTTATTGCAATCGATGCCACGACTTTGAAAACGCCTCCCGTCGAAAATCCTCCGGATTTGGAACTTAAGGAGTTGCCGCCACATCTCGAGTATGTGTTCCTTGACGACAACAAGAAATCGCCTGTCATTATTGCGAAGGATTTGAAAGATGAAGAGAAGACTCGTCTCGTCGCCGTACTGAAGGATCATAAGAAGGCTATTGCTTGGAAAATCTCGGATATTCGTGGAATTGATCCTCACTTCTGCACACACAAAATTCTCATGGAGGACGACTTCAAGCCCACTATTCAAAGCCAACGAAGGGTGAATCCAAAAATACATGAAGTCATCAAAACAGAGGTTATCAAACTTCTGGATGCGGGTATGATTTACCCTATTTCGGATTCCCCATGGGTTAGTCCAATCCATTGTGTGCCCAAGAAGGGCGGAATAACCGTTGTTCCCAATGAACACAACGAGTTGATTCCCACTCGTCTCGTTACTGGGTGGAGAGTTTGTATAGACTACCGCAAACTCAATGATGCCACGAGAAAGGATCATTTCCCTCTACCTTTCATGGACCAAATGCTTGAACGATTAGCCGGTAATGAATATTACTGCTTTCTTGATGGTTTCTCGGGTTATTTTCAAATACCCATCGATCCCCAAGATCAAGAGAAGACTACATTCACTTGTCCTTATGGCACTTTCGCTTACAAAAGAATGCCTTTTGGCTTATGTAATGCGCCAGGGACTTTCCAAAGGTGTATGTTAGCTATCTTCCATGACATGGTTGAACAAACCATGGAAGTCTTCATGGATGATTTCTCGGTCTTCGGGGATTCCTTCTCATCTTGCCTTGCCAATTTAGAACGTATGCTAAAGCGGTGCGAAGACACTCGCCTTGTTCTAAATTGGGAAAAATGCCATTTCATGGTAAAAGAAGGCGTCGTGCTTGGACATAAGATTTCGAAAGCCGGTCTTGAAGTAGACCGTGCTAAAGTTGACGTTATAGCAAAGTTGCCTCCACCTTCCACTGTGAAGGGTGTGAGAAGTTTCTTGGGTCATGCGGGCTTCTACCGCCGATTTATCAAAGACTTTTCTCAAATCGCTCGCCCGATGACCCACCTCTTGGAAAAAGATACTCCTTTTATCTTTTCCAAAGAGTGCCTTGAAGCCTTCAACTCGCTTAAGGATAAGCTAACTAAGGCACCCGTCTTGGTTACCCCTAATTGGGAGCTGCCTTTTGAGTTGATGTGCGATGCTAGTGATTTTGCTATTGGAGCGGTTCTTGGACAAAGAGTGAACAAACACTTCCAACCGATCCATTACGCTAGCAAGACAATGACAGGGGCACAATTGCATTATACGACAACCGAAAAAGAGCTTTTAGCCGTTGTCTATGCTTTTGAAAAATTCCGCCCCTATCTTGTCCTTTCCACCACCATTGTGTACACCGATCATTCCGCGTTGAAGTACTTGTTAACAAAGCAAGATTCCAAACCAAGACTTCTTCGCTGGGTTTTGCTGCTCCAGGAATTTAAAATCGACATCCGCGATAAAAAAGGAGCAGAAAACCTAGCCGCGGACCATCTTAGTAGACTTGAGGATCCATACCAAGGGGATCATCCGACTAAAGAAATCAATGATTCTTTTCCCTTGGAGACCTTAATGTCTATAAACTCGAAGCCGAATGAAACCCCGTGGTTTGCGGACTTTGCAAACTACTTGGCGGGTGGAATTCTCAAGGAAGGGTTGACGTCCCAGCAAAAGAAGAAGTTCTTTACCGACATCAAGACTTACTTTTGGGACGACCCTTACCTATTCAAACAATGTGCCGACCTGATTATTCGCCGATGTGTTGATGGACCGGCAGCGTCGGACATCCTTGATGCTTGCCACAAAGGACCCACCGGTGGTCACTTTGGTCCCAACTACACCGCAAAGAAAGTGTTTGACTCGGGATTTTATTGGCCCTCCATATACCGTGACGCTCACGATATGGTCAAAAGATGTGATGTTTGCCAAAAGCAAGGCAAAATCACACATAAAGACGAGATGCCTCAGAATTTCATTCAAGAGTGTGAAATTTTTGATGTTTGGGGTATCGACTTTATGGGGCCATTCCCTTCTTCTAAAGGAAACAAATACATCCTTGTTGCCGTTGACTACGTTTCAAAGTGGGTTGAAGCCAAAGCTTTGCCTACTAATGACGCAAGGGTGGTTTGTAACTTTTTGAAAGCTCTATTCGCTCGCTTCGGTGTGCCTCGTGCCATTATTAGTGATCGTGGGACTCATTTCTGCAATGACCAATTTGCTCGAGTCATGGCTAAGTACGGTGTAAACCATCGTCTTTCCACAGCCTACCACCCACAAACAAATGGCCAGGCCGAAATATCCAACCGAGGGCTGAAGCGAATTCTTGAAAGAACCGTGGGAGAGCATCGTGCCGCATGGGCTGATAAACTTGATGATGCTTTGTGGGCTTTCCGTACTGCTTACAAGACCCCGATCGGCTGTACGCCTTATCGTCTTGTGTACGGGAAAGCGTGCCACCTCCCCATTGAGTTGGAGCACAAGGCTTATTGGGCCTTGAAGTGGGCTAATTTTGATATAAACAAAGCCGGTGACCTACGCAAGATCCAACTCAATGAGCTGAATGAACTCCGGAATGAGGCTTATGAAAATTCTTTGATCTATAAGGAAAGAACTAAGCTCATTCACGACTCCAAGATTAAAAACCGAGAGTTCCATGTTGGAGACAAAGTCTTACTTTTTAACTCTCGGTTGAAAATCTTTTCGGGCAAGCTCAAATCTCGTTGGTCCGGCCCATTCACCATCGCCCAAATTTTTCCATATGGTACTCTCGAGCTCGCTCAACCTAATGGACCAAATTTTAAGGTGAATGGCCAACGAGTGAAGTTATACTTTGGTGAGGACACCTCTCAGGAGGTGATTCCATCCCTCACCACGTTCCCCATGAACTGAATTTGGGTCGAGTCAGGCTCGTGACTCGGTTATCAAAAACAAGCGCTCCTCGGGAGGCAGCCCGAGTATCTACCCCTTTAACCCCCTAAGTGTAGGGGAGGACCTATTTTAGTCATTTGTGTTTGTGTGGTGATGTGCTTACAGGGATTACTGCAATCTTGGAAATCTTTGAAGAACCGTGCTCCCGTGTTATCCGAAATCCGGTTCTATCTCTCAACTATCGTGATTCAATTTTCTTCATACTCACATTTGAAATTGATCACTTTAGTCGTCTCTTCCTTAACTTGAGTTAACCAACGTGCACAATGTCATAAGTGTAGGGGAGATTTTTCCCACATGCTTAAACATTGAGGACAATGTTTATCTTAAGTGTAGGGGGACTTCTATCGAAGTTTTAAGTGGACTTTTCCATGTATATGCCTTCATTTAACCGGAAAATCCTATTTTTCAACATTTTTCAAATTTTTAATTAACTTTGGCCATTTAGTCGTAATTTTTAAAATTTTTATCGTTGCTTTCATATGTATATATCCCGCAATAAAGTCAAAAATATTAATAAATTGGTGTAGCTAGTTTAGATATCTTTGACATATTAGGCCCGTTGCGTTTATTTTGACTCAACCCGAATAGACTTATCCAAGTTTATTCTAGCTAGTATCCTTAACCATATAGACCTTAATTGGTTTATTAGGCTAAGTGTCCACGAGTCTCATTACTTGAGATTTTAAATTGTGGAGGACGAGAAATGATAGAGTCAATTATAAGTCGGTATTCTTGCGCAAGCTCACTTGGTGTAATTATTTGCCTATTCTCCCATCACTTGCTAAAAATTTATCTGCAATAAGTAAGGTCTTACGATTTGAAAAGTTACTTAGCTTCTAGCCCAAGATCGTTTAAAAGTTGCTCGGTAATGATAAGAGTTCATAGCCAAGGCATAACTTATGAAGCGGGGCGCGAAGATTGGCGAGTCCGAAAAGGCCCTAACAAGGCATGAGGATTCAATTTTATTGCTGAAGATCCAAAGTGATGTGAAAAGCATTATTCCTAAAGTCAATATGAAGGATCAAGACTCACGACGAAAAGCAATCAACTCCCATAAAGATCATGGAGAAGTCTATCCGAAAAGACCCTAACAAGGTATGAGGATAAATAGATCCAAGTCCGAAAAGGAGGCGGATCGTTGTATCTCAAAATCCCAAATAGAGATTGAAGAAATAATCATGAAGTCGTGGTCAACAAAGTTGGAGTACCCCTCAAAAGTCTCCAAGTGAAGAAAATCTATTATGATGAGAAGACCATTATCTCAAGAACGTCTCTCGAAGATATGAAGTATGAAGTACATGCCAAATATCGGCCCGAGAAAGGTCTCAAATCGTGAACCAAGTTATGCCAAGATATGAACTTTTTGATATCCCGAGAAGCAGTTTTAAGAGATTTTGTCCTTTAGCTAACTATTGATCAAATCGTCCTACTTTGCTTTCAGCCTTAATAAACTATCGAAATAAGTCCAAAAATGCATCTTCATGATCATTCTAAGACAAAAATAAAATATAAGAGATACAACTAGGAATAAGGGAGTTTAAGCATTTAATTAAGCCATGTGTGTAAGTGTTTGATTTACTAACTTATAATAACAATGATCTCGTTTTTAAGCTTAGTTTGGGGAACGTGAAACTTGAGGGTGATAAATCTTCGCAACACCAAAGCCCTAATGTAAGTCCTTGATTTCTTTACAAGTTATTTCCATTCTTTTGCTTACTTTAAAGTTTTAAGTTCTCTTAGTATTTTAATTTTTGTTTAGTAGAATTTAAATAAGGCCAAGGTTGATTGATTATGAGAAAAATGTAAAATTGCTTTATCACTAAGCATTGCATGAGGGCATGGCAATGGTTAAGTGTAGGGGATTTGATAGGTGTGTAAACACCCATCCTTTTACCACTTAATTCTGGCTAAAACAAGACCAAAACACGTAATTAATATCATTTGTTTGGAATTATGCGTGGTTTTTGTGTTTATTGTGTTTTCAGAGCGAACCGGATAAATATTAAAGAAAACATGGGATTGCACGGGTTTTATCAAGGAAAAAGACTCAAGATAAAGTCTATGGTCCAAGACGTGCAAAAGATTTGAAGTCACTAAGGCCTATTCGAAGATTTATCGAAGAAAAGGACTAAAGACGGAAGATTTTCATAAGTCGAAGAAACTCAAGTCTATTTAACAAAGAAATTAAAAGACGAGTTGGATTTAATCGACAACAAATCCCGAATCAGAATCGCAAACGTCAACTTTTCTGAAAAGACGAGAAGACAAGAAGAAAGGGAGAAAGCCCACTCACCAACCAACCATTAGGACTATAAATAGATTTTTCTTCACACATTAGGGGGAGAGTTTTTCATTTTCCTCTTTCCCAGTACTTGGTAGTTCGTCCCATCACAAACTCCATTAGGGAGTTTGGTGATTTTCATCCTTTTCTTTTCATCTTGTAATCATTGATCATTATCCTTGTTACTCTTTCATTAATCAATCCATTCCATCTTTCTATTCATCTTGTTCTTTATCATTTTTGTTGCGAGTTCTTAAGCTTTTATTTGATTTTAGTTTGATCTTAAAAAGTTGTTGATTTAGTGTTTTTATTAGTGGGATTTGTTACTTATGGTATTTAAATGATTTGTGTTAAATTTGGTAAAACCTTTTTGAGTATTTAAGTCGATTTGGATTAAATTTCGTGTCTATCTTCTGTCTTCTGCTGCTGTTACTGCCCAGACTTGATCTTTCCGAATAGCCATATTTTTGTTCCCTTATTCGGAATTTTTGATATTCCGAATAAGGGTGTTAATTTCCTTCTATTCGGAACTTTCCATACATTCCGAATAGGATTGTTCGTGTTTGCTTATTCGGAACATTTTCCGAATAGTCCCATTTTCCGAATAGAGTTTTATTCCGAATAGTGGTTTCCACGTTTCCCTATTCGGAACTTTTTAAATTTTCCGAATTGCAAATTTTTGTTTCCTTACTCGGAATATTTATTCCGAATAGCTCTGTTTTTCCGAATAGCCTTGCTTTCCGCATAGAGTCTTTATTCCGAATAGGGTTTTCCATAGTTCCCTATTCGGAACATTCCGCATAAGCACTTTTTCCGAATGGTCAAGCTTTCCGAATAGGGTATTTTTCCAGTATCAATTCAAGTTTTGGTTATTATTTGTTGCTTGTTTTAAGTTTACTCCATTACCATTTTATTCACTTATCTGTTTAGTAGATTAGAAAACCAAATACACTTTTTGTCACCAAAAACAATTCATTCCACTTTTAACTGAGATCAATTCGAGAGGATTCCGAGAAATTAGAACCCACACAAAGAGCTAATATCAATCTTCCACATAGAGACGTCTTACAAAACCAGTCTCCATTGCCTTCTTGGACCAGTCTCCATGGACTTTTTTGTAGTAGTGAGAGTTAAAAGAGACAAAGTCATTAGACCCAGAAATATTTTCAATTGAGCCGGTGGACCTTGTACCATATGTCATTTGTGATTCATCAAAGTCAGAGTGGTCTGAGATAGGAATGAATGTCCCTGTGAGAGATGAAGGAACATCATGCATCTCTGCAGCTGGTTTATACCTATTGAAAATAGGACTACCTTCCACATCTTCAAGGGTAGTGTCAAACACACTAGACAAAGAGGAGTCAAAAACATCATTTGCTCCAATATAGTTTTTAAATCCCAAACCAATTTTAGTCCTACCAGACATGGAGCTATCTACTAATTTGATGAGGTTCTTAGAAGAACTTGTCCATTTATCAAACATAGCCAAAGCACTATCTAATTTAGCTTGTAGCTCCTGCTTTTCTTTGTTTAAATCAACATTAATTTTTTCAGAGTATGAAAATAAGTTAGTTGTGTTTTCTAAGTCAATACTTAATACCCTAATCTTTTCTTCATATTCTAATTGAGTATTTTGAAACAGTTTTTCTGTTGTTCTAATGTTTTAGAGCACTTTTGTATGACTGAACTTCTAAGAAATATTTATCATTTTGAGCATCTAAATCAGAAAATTGTTTTTGAAGATCAACATATTTTTGTTCATAATTTTCAGAACAACTAGTTACTAAGTCATAGTTGTTATAAGCATGCATTTTATTCTTTAATTTAGCATTATATTCTCTAACTTCAGATTATGTCATAAGAATTACCTCATTGTCTATAATTGAAGTTATGCATGCCATGTCTTCTTCAGCAACACCTTAATTAGGTGTTTCTTGAAAAACCTCAAAATCAGAACCTTTAGCGATACTAATTCTGTCACAGAACCGTTACTGATCTGTCGCAGAACTGGAAAAAACGTCGATAATCTGTTGCTAAACTGTCGTGAATTCTGAACAGCAGCTTCACTTCATAGCAACACGAATGTAGAAATCTTGTTCTTCTCAATCAAAGCTTCTCAACGAGGCTCTGATACCACTTGTAGGGTCCACTAGTTGTAGATCTTGCAGCCTGTTAAGGATGGTGAACGACTTCTGTAATCACAAGTCTATTCACATAGAGACTCTTAATGTAATACAAAGTATAAGTGCGGAATACAAATACTAAGATCATGAAGAAACAGAATAACTAAATAACTTGATCCTTACTAAGGATTTCTACTATTGATATGAAATGAATACTGGTGAAAGGTGTGTCTAACCCTTCTGCCAATGGGTTCCTTTTTTTGATAAAAGGGCTTACAATGCCCCGATAAATATATTTACTCTAAAAAAAATCATTAAGTACAATGGAATATGGCTGAAGTACCACATTAACCTCAAGGAAAGCCTTGAACTTCTACTAGAAAAGATGACATGCCATCCTTCTATACCAAAACCGTAACACACCTATTACAATGCAACGAAACTAGCCATTACAAGAACAAAGACTTCGGGATATCCCAACGCTCCAATAGATCCTTCCCTTGCTTAGACCTTTTGAAACGACACGACAACAGCTTATATCTAATTGTAGTTCGAATGCAATCAATTACTTGAGCTGCCGTTCTCTTAATACCGGTGAATAATCGCGTATTTCGTTCTTGCCAAATAAAATAAGTCGAAGCAGCAAGAACAAGTTTGAACATAACAACTCTCGACGACCTCGCCTTAGATATAGGAATAATATAGTGCATGATAACATCAAACCTGGGAGGCAGCGTAGCGGCATCGATCATAGACCGTAACTCATTCCATACCATCCTTGAGAACCGACATTCAAAAAATAAATGCTCATGCGAATCCGGTTGCGTATCACAAAGAGGGCATGCACTACTAAGAGAACCAGAGACATCCTAACTCTTCAAACAATCTTGGGTCTTAAGTTTTCGCTTAATAATCAACCACAGGTTAAACGCATGAGGAGGAATACAATTAGCAAACCATACTACATCCACCCAAGGATGGTAAAACTACATTAAACATAAACGTGTAACTCCTGATATGCATATTCTTTCCTAAAATATCTCATGCATATCCTAACAAACTACTAACAATAATATTGTTTGACTTTCTACTAGACTAGGAGCACGTGTTGCTGCTACTACTACTAGGACCAGAAGGAACTACATACCTCCTAGGTAATCTATTACAAGTATCTATTACATAGGTCCTAACAGGTTATAAATTTAATAAGCGTTAACGCGCCATATAAAAGAATGACACTTAAAGCCATAACTTTACCGGTTAGTCGAGAATCAATATTATTCGTCGAACAAACATGACAAATAAAAGTCGAGTAATAAATATTAATACGAATACTAGAAATAAGATTAGATCTCTATCTAAATGTTGATTTTAAATTTCGGGTTACTACAGTATATAAATAAGGAAAAATAAGAATAAATTTTTTATAATTCTAAATAAAATATTATCAATGATCAGAAAAATAATTAAAATATAATTTAATAAAAATTCTCGAGATCTCAGAATTTATGTATGAAAAAGTAAAGAGGAACAAGTAAAACATTATAAAATCGAGAAGTATGAATAAAAGAATTATTAAATTACCGAGAAAAATACGAGTTCTCACTGTCGACCCCCCTAAAGGAACTCTGGTCCCTCAGAGTTCAACTAGAGATGAAAGAAAATGCGAACAAATGGGAATACCTAGTTTAGAACTGATACTTCACTTTCCCTAGTAAATTTAGCACCGCGACGAGAATCCTAACGAACCTTAACTATCGGAATCCAACTACGCTTCAGCTTCTTAACTCCTTTTCAAAATTTATTTTAACTCAAAATAAAATAATGATCTTTCAGTGCGAGGAAATATAAAGAGATAGAACGGACACGATAAACGATTAAACAGACAAGATGCGCTAAAACGAGTTAAGATTAATGATCGACGAGGAATTTGCGAATTATGTGAACTTTAAAACATGACAATCTTAAAACATGACATTCTACTCAGAGATATAGAAGAAAAATATGAATTAAATATAGACATTTAAAATATGATTTGCCACAATTATCTGTCTCGGATTTGGTATTACTTTAAAACTCGGCTTAGTTAATTTATTGATTATAAAAAGACAAGGTTTGTTCGTTTATGGCATTAAAATGTTATGACACTTTCAAAAATGATGACAATATAATTATGGTGGCTATCAACGTGTTTTGTGATTCAAAATTAGAACTACTAGTAAGGAGGATTTTAACTATGTCATATAGAGATTAAGACGGAAATGTATATTTAATGGGTAAACAATCACTAAGTATTTTCTTGATCAAGATATTGTTCAAAATAGGAGTGAACTTGTAGGACCTTTACACACGAACCAAACACGTAAAGTCTTGAACTTTATGAAACGTGATGTTTTATATGACGAGATGAAGAACACGACAAAGTAAAGAATAAAGATGAAGAAAGAGATGAAGATCAAAACAAAGATTAAACTAAAAAAGAAAGATTAGATTAAAGAAAGAAAGAAAGAAAACAAAGATGGTGATTTTTCTAGTGAGAGAAACAAACACTCATTCTCTCTCTAAAACCATATAATGAAAAACCACACACACACAAATGAGGTAGAGAGGCCTTTTATACTATGACTAACAAGTTTAGGAGGCCTTCCTCATTTGTGTGTTCGGGACTAATTCCTTTTACATAAACATTAATAACTAAGAACTCTAGATACCGTTGAATAGCATTTTTCACGAGCTTCACAACGGTATATTATATGATCATCACTTTAAATACGGCTATGTAATATGTTGCTTCACTTCTTTGATGTTGTGGACTTTGAAGCTCGTTGTCTTGAGAATTCTTGCATAGTTCCTTTCATGACTTGTGATCTTAGATCTTTGATCTTTGCCTCGACTTGATCTTGAAACTTTGTCAACTTGTGTTCTTGTGTCTTTCCACACATACTCGAACTTTGTGTTGTCTTGAAAGCTTGGTAACAATCTCCCTTGATTATCAGAGTAGCGGAAGTCTTTGTCTTAAGATGTTCTTAAGCTTCCTTCATTTACTTGAGTATGTGGTCTTGAATTACGACTCTTGAGATTACGCCACCGTTTGCGTTCCTCCGATTTCCCATTATAACGTATGAATACTGTACCTGTGATTAGGTAAGTTCAAAGAACTTCCTTGACAGGGTTTCCGGCTGTGGTAGCCGTTCTCAATACTTGAATATATCAAAAGATAGTTCATAGTAAGGAGTGAATCAAGCAGTTCCATTCTACTGATTAAGTCTTCAATTCAATTTCTTGGAACAAGTTTGAATTAATTAAGAATCAAACCATTGTTGCTTTCCAGTTGACACAAGTTTGATTCATACAGAATCTCACATGTTACCTACCGTAGTGCTGTTTGATGATGACACTGGAAGGATTTCCATTCATCACTGTAAATACTAACAAGTATTTCTCTGAATGTTCAGGCAAGATCATAAAGATATTGCGTAGAGACCTGGAACGAGTTTGAATCAAAACAGAATCAAACCACTGTTGCTTTCCAGTTATCATATGTTTAATTCAAGTGAATCTTACATATGGCCTACCGCAGTGTTGTTTGATGTTAACACTGGAAGGATTTCCATTCATCATTATGTATACTAGAGAGTATCACTCTGAATGTTATAGCAATACCACAAGGATAGAGCGTAGGACTTTGTGAATTATCGCTTGTGTTCTAAAGATGAACAACAATTGATATATGGAATAAGTGTCCTAATGAGATTTTTTGATGAATCTCGTTGGCTCTAGACTCTATAAGTGCACGTTTATTTGGTGATCGGAGGCTGGAACAGACTACCACCTATTCAATATCTACTGTCTCGGAGTGAGAAAGTTGATAGAAATGAGTTGAACTCCGTGACAATAAAACAAACTTCTTTTGAGAGAAGCTTGAGTAGGCTGGGAAGGATTGTGCTTTGCATCACTGGGTCCATGATGCTTTGTCTTCAATACCAGAGACCATCAGCGTGATTCTGATAGTAGATGTATTGACCCGGTTTCTGCCTAAGTTGTATGGAGGGCTATTTTCTTTTCACCCTTTATCCTTACATTTCTTTTTCATTCTTCAACCCCTTCAATGCTTACCAAGACGTCATAACTAGCACCTTGTTGTGATTGTTCTAGTGCTAGCTTAAGTCATTAGTCGGCATTTTTCCCGTACACTCAACTACTCCATCGTTCCTAAGGACTTCTACATTCTAATGGATTGTCCCTGGGAAGATCCATCCGGTTCTGGTTGGATCATAGGACGAATACCTACCCACCTTTTGACACCAATACCATCGTGAATTAATGTGTTGAAGGTTGTATAGATATCGTAGCCAAACAAACCAATTGATAATGCAATCAAGGTGTTGATGAAATCAATGTTTACACCTTGAAAGTTTTCTATATTACCAAAACGCTTCCCTACTTATGTGCATCATAAAATGAAAGGTTTTGCACATATTAGGAAGAGAAAGCACTTATATCAAAGATCTTATCCAAGATGACACATTTTGAACACATTTTAATCACTATTCTCCCCCTCAAAAATTGCATGTGATTGAAATTTTTGTGAAACTAGTGATGAAACATGGAGAGAATAATGTTGCATAAAAGTTTGTACTCCCCCTAGAAAATAAATTCTAGTTAAAATAGGGAAGTATATGAGCACACATTTATGAAATACCTTGAAAAAATTGTGCTCAAGCTCGAGAAAACTGAATTTCCCGTTGTTAAGGAAAAATGTACATAAATGAACATTTTCCTTGAGTTCATGAGCTTCAAACTTTGAATGTTTTTAATATAAGCCCATGACTGAGAAAAGTTAATTTCCCGTTGATGAGGATAAGTCATAGACTTTCCTTTCTTTGGGGACTGGGTTATAGTCTGACATGTGACTATAAGCCATTATGAGAAGAAAATAGAAAAGACATGTTTTGAAAACATTTAAACTCTCATTCGAACTTTATGTACGTACCCGTGTCGTTATTGAACAACATTTCTAAGTACGTCCATATCATCGATGCTGAGAGACATGTCGAAGAAGAATATTTTTTGTATTTTTTGAAAGCTTTTCTCATTTTTTATTTTGTTTTTATAGGTTTTATATTTTTTTATTTTGATTTTCTGATAGATATATACAAGGTTACTGTGAATGTGCAAGACGTTCGAGTTCATCTGGAGTGAAACTACGCATAGCAAGTCGACGAACCAAGAATTCAAATCTGTCTTGAGAAAGAGCTTTGGTGAAGATGTCGGCTAGTTGGTAGTCTGTCTTGACAAAATACAGTTCGATCGTTCCTCTTTCCACATGCTCCTTTATGAAATGGAATCGGACAGCTATGTGCTTGGTCTTGGAGTGTTAGACAGGGTTGCAGGATATGGCTATGGCTGATTGTGAATCACAATAAATAGGAACTTTGTTAAAGTGAAAGCCATAATCTTTGAGTTGTGTTCTCATCTAAAGGACTTGAGCACTACACACGGATAGAGACACATATTCTTCTTCTGTGGTGGACAATGACGTACATTCTTCTTTTCTTGAGGACCAGCTCACTAGCTTCTCGCCTAAGAATTCTGCACCACCGGAAGTGCTCTTGAATGTATCATGGCACCCTGCATGGTCGACATCTGAAAAACCAGTGAGATTAAAACCATAATCCTTCGTATACCAGAGACCCATGTGAATGGTTCTGCGGAGATAACGGAAGATCCATTTAACCTCCATGAGCTGCTTCTTGGTTGCCTTAGCCTGTTATCGAGCACATAAACAAGTAGCATGCACAATGTCCGGTCTGCTTGAGGTTAAATACATAAGGGACACGATCATTGTGGAAACCTTGGTTTCCTCGAATCTTTTAGCTGCTAGGCATAACCATTGTTCATATGATTAACAATCAAAGCGGAAAAAACAATAGTTAGGAAAAAAGGTGTTTGGTCACAAGAACACATAAATTACTCTAATGGATTGTTCATTATATTAATAACAAACAATCACTAGGTATGTATACACTGAATCCCACACCTAGTCGACACACGCTTTAGGTTTACATTATGAATGAAAGATATGAATAAAACCTAAGACCCTTGTTCCTTTTATGGACTAAGGATTAGGGTTCTACAACATGTATATCTTCTATTTAGATAACTATATACTAAATTATATATTTAATATATTCCCTAAATAGAAGATTCTATTAAACCGTAGACATCCATCAACGCCTAGCTTTCACATGTCAGCGTCCAAAATACATGTATCAACGCCTAGCTTTAACATGTCAGCGTCACGTGAACAAATGTCTTGTTTCTTCATTTTGAGTTTCTGCCACATCAACTTTTTGACCCAACAATCTTCCCCTAGTTAATGGCGGTAAAACTCTTTTTGTATCTCTTGTAAGTGGTACATCATCTTCAAATTGCTTCCCCTCAAGTGTAGCATGCATGTCTTCCCCTTTTTGTCACATCAATAGGGAAGGGAACAAAGTATGCAATCGAAGATTCTCCAAATGTAGACTCTATGTAATGATTTTGAAGAAAAACAAATAAAGTAATCTTGATGTAGAAGTAGAGTAACCCAAACCTATGTTCCATGTCTTGTACTATCCACATTATAAAGAACTTATACCCATGGAAAAACATAAGCAGACCTCGATCTCTTGTCAACATTATCATCCTTTGTGAGACACTGAGCACGATAACATAACTCCTTCAAGTGTTATGACAAGTCTTCGTCACCATTCATGTAAGCACGAACAAGTTACCTTAAAAGTCAATGACTGGGAGTTCACGACTTCAAGATATGATAGAACATCAAACTTACCATAAGAATTCTTCCCCTTAAGCCAACACCTCTTCATGACGAATTTTAATGAAATAACATCTTCATACCATATGTAAAAGTACTAGATTGGATAACTCTTTCACAAGGCTATCCCGATTACATAATCTAATATCCATCAAATTCTTCATGAATTGTTGCTAACTTTCGTAAAAATCATTAATCCCCTTTAAAAGTATCTGAGCCATTAATATCAAGTCGATATTCTGAATAAAAACGGAGATCCCATGTACCTTCGTGTGTAAATACCTCTTTTTGTGTGCCAAAATCTAATCAACTTTTCAAACAGCAGCAAACTCTTTGTCGTCCAAGATCCTTCACTGTCCAAGATCTCATCAGTGTGTGTTGTCCAATATCGGACAACACTTATCAACGTTTGAAAATCCATATACCGGACAACAGTTATCAGCGTTTGAAAATCCATATATCGGACGACACATGCTTTTCCTGTCGGCGCCTATGTATAACATTGTCAGCGCCATCTTTAAACCTGTCAGCGCCTGGCCATCAGCATCTCATACATGCCTTGTCAGTGTTACACCAACATCTATCAGCATCACACCAACATCTATCAGCGTCACACCAACATCTATCAGCGTCTAAATAACATCCATCAACGGCTAATTGATCTATGGTTTTATAAACCCTAAATCATGATTTTATGTGAAAACCATAAACTGCAGCGAACTTTGACATAGAATATCTTCTTCATGAGAGCTCAGATCGAAGATCCCTTCGGTGAGATCCTAGACACAAGTGCCAAGAACCTACAACATGAATTTCACGACGATCCAACAGTTAACGAAGGAGAAATCGCGTTTTTACTGTTACTGTTCACAGAAAACAGCATATGACCACTGCTGACTTTGATGCTTAATAACTTTTTCTTGGTGATAGATCTCGACAATCCCCCCCGGTGGATATCTAGATATATGTGTGTAGAACACACATAAAAGATTTCGTGGCGATCCAACGGTTCAATAAAAAGTTATTGCCTTCTGAATACTGTTGCGCACACAAAATCGCCCAGAAAAACCCTAGACGGATTTTTCTTTTCTTCTCAAAACACGAACACATTGTTGGTCCTAGCATCACGATCTACGAGGCTCTTATACCAACTGTAGAAACCTTGGTTTCCTCAAATCTTTTAGCTGCTAGGCATAACCATTCTTCATATGATTAACAATCAAAGCGGAAAAGAACAAGAGTTAGGAAACAAGGTGTTTGGGTACAAGAACACATAAATTACTCTAATAGATTGTTCATTATATTAATAACAAACAATCACTAGGTGTGTATACATCCCACACCTAGTCGACACACGCTTTAGGTTTACATAATGAATGAAAGATATAAATAAAACCTAAGACCCTTGTTCCTTTTATAGACTAAGGATTAGGGTTTTACAAGAGATAACTATGAATAACATGTATATCTTCTATTTAGATAACTATATACTAAATAATATATTTAATATATTCCCTAAATAGAAGTTTCTATTAAACCGTAGACATCCATCAACGCCTAACTTTCACATGTCAGCGTCCAAAATACATGTATCAGCGCCTAGCTTTCACATGTCAGCGTCACGTGAACAAATGTCTTGTTTCTTCATTTTGAGTTTCTGCCACATCAACTTTTTGACCCAACAATCATACTTCGGTATTTTGTAGCATCTGCAAATGTCCTTTTCTTATCCAAATAAAGCTTGTGTTTAGTGTCCATTGGAGTACCAATAGGATCACAATTTTCCATGCCAAATTTCGTTAGAATCTCAAGCACATACTTGGACTGATTTATGAAAATACCACGGGGGATTGGTGAACTTTGAGACCAAGAAAAAACGTCATTTCCCCCATTATGGATATTTTGAATCGAATTTTAATAAGGTCGGCAAATAATATGGAATATTTTGGGTTAGTGGAACCAAATAAAATATCATCTACATAGACCTGAGCCATAAAGATGTTGTTGTAGTAGTGCTTGATAAACAACGTTGGATCAGTGTTTCCTTTGCTGAAGTGATTTTGAAGAAGAAATGATGATAATTCGTCGTACCATGCCCTCAGTGCTTGTTTCAAACCATAAATTGCCTTTTTCAACTTGTAGACATGGCTTGGGTGTTCGGTGTTGATGAAACCTTTAGGTTGACATACATACACATCTTCTTTTAACGGCCCATGCAAGAAAGCTGATGAGATGGCATTTATACATGATCTCATCGTTCTTTTCGGGCTTTAAATGCATTAAAATGTCATAAATTACCATATATATGCTTGTATTTGTTTACTTGTGTGTTTTAGGTATGGATATCATGAAAAAGACAAAAGATCACAAGAAACAAGGAAAAACGGACACGAGAAACGAAGCCGTACAAAGAACCGGGCCCTAGTTCATGATTTATCCAAGATTAATCCTTGGAGACTTGAAGATGTACAAGATTGATCCTCAAAATATGAATAAATGACACTTAAAACCCTTGTATATTCATAATTACAAGTTTGGTCCCTTAAGTTTGTCAAAATTACAAAACTAGTCCTTCAACTTTGAAGAATTGGCAAGATTAGTCCCTCATCAATTCTAATTTGTCAAAAATGGTCCCTCATGAAGACAAAGATTCTATGAAGACCTTTGAAGATCAAGAATGTCCAAAATCAGTCCCTCAAATATTCAAACATGGCAAAAATAACCCTTGATTACCTTTTGCAAAAGTTTTGTGGCCAATGTGTGAAAATCAGAAGTTTATTAACAAAGGAAAATTCAAGTTTGTGACTGAAAAACGTTTTATACAACCTTTGCCAAAACACAAGGACTACTAATGTCATTTCCCAAACTTCAAATGACACAAACACGCGCCAAACACAACGTTTCCTACAAAAACGGATCAAATGTGTTTACCATGATGAACCTAGTTACCACTCCACTTAAAACAAAGGGTAAAAACCAATTACCCACACCCACGCTTGTGTCACACATGTAGAAACACATCCCACACCCAAAACCCTCACCTCCACTCACCAAAGGGTCCCATCATTTCATACGTCCACCCATCACATCACAACTTAGCCTCCAAGGAATGCCAGGTGTCAAAATCAACAGCCCACACTCCATGCTTGGTTACAAAGCTAAAATGAAGAGCCAAGATGAATTTGGACAGCACAAACATCAAACGGCATCAAGCACTCAAGGGCATTCCTGGAAATTCATAGCTAGGGTTTTCTTTGTTTTTAGCATTCTAGAATCATCTATTAGGCCTATATAAGGAGACCTCAACTTGTGAGAGTCCCTTGTTCCAGTTTTACCTTTTAAACATTGTAATTCCTTTTTGAAATTTATAAAAGTTGGTATTTTGAGAAAATTGTAATTCCTTTTATGGTTTTGAAAGTTTGTGTTGTTTAAGGGTAATTCTGAGTTCCATTTGATGTTATAAGTGTGCTTGAATCATTTGGTTCAAGGACGTTTATGTTTGGTAAGGATTTCAAGATTGAAAAAAGCTTGAAAAGAGGTTTCTGATTTTGCTATTTTTGTTGTACTAATCCTTAACCAAAAGCTATAAGCTCTTACAAGCTTGTTGACACCAAGCTTGTGAAGGGATTAGAGCCTTTGGTTGGGATGTTTGTTCATTGTGTTGAAGAAATCAAGCCCTTGAGTTTCTGCTTTGAAACATCAACCAAGGCAGTCATCCATCTTTCTTGTTGAAGTACCTTTGTCTTGTTCTAGTTGTTGAACAAGGTCCAAGGAGCATTGCTGGTCCTCCTAGGATGTTGTGGAGGACAGGTATAAGCTCTTGTTAAGATTCCTCTAAAAAATCACATGATTTTGTCTGTTTTATGATTTGGTATGTGATTTGGTGATTTTGTGTTTGTGCTTTGTGTTTTATGGTTGGTATCTGTTAGTTGTCACCTAGTGTAGCTATTTGATCAATAAAATGAGTAGGTTGTTTGAAGGATTAAGAATTTTGTTTGAAAAGTGCTTATTAAAGGATTGTTTGGGATTACTGGTTCATAAGGCCTTGTGGCCTTGTGTCCTTAGTTCTTAGAGTTTGGGAAGTCTAAACAAGTCATAATATATAAGTTTTAGTCATTGGTTAAGTTTCTGAAAGTTTGGAAAAAGGATTTCAAGTTTTGCAAAAATCTAATAAAAGGTGTTTTGAAATTGGTCAAACACATCAGATCCAATAACTTATTTGTTTGTTGGATCTAAGGTCTGAATTCAGGTTTGGGAATAGTTTAGGTGATAAGCTATCTATTGGTTATCTGGTTGTTGAATTTGGTGGCTTATTGAGTGTGCTATAGCTTATCAAAGTTGCATGATTTGGTCATTTGCATCAGCAAAGTGACCACCTCATTTTGTGCTTGCATTTGTTATCCTAGTGTATGCCTTGTGATTTTGCTGCTTGGAACTTGTTTATGTGTTGCTTGTGAGTGGATTTTGCTATTTGGTGTGCTTTGTATCTATTAGAAATACGTTTTAACGTATATTAGAAGTATCGGTCACTCCACAATATTATTAATGTTGTAATAGCTCGTAGTTAATGAGTACTTGTTTAGTTAAGTAAGAAACCGACTCATGGGCTTGTCATGGGTCGGCTCAAGCCCAAATAATGGCCTTGGATATAAATACCCCTTTCCACCATGGAAAGGGGTTGGTTGTTGATTTTCCATTTTATCAAGTTAATAAAAACACATAGTTCTCTCTCACTTTCTCTCACTAGTTTCTCTCTCTAGAAATCTTCAACCCACTTCATTGATTCATAGATTATCAATATTCTACATTTGGTATCAGAGCCATGGGGTGATTTAAGGTAAAGATTAGTGTTGTTTTTAAGTTCTTAAGGGTATTAGTGATTTTTTAGAAAAATCAACCTTGAATCTTGAAATTTTTGGTGTTTTTGTTGTTGGGATTACTAGATAAGTGTTGGGCTTAGCTTATTTTGGTAGAAATCACAAAACTTTTTGTGGTTTTTGATCAAAAATCGGGTTTAAAATCGTTCAAAGCTTGCTTTATTGGTCTCGAAGTGTTTTCCAGGATTATTCCGAATTGCCAAAATATTCAGCATAGCCAAATATTCAGCATAGCCAAATATTCAGCATAGCCAAATATTCAGAATTGCCAAACATTCCGAATAGCCAACATATTCCGAATAGCCAAAATATTCCGTGTAGCCAAACATTCCGAATAGTATCTCATTCCGGATAGGTGATCATTCCGCATACGGTTTATTCCGAGTAAGGGATTATTCCGGATAGTGTATTATTTCGGATAGTGTATTATTTCGAATAGGGTAGTATCCCGTATAGGGCTATATTCCGAATAGGGTTATATTCCGAATAGGGGTAGTATTCCGAATAGGGTTGGATTCCGAATAAGGTGTTATTCCGGATAGGGTATTATTCCGAATAGGGTTTTTTCGACGATTTTTAGTGGATTTAATCTTGGCTTCTTACACTCATTACTTCAACAACACAACACAATCCATAACCTTACTTCACTGCTCGATCAACCGATAATCTTTGTTTCTTTAAAGTGATCAAAATGAATCCGAATTCATTAATGCCTCAAATGACATCACTTACGGACATTTCCATAATTACGAGAACGGATAATCGCCCTCCAATGCTCATTAAAGAAGTCTTTGAAGCATGGCAAGGCCGTATGATGTCATACATTAAGGGAAAACCGACATATGGGAGGCTTATGGTCAAGTCAATTCTAAATGGTCCACTTGATTCTGGTACCATTGTGGTTAACAATGTGACTCGACCACGGGAGTTTGAAGAACTTACACCAGCCCAACAACTTGTTGCCGATGCAGACGAAAAGGCTCTTCAAACCATTCTCCAAGCTCTTCCACATGACATCTATCGAATGGTCAGTCAATATACGGTTGCAAAGGATTTATGGGAACGTCTAAAGGTGTTGCTACAAGGTACGTCTCTCACCAAACAGGAAAGGGAATGTCAGTTATATGATCTGTTTGATAGATTCACGTACAGCCCAGGGGAAACGCTTCACGACTACTACTTCAGATTCACTACTCTCATGAATGATCTGAATGTATACAATCTCGTGATTGCTCCATTCCAGGTTAACACCAAGTTTTTGAATACTTTACCTCAAGCTGAATGGGGGGAGTATATTACCGATGTTAAGTTAACCAGGGATTTGCATAAGTGCAATTTGGATCAACTCTATGCTTTTCTTCAGCAGCATGAGAAACATGTGATCATGCACCGTTCGCCTCGAGGTATGTACCCTGATTCTTTAGCTTTGATGGCGAATCAACCAAGCTTGTCATACAACAACACTCCTTATATCATGGGACACCAAGCCTATCATCCATCACCGTATCTGACTCCAAGCTTCCCTCAATATTCAATTCTACCGCAACCACCCACCTCACATCAGCAACAATATCGGTTTAATGCACCTTCATCATAATATGCTTCACAACCTCACCCAGCAAGCATTGCACCTTATGCTTAGTCTTCATATTATTCTTACCAAGAGAATGCAGAATATCCATCAAGCTACTCTGACCATATGAGTATTCCTTCTAGTGCTTATGCGGCTCAACAAGACCAAGCACTGTATTGTGATAATGATGAAGTCCCCATTCCTGAATTCAAACAAGGAACTGACCCAGTTGAAGTGTTAGCCACTATGTCTGCTTATCTCACAAGGACTTTAAGCAAACTAGGATTTAGAGGACAAGCTCCTACGAACAATTAGCTGAGGAATTCATCCAATTCTCGTCAACAAGCTACTATTGAGAATGGCAGGGTAATGGTTCAACCTATTCAACCTTATCAGGGGAGACCTACCACATCAACCACCAATGCACGCACGGTCAATCCTGCTCCAATGTTCAACACTCCTCCACGGGCTAATTCCACAGGCAAGTTGAGAATGATTACATGCTACAACTGTAAGGAAGAAGGTCACATGTCCAGGGATTGCAAAAAACCCAAGAGGAGAAGGGATGGTCAATGGTTTGCATAAAAGATTTATTTGGTGAACGCTCAGGCACAAGGAAGGGAACTTGATGAAGAGGAGCTTGCTTTTCTTGCTGATCCAGGGATTGCTGAACAAGACGTTGTCACCACACAGAATGCAGCATACCAAGCAGATGATCTTGATGCTTATGATTCAGACTGTGATGAACTTCAATCTGCACAGGCAGCTCTTATGGCAACTATCTCTAGCTTAGGGCCAGAAAAAATATCTGAGGTACTTATTAATACCACTGATAATACCACTGATACTAGTATTCAACCACATCAAGTTGTGCAAGAGCGTGCTGATTCGAATGAGTCTTCGGTGGTGAGTCTTTCAAATGAGGAGACAATCAATGATAGTAATATCAATGTGAGTCCCCAGACTTTGAGTGAATCACAACCGGGAGCCATTTCGCAGACGCATACTCCTGCTCAACAAGATTTGGTCATGGTTCCTACTACATTACTTAGCCAAATGAATGCTGCACTCTTAGAAACCCTAGCTAAGAATAAGAATTTGTCTGATGAGCTTGCCTTATGCAACGAGAAAGTTCAAACTTTGGAATTAGTTCCTTCGTCTAGTGTTCTAACTAATCCCGAATATGATCATTTTCGAAACAAACAAATGGGTCATTTGCAAGAAATTGAAACCTTAAGAGCAGATCTTTCTAACGAACTTAAAGAAAAAGAGTTAGTGGTCACTAATTTTCAAAAACTTCAAACGGATTTTGAATTACTCGAGTCTAAGAAGAATGAAATGGAAATTAATGCGGCTAATAAGATTAGAAGTCTAGATTATTTGCTTTTAAGACAATACGCTGCCTCTCAACTAGTGCACTTATTTGATGCTTCGTTTAGAGAATTTAACTTATCACGTCAAAAAGGCCTTCCCCCTAACCCACGGTATGCAAAACAAGCTTTTATCCATAGTCCAAGACTTTATAATGCAACCCAATTAGGATTGGTCTTAGACCCGATTGTTATTTTCGATGATTGCACAAATAAGGATCTAGTTGATGAGAATCGGTTATACAACTTTGCAAAATATCCCGAGTGTGATTATTTTAAAATGAATCAGGAGCTTGCAAAAACGGATTTTAGAATTCGCTTCCATATGGATAAAGATCTCATCACAGCACCAACCTACATGTTACATGAAGAAAACCCTAGTACACTTCCTACACTTGTCAAAATGGAAGGACCTAAGGAAATTCCAAAGGATCTTCCACCTGTTAGCACTGTATGGTTAAACTTGCAAGAGATTAATCAATACTTTGCTAGTTTTGACAAGGTCATTTTGGAATGTACGACTTCAAATGGCTTAAACGCCGGAGAATGGGCTTTCGAACACATGAACGAGGTGTTTAAAAATGAGATCAATCCGTTTGTCGAAAGTCTAAAAGGAAGTTTTGCATCTCTTTCGGAAAATCTTGAGTTTGAAATTGCAGAAGTTCAAAAAGTGTTTTATGAAATGGACACCGCTTACGAACTACAATTAATTGAAAAGGAAAAGATTTTATCCGAATATGACCGATTCTTGTCCCAAGTAATTTCGTGTGATGTGCTTACTACTGTGAATGTTAATTATTTGAATGAGCTTACATCCGCTATGATTAAATGTGATGTTGTGAATATATGCGAAGATGTGTGTGATCTCTCTGTAAATGTTGCTGATACTGTAAATGAGGTAGATAATCATTCTTGTCACGAATCTAACGCTGAATTTTTAAAGCTTCAAGATTCTTACAATTTACTTTCAAAACGTTTTAATCAACTTGAACAACAATGTATATCTTTAGAATTAAAACAACAAACTCAAAATGAGGATCTCTTGATAACAAATAGTTGTGAAAACAGTGTTGAGACGAGTGACAAGATGATTGCAATAGTTAAGGCATTAGAGGAAGAGATTATGAGATTAAAGAGAGATGTGTCATCAAATGAAACACTAAAATTGGAACTAGAGGCTGCAGAGTCTAAAATACTACTGTCCGCCGTATTCGTACAAATAATGGAACAGAGTTCGTCAACCAGACTCTTCGTGACTACTATGAAGAAGTTGGTATCTCACATAAAGCATCCGCTGCACGTACTCCACAACAAAACGGTGTCGTTGAAAGACGGAATCGTACGCTTATGGAAGCTGCTAGGACTATGCTGATTTATGCGAACGCTCCATTGTTCTTGTGGGCAGAAGCTGTATCTACTGCATGTTTCACCCAAAACTGCTCTATCATTCGGAAACGCCATGGAAAAACACCTTACGAGCTTCTACATGATCGTAAACCCGATGTTTCCTTCTTTCATGTATTTGGTGCTCTTTGTTATCCAAACATTAATAGTGAGAACTTGGGCAAACTTCAACCAAAAGCCGATATAGGTATTTTCATTGGTTACTCACCTTCCAAGAAAGCATACCGAATTTACAACCGTCGTCTTGGTAAGATTGTAGAAACTATGGACGCAGATTTTGATGAGCTGACAGCGATGGCTTCTGAGCAACGCAGCTCTGAACCTGCGCTTCATGAGATGGGAACCGGTGCTATTAGTTCCAGATTAGTTCCCAATAATCCTACTTCTACATCATTTTTACCACCTACAAGGCCCGAGTGGGATAAACTGTTTCAACTGTTGTTTGATGAATTCTTTGATCCCCCAAATGATGAAGTTCCAGCACCTGTAGTGATAGCTCCAATCCCTGAAGTTGTTGCTCAAGCAAATGAAGCTTTATCTAATGCATCTTCAATTAACATTGAACCGGATGCACCTTTACCAAGTGATTCTCAAACTACACCTGAATCGTCACCCTTACTTGTGCCTAATGATGTTGAAGAGGATTCTATTGATCAGGATTTGGAATATGCTCACCTACAAGAGCTTCCTTTCTTTGGTGTACCGATACCTGGAAACCCTTCAGCCGCGTCTACCTCAGAAGAAGCTCCTTCTATTGTTCACTCCAGACCACCACGGATTGAAAAACATAGCACCAAATGGACAAAAGATCACCCAATTAGGAATGTCATTGGAAGTCTCGATCGACCAGTCTCTACACGCCATCAATTACAAGAGAGTGCACTCTATTGCTATTTTGATGCATTTCTCTCCGAAGTTGAACCTAAAAATTGGCAACAGGCTATGACTCAATCATCTTGGATTGAAGCCATGCAGGAGGAACTAAATGAATTCCAAAGACTTGAAGTATGGGAATTAGTTCCTCTCCCTGACAAGGTTAACATTCTTACTTTGTTGTGGGTTTATAAGGTTAAACTCGATGAGATGGGTGCAGTCTTGAAGAATAAGGCTAGATTGGTTGCTAGAGGATACAAACAAGCCTTGGGTATCGACTTTGAAGAATCTTTTGCTCCTGTTGCAAGATTGGAGGCTATTAGACTATTCCTTGAGTATGCTGCTCATATGAACATGATCGTCTATCAAATGGACGTGAAGACGGCATTTTTGAATGGTGAACTAAGGGAAGAAGTCTATGTTAGTCAGCCAAATGGGTTCGTTAGTACGGAGTTTCCTAATCATGTGTACAAGCTTAAGAAAGCTCTCTATGGGTTGAAACAAGCTCCACGCGCGTGGTATGATCTCCTTTCAACATATCTCATTTCGGAAGGCTTCTCCAAAGGCAAGGTGGACCCCACTCTATTCACTCTCAAGGAGGACAACGACATGATACTGGTACAAATTTATGTTGATGATATAATATTTGCTGCCTCTAACATAGAATTGTCAAAACGCTTTGAGAAGATTATGTCCACACGCTTTCAGATGTCAATGATGGGAAAATTTTCATTTTTCTTAGGACTACAAATTTCTCAGAATCCCAGAGGCATCTTTATTAATCAATCCAAATATGCTCTAGAATCTTTAAAGAAATATAACTTTGAAAATTGTGACCCCGTGGACACTCCAATGGTGGAGAAATCCAAGTTATATGAAGATAGGAATGGGACTATTGTCGATCTAAAACTTTACCGAGGAATGATCGGCACCCTTCTCTATCTGACTGCTAGCAGGCCTGATTTGCAATTTGCCCTATGCATGTGTGCCCGGTATCAGGCTCGGCCTACCTAAAAGCACCTACATGTTGTTAAAAGGATCTTTCGGTATCTCAAAGGAACACTTCATCGTGGTCTATGGTATCCGGAAGATTCCTCTATTGCTTTAATATCATACGCAGATGCTGATCATGCTGGGTGTCAAGACACGAGGCGTAGCACTTTTGGGTCTGTGCAACTCCTTGGAGACAGATTGATTAGTTGGTCTTCAAAAAGGCAGAAAAGCGCTGCAATTTCTAGCACGGAGGCTAAATACATCGCCATGTCCGATTGTTGTGCTCAAGTCCTTTGGATGAGATCACAATTAACTGACTACGGTTTAGGATTCAACAAAATCCCGATGTATTGTGACAACAAGAGCGCCATTGCCCTTTGCTGCAACTACGTTCAACACTCCCGGGCCAAGCACATAGACATTCGCTACCATTTCATTAAAGAGCAGGTGGAGAACGGAGTGATCGAGCTGTATTTTGTCACCACTGAGTATCAGCTGGCAGATATGTTCACCAAAGCCTTAGATCGAGGACGAATCGAGTTTTTGATCGACAAGCTTGGCATGAAATCATTCACTCCAACGACTCTCAAAGAATTGGCAGAAGAATCAGCTGAATAGTGGTGGTCAACTATTCAGGCGTACCCTTTGTTCGTGATCATGTATATTATCGTATATATATAAACCACAAAAAGAAAACTACAAAAATATAAAACCAAGAAAAACCATAAAAAATATAAAACCTAGAAAAACCATAAAAATTATAAAATCAAGAAAAACCAAAAATATTTTTCGTTTTTTAAATCGGGCATGTCTTTTAGTACGGTGATATTTACGGCTTTAGAAATGTCGATCAATATTGACACGGCGCCATAAATAGAGTCCGTATAAAAGTTGTACATTTTTAAAACATGCCCATTATGGTTTGTAGTTATTTCAGACTGCAACCCGTTTTTCGCATTAAAGTCACGTATTTCCTTGGAAAACGTTGGCTCACAACGGGAATTAATTTTCTCGGGCATGATTTACAAGCCAAATCATGCAAAGGGATCAAGTTTACTTTACAACTTGGTCTAACACAAGTTAGTGTACGTCTCAGTGCATTAATTTGTCAAAATAAGAGAAATCTTATTGCCACCACGAATCAATCTTTTTAAGACATTAATTGGAAATGTTTTCATCATTATGTGCCTCGTTAAACAATGACTACAGCTCTTTAAATAGAAAACGGGTCATCGTTTAAGGGGGAGAAAATGTTAAATCGTCTTCATCATCAAAAAGGTCTTCAAAAGTTTTCGAGGAAAATTAATTAGCTCAATGGTTAATGGTTGGACTGCTTTGGCTTCGTCTTGTACTTGTTTGTAAGCTTGTCATGAATAGTTAAGCTTTGTGATTGTTAAATAGGTTAAAGTAACTAAGATTCGGGAATTTAACGACTTGAAACAAAAAGAAAAGCAAAGAACTATGATTAAAGAAAAAGGAAAAGATGAGGGGTAAAAAATGACAATGAGTCAAACTTTTTAAAGTTTGACCCAAGTCAAATGCCCCCCCCCCCCCCCCCCGTTTCACTTCTTTCTTTCTTTCTTCTGTTTTCTTCCCCGCCATTAACAAACACACAAACACAGACTTTAAGCTCTCTAACATCTATGTTTTTACTCAAGATAATCCTTCTCAGTCACTCCTAAGGTATAATCGTCAGTTAATTCGTGTAATTTTCCCTTTAAATCAAATCAATTAACTCATTTTAATTAAGATAAATCAAACTAGGGTTTCTGCTTAATTAGGGTTATTTGATTTAGGGGTTTTGCCTGGGTTTCACTCGGAATAGAACAAAACTAAGATTAATGTCCTTTTGAACGCTTAAAACAAACATTCGAGCTTAATTAAAAGATCAAAAGGTGTGTTTTAGGTTATTCTGGATAAACGACTTGTTTTCTAAGGATATTCCGCATAGAATGATTTGTTCCGCATAGATGATTATTCAGCATAAAAGGATTATTCCGAGTAGACTTGTTATTCCGCATAGAAGGATTATTCCGAGTAGACTTGTTATTCCGCATAGAAGGATTATTCCGAGTAGACTTTTATTCTGCATAGAATAATTATTCCGAGTAGACTTTTATTCCGCATAGAATAATTATTCCGAGTAGACTTGTTATTCCGCATAGGATGATTATTCCGCATAGAATAACTATTCCGAGTAGACATTTATTCCGCATAGGATGATTATTCCGCATAGAATAATTATTCCGAGTAGACGTTTATTCCGCATAGGATGATTATTCCGGGTAGGCATGTTATTTCGCATAGGATGATTATTCCGGGTAGGCATGTTATTCCGCATAGGATGATTATTCCGGGTAGGCGTGTTATTCCGCATAGGATAATTATTTCGGGTAGGCATGTTATTCCGCATAGGATAATTATTCCGGGTAGGCATGTTATTCCACATAGGATAATTATTCCGGGTAGGCATGTTATTCCGCATAGGATAATTATTCCGGGTAGGCATGTTATATTCATTCCGGATAGAGGTTTATTCAGAATTAAATGTTTATTCTAATGAAGGATGTTTGAGTGTTTTAAAAGTCTTAGGGATTATGTCATTTGTATAATGCTTAGGTATAAACTCATCATGATATTCATATCTGTATGTATCAACTTTTGTGTTTTATTCTTAAGCAGAAACAATGACTAACCCAACCGTGCAACAAATACAAGACTCTAGAGCAGCAGCCATTGCCGAGGCCAAAACCCTGAAGTTCATTCCAAACAACTACCGGTTGAAAGAGGTCTCTCATTCCACTCACAATGGATTCAAGGTAGGTTCAGCCATTCTTGACAACTCTCGCCTCAAGAATGCGCTAAGGAATAGTGCTTCGGTACCTTTCGACTACATGTACGAATTCTGGGCAACCAAAGAGAAGACGTCGAATAAGATGACATTCTTCCTGGATAACAAACAACAAACTCTCACAGTGTCAGACTTTCGCAAGATCTTTGGCTTTCGGGAAGCACCCAAAGGATTATCATACTCAACGAACCCTACCAAGAACCAGCTTATGGAGATGTTCACTGACATTGGATGTGCAGACATACGAATAGTGTCCGAGTTTACCACAGCTAAGGTGGGTCAACCTTGGAGAGCAATTTTTGGTATTCTCAGCCGATGTCTCACACCCAAAACAACTGGGTATGATGTTGTGCGTCCGCCAATCATCAAGATGTTCTACGGTATTTTCAAAGGTATGGGTATTGATTATGCATCATTGCTGTGGGAAGAGTTTACGTTTCAACTCTTCACAAACACAAAGGGTAAGGTTAAAGGTTACCAGTACCCTAGGTTCATTAAGCTAATCATACATTACTTTATGGAAAACGATGCATCTATTAATAAGCGTGCAGGTAGCCGTCACCACACAATGGATGCTGATGATTTGGTGGACTTAAGGCAAGAAACTCACTCCAATATTGTTATCCCTGGTCCCATTCCCAGTCATCTCCTGACCGATGAGATTATCACATCTGCTGATTACAAGAACTTGCTACAAGAAATCGAGAATCAACGAGCAAGCATTCAAGCAGGTGAAGACTCATCTACCACGGTTAAGAGCAAAGGTAAACGCAAGCAAACAGCTTTACCTGAACCCAAAGCCAAAAAGAAGAAGACCGAGGCTAAGAAAGGAAAGGGTACGGCTGATGAGTTAGTTCTCCGTGACGAAGAAGATGTTGATGATCCTACTCTTGACAAGGCTGAGAGAAAATTAATGAAGATAGCTATTGAAAAGAGTAGGAGAGACACGGGCGGTAGTGGTTCGGGTGCACAGATAAATATCGAAGAAGAGTACGAGGAGCCAGAGGATATTGATGAGTTTGGATCACCTGAACGGTATTCTACTTCGAAGGAGACATCCATCCCTGTTTCAGCAAGTGTTGAAAAAGAGTCCGGTGCTCCTACAATCATGGTGCCTACTCAGCCTTTAGTAACTCAACCTCCACCAATACAGCCCTTACCAACCCAACCGGTACCAACACCATTCCTTCCACCACCAATAGCTCCCATCCTCAGTACTGTAGTAACAACCGAGCCTCTTCAACCAACCCAGAGTAGCTCTGCATCATCTTCAATGGCTGCATTTGTAATGGCAGAACTCTTGGATAAACATACGGATAATCAAAGAAAAGAGATGAATGAACTTCGCCAAGAGTTACTTAGACGAGTGCAAAGTGAAGAAGCCTCAAAGAAATCCCAAGAAGAGATTCTTGCTAAGTTCGCTGCAGAGATGGAGTTAACACGTAAAGCTCATGCAGAAGAACTTGCTTAAGTTAAACAGGCTGAAGCTGATAGGTATGAAGCACGACTTACGAGACTTCGAGCTATTAAGGATAACTACAAGGAGCAGAAAGTAATACTTGAAGCTTCTATTGAAGAGAGAGTGAAAGAATCCGTTGAGTCCCTTATGCCCAAACTGCGTGATGAGTTGAAGACACTCGCGGCTGATAACTTGATGATCAAGTCATCCAATCCTTCTCAATCCGCCTACAAAATTGCATATGACTTGACGGATTTTGAATTAAAGAAGATTCTGAAAGCTCGTATGAGGGAAGTTGGATCTTTTGATAAGTCCAAAGTTCAGAGAACACTCTACAAGTCACTAAATGATGCTATCATGGAGGATGATCGGTTATTTAAAATGTTTGGAAGTGTGGTACCTTACCACATTCTGCCTGAGGAGGAAAAGGATGATAGTGAACAAGAAGAGGGTGACGGTGAAGAAGAAGAAGAAGATGAAGAAGAAGAAGAAGAAGAAGATGATGATGAGGATGATGATGATGATGATGATGGTGGTGATGGTGGTGACCAAAATGAGGAGAGTGCTAAGGGAAGCAACGAGGATGACGATGAGGATGATGATGGTAAACAGCGTAAAACGGGGGACAAGGTTGCCAGCACAAAGAAACCATCTAAGTCTGGTACCAAGTCACAGAAAGATGCTGCGCAAAAGGAAAAATCCACCTCAACGGAATCAAGACGATCCAAGTGGCGCCATGATGTGAATGCTACTACGGCGTCATCGATTCCTGGTACATCTGTTGCTATTTCTATACCTGTTACCACTAATCCTGTTAGTTCTGTTGTTTCTCCTATGATTGCAGAATCAGTTACTGAACCTGAGTTTGCACAACACTCACCAGTTCATGACACCGCCGAGATGCCTGAATCAGAACCAGCAGATGTTCACGTTTCTACTCCTCTGCAACAAGAACCACAATCTACTGTTCCCGAGTCAAGCACACGGGACTGGGCAGACATATTGGAGATTGACGAGACTGCACCGCCACAAGCTTGGATCACGGCAGCTGCTAAATATGATCCAATCACAGACACTGACAGAGATGTTGTATATCTCCGTATCCGTAGTCCGATAGACTTGTGTGCATTTCTGGCTCATGAGTATAAGTCTTCGGTCACTCCGTCTTTGGTGAAGAGAGCGCTAAAGGATAAGAGAATTCGCGCCAAAACCAGGTTAAGCCAAATGGAGTACGAGTATTATGCTGACGAGGTCCTGAAAGCTCTTAACACCGTTCAAAGGCCAGGCCTCCATGAACCAGAAAGAGCTCCACCTCCACTTGATCCTTCTCAAGATAATAAAATTGCTCTCGACTTCTTCGTCACCTATGATCTTGATTATCTCCTCAAGGGTTCATCAAAGTACGCAACCTCCCTGACCTTGCTGAAAGCTGCTAACTGGGGGACAATACCCTGGATCGAGGAAAAGGTAAACCGACTCTGGGTCCCTAAGGTAACTCGTAATTATGATATGTATGCTGTTATAGGTGCATCACATTGGGACGAACGAGTCCGAAGGGCGTACAGAGGTTGCTGCTTAGCCAATTCAGGAAGCAAAGTTAGATCCGATATTCGCATCTCCAGCATTTTGGGACTGAAAACTGAAGCCAAGAATGGCTATTATTATGTGACGGAGATTCGTCTAAAAAGGGAGGATGACAGAGAATACACAATCCAGCAGGGAGATTTTTCTATCATTCGCCTTGAGGATATCGAAGACATGTTGCTTATGATGACCCGGGATCAACTCACCCATATTGCTCGTGAAGACATCATTGCCTTGAATACAACACTTCGTATGTTCACACGAAGCATTGTTATCAAGAAACGAGTGGAAGATCTTCAATTGGGAGTTGAAAGCTACCAAAGGAAGCTTAACCTATTGGGAGTTGAAAGCTACCAAAGGAAGCTTAACCTAACCCATCCAGTGAATCAAGTTCAACCTCAACATGTCACAAGATGTCCCTATATCGGCATTTCTGTTCCGAGTTACGGGATTTTCTACTTGAACAGTCGAGGAATAATGAAGTTTATGAGGGTGGGTGAGCTTTATAAGTAGAGTGATGGGACTCTCATATACGTCAGAGGAAAGTTGGAGCATCTTAATTCGGGTGGGTCGTTACCAGAGATGACTGAGGATTGGCATCAGGGTTATCGGCAAATGGCGAAGTATGTGATCAAGAAGATTGATCAAAAGCTCCGTGAACGTAGATTGATGAGGAGCTTAGAAAGATTCCTTGGTGGTAGACCATATGGAGTGCACCACAAGTTACTGCAACGATCCATCTAATGGATCGTACCTTTCAGGTCTACTCTATATTGGTTTTTAATTGTGAATATGTAAATTTGTGAATATTGTGCTTTTACGGCTTGATGTAGTGTTACGGTATGATAATTTTTCAAGAATTTCTCACGAGATTCTAAATCTTTCAAAATATAAAGCTCTACAACTATCCCTTATTAGTTTAAGGGGGAGCATTAACATGTTCTATGGCCGAACATCGATTTCATTTTTACCCAAAGACCGGTTAATCCATTCAATATCCCAAATATTAATGGTTAACATTTTGGATAAGGGGAGAAAATGGGATTAAGGAGACTTAAATGATACTTGGCTAAAAGATGAAAAAGACTTAACGATAATCCAACTTAATATGTGTAAAGCACGTGTTAAGGGGGAGCGTTTTTGATGAACAAAACACCTAGGGTACAAAACTTTTGACTTTAATATCACAAGTACCTTAGGTGATTTTCAAGGATTTTTCATGATGGCTATACTTTCCCAAAACACGCTTAATTCACGACGAATGTGGTGATAAAAGGGTGGTAGGAATAGGTTTAGTCCAATGATTCATCAGAGCCGATGGAATCTTCCCAAGGACAATTCCCTAGATAGAATTAGAAGACCTAGGAAAGTTGGAGAAAGATTGTGAACGTAGCTGAATACCGACCAAGTACTTAAGCTAGCACTGGAACAATCACAACAAGGTGCTAGTTATGACGTATTGGTAAGCATTGAAGGGGTTGAAGAATGAAAAAGAATTGTAAAGATAAAGGGTGTAAAGAAAGAAGCCCTCCTTACAACTTTAGGCAGAAACCAGGTCAATACATATGCTATTGAGATCATTTTTGTTAATGATTCTCGATATTGAAGAAAGACATCATGGACCCAGTGATGCAATGCACAACCCTTCCCAGCTAACTCAAATATCTCTCAAAAGGTATTTGTTTTAATCACACGGAGATTAACACGTTATCTATTGGTTTATTCACTCCGAATAGACTGATATTGAAAAGGTGGCACTCCTCTCCAGCCATCGCTCACTAAATCAAAACGCACTATCGAGTCTAGAGCCACGAGATCATCAAAAGTCTCATTAGGACACTTCCCAGTTATTCCTTGCTTTCTCACACAATGTGAAAAGTAAGAGATTTTTTATGAGTCCTACGCAGTATTCTTGTAATATTGCCAGAACATCCGAGTAATACGCAAGTATTACAATGAAGATGGAAATCCTGCTTGAGCCAACATCAAACAAGCTCATGGTAGGTTACACGTGCGGTTCTTTAAGAACCAATCTTGTGAAAAACTGGAAAGAAACAGTAGTTTAATTCTTTGTTGAACTTAAACTCGTTCCAGGCCTCTACGCATTATCGTATGATCTTGCCAGAACACTCAGAGTGACACTCTTTAGTGTACACAGTGACGAGTGGAAATCCTTCTAGTGTTAACATCAAACAACACTTGGTAGGTAACAAGCAAGATTCAATTTGAATCAAGTTTGTGACAAGTGGAAAGCAACGATGGTGAATATCTTAATTGAAATTCACTTGTTCCAGGTTTCATGAATTGACGGCTTCAATCATAAGGATTTTTAATCCAAATGATTCACTCTTTATGTTCGCAGTCAGCTTTGGACGGTCGAATAAAGAGAACGGGTTTACCCGCGAAATCCTGTCAGGAAGTTACTTAATTGAAACTATCCGTCACGGGTACGATATCTAATATCGTCCAACGGTCTTCACCGACCGGAGGTAAAATGCTACCGAATTAGAATAAAATGTCAAAGCCATTTTATTCGTGTCGTTGCTGTGTACCTGTTAAAGACGGTGGCGTTGCTGTGTACCTGTTGAAGACGGTGGCGTTGCTGTGTACCAGTTGAAGACGGTGGCGTTGCGGTGTACCTGTTGAAGTCGTTCCCACATGCTTATGTTTTTCTACATTAAAGTTCAGCAAAATTCAAGAAAGTGCAAAATGAAGTCTTCCGCTGTACCAAACTCTGAAGCTTTCGAGAATTCAACAAAAAGACATAAGTGTGTGGAACATGGAGTCACGAGGAGGCCAGATTCACAAGAAGGGAAAGATCGCACGTGATTGGTCAAAAGAACAATGCTCTCAAGCCAAAGCCTAAAAGATCAAACCAACATATTCACAACAAAAAGAAAGAAGAAAAGACTACGAGCTGAAGAACAAAGACTTAGTATAGTATGCTAGGTTTAGAACTTTGTAACGTGGAGTGACCTCCCTTAGGGGGAGATTGTTAGAAATACGTTTTAACGTATATTAGAAGTATCGGTCACTCCACAATATTATTAATGTTGTAATAGCTCGTAGTTAATGAGTACTTATTTAGTTAAGTAAGAAACCGACCCATGGGCTTGTCATGGGTCGGCCCAAGCCCAAATAATGGCCTTGGATATAAATACCCCTTTCCACCATGGAAAGGGGTTGGTTGTTGATTTTCCATTTTATCAAGTTAATAAAAACACATAGTTCTCTCTCACTTTCTCTCACTAGTTTCTCTCTCTAGAAATCTTCAACCCACTTTATTGATTCATAGATTATAAATATTCTACAGTATCTGGCTTATAAGCTAACTGGCTTATTAAACCCTTATTTCCAAAATCTGCCATCAAAAGGTCAACTGACCTCTTGATTAACAACGCCTCCTCCTTGAGTCCTTCACAAAAATTGCTTATAACAAACCAATATACCATCCCTGATCATCTGGTGAACTTTGGAGTACTTTGACTTTTGGTCAAATAAGCACAATTGGCTTATTTTGAGAACTGCTTATTGGTACATGCAACAACTTGGATTTTGTAATAGAAATCATTATTCTTAGCTTAATAACAAGTCTGGAAGGTTACAAGTCTTTTGATTAAGCTTTTGCTAGAAAACTATCTTATTTGGCTTTTTCAGCCAGCTTATTGGTTCTTACAGCTTATTCTACTTGGCTTTTTGTGATTTTCTTGATTGATTATTCTTAGTTAAGCTATTTGTGAGCTTTTGCAACAAACCAGAGCTTCTGAAACAGCCTAGAACTTTAACCCGACTATTTTGTCGTTTAGTGGATTTATATTTTGCTTATTTCTGGCTTATTGTGTGAGCTTTTTCAAAGTTTCTTTTTTCAGATCTCTTAGTCATCTCAAAAGAAGGTTGTGTGTTTAAATAGAGCTTATGGCATTGGCTTATTGCTTAATGGGCTTATTGGCCCAATAAGCATAAGCTGTTTGTTATTTAAGCTGTGATAAGCTCATTTTCAGCTTTTAAGCCTTTTAGACTTTTGTGCTTAAAATTAAATTTTTAGTCAGATAGGGCTTTTTCAGGTCATTTGGGCCTAGTTTGACTTTTTGGGCCCAAAAGCTCATTTAAGTTGACTGTTTTTGCTTTTAGCCCATTTGGGGTATTTTGGTAATTTCACTTTCATTTTTTGATTATTTAGGTTAAACTAAACTAGATTGCAAGTTTTTAGAATTTTTTATAATTTTTGGATTTATAATATTATTTTAATATTATTTTATTATTAAATTTCAAATTTCATATTTTTGCACTTTTTATATTTTTCTTAGCTTAAATACATTAAAATAAGATTTTTGAAACTCTTAGATTAATTTTATCATATTTAGATAATTTTTATAATTATTTTAAGTTTTAATAGTTTTTTAAATCATTTTAAATAGTTTTTCTTAGTTTAAAAATTTATAAAAATTGTTTTTAATCTTTTTAGGTCATTTTAGAGGTTTACCAATTGAAAAATATTTATTTGGGCTTTTTAATAATTAATTTGATTTTTAGGGCTTTAATTAGCATTTAAAAATTAATATTTAATTAATTAAAAGGTATGAAAAAGTTTTGATCATTGGTAAACTCTTAGTTTATTTATTTTGATTTTTGGTAAATTTTTGGGAATTTTTAGAAATATTTTTTGTTTTTGCTATTTTTACGGTTTTACGTTTAATCATTGTAGTAATTAATTTCACGTCTTCGTCATTCTCTTTTCTCGTCCCCTTCTTTCAAATATTAATCTCAAACCAATTACGAATTATTCACACACATATACCTCCTTGGGAAACGAATTTCATTGGGTCATTAACACTTGGTTTTCCTAAATCATTTGTTCAATACTTACCGCTTTTACGCCTTTTTCCTAAAAGGTCGTATTTTACCACAATCATTTTGGCGCCGCTGCCGGGGAGGTGTGTCGTGATTAATTTGTCTTGTTGTTTTTAATATTAACCATAAATAGTATTTGTATTAGTAGAAATCTACTAATACGTATTATCGGTTTTTTTTTGTTTTTCTTGTGAAATTATTATTACTGTATTGTATTAAGTATCACAATCAATTCAAAATATCTCAAAAAGTGTGAAAACACAACCTTAATTGGGATTTGATCTCCCAATTATTGTATTCAAATCTCAAACAAAAGAAAAATGCAAAAATAGATAAATGCTTTCGAGAAGCTCGATTTTGAAAAATACAAACTATAAGGTGGGTATAAGGCGGGTATTATAAAATATACCCTAAGGAAAAAGGCTCTTAAGTGCTTCGCGCCGCCTCGTTTTCCCGCTTGCTTGTGAGTATTTTGAGATTGAAGGCTAATCGAGGGTTTTGCCGCTCAAAGTATTATTACGTATAATATATTTGCTTGGTTTTCTTTGTGATTAAACCCTCTTGAACAAATTGGTTTTCACCAAAGTTCTAAAGTCATTCGAAGGCGTTCACTCCACGTGATCGTTTTCATTCTTTTGAGGCTTCTTTAATCAAGAGTTTGATTCGAGGAGAGATTTGGTAGATTGTTTTCTACGAAGATACACCAAAATCCAAAAAAAATTAAAAACAATCAAAAACACAAAAAAAATTGAAAATTCACAAAACACCCAAAAAGAATCTTCTTTCCTCACCTCCCATTCTTCGTGAAGTTTATGATAACTCGTAATCAAGCAAAACGAGCTCGTAAACGTCGTCAAAATCAAGCAAGTCAAGAGACGTTGATTGAAGAACAAACTCCAATTGTTGAACCTATTGTAGAACAAGAAGTCGTCATGGCTAATCGTACTATGATGGAGTTGCTTCAAGCACCCACCGAGGGTTTCGGAGAGGCCATTGCGATTCCCGCTATCCTTGCGGAGAATTTCGAGATTAAGACGGGTTTAATGTCGATGTTGCAAGCTAATAAGTTTAGAGGTCATGAGAAAGACAACCCGCATTATCACATAAGGAATTTTAATCGTCTCACCGTAACTAGCAAGTTTAAGGATGTTACACAAGACGCCATTAAGATGATGTTGTTTACATACTCGTTAGATGGACCCGCTAAAATTTGGCTCGAGAAAGAACCGCCAAATTCAATTTTGACATGGGGTGATCTCGTTTCTAAGTTTGTGAACAAATTTTTCCCACCATCTAAAACAACACATTTGAAAAATGAGATTTCAAGATTTGTACAACGAAATAATGAAAGTTTTTCAATGGCATGGGAACGATTTAAGGAAATGTTACATGAATGTCCACACCATGATTTTTCGGAATTACATCAAGTTGATACTTTTTATAATGGGCTTAATGATCATGAACGAGATTATTTGAATGCCGCTACGGGTGGTAATTTTTTGTGCAAAACGGCCGATGAAGCTTTAAAGATTATCGAGAATAGATCTAAGGTTTATAGCCCTCGTAACACACCGAGTGTTTCCAATATGGGTTCGTCATCGTCGTCATCGTCTCGTAGCATTAATGCCTTACATGATGAAGCTAATGAGGAAAATCGGTTTTTCGATAGATTCGCTAAACTTATGACTCATTGGAAAGCACAAGAGGCTTTGAATTCCGCTTCGGTTAAAGCGGTTGATAAGAGTTTTTTGTCTTGTGGTGGAGCTCATGATCATTCCGAGTGCATTACCGCCGGTGGTAACACTTCGAGTGCTTACGTAGCAACGGGAACTTACAACCAAAACGGCCAAGGTTCCCGCCCAAATCAAGCTCCACCAAATCAAAATGCTAATAACTATCGAAACAACAATCAAGGTGGTAATTATCAAGGCAATTCACGTAACTACAACAAAGGGAATTATCAAAGTGGGAATGGACAAGTTACTAATCAAAACCAAAACCGTGATTTTCAAAACACAACACAAGGTTTTCAAAATGCTCACACTAAAAATCTTCAAGGAGAATGTTTGGATTATGCTAAAGCAAATGATGCTAAATTTGATAACATGCAACGTGAGATGATTAGCTTAAGATCCGAGTTGAAAAACGAGCTTAAAAACGAACTTGCTAATGAACTTAAAACTCATGCAAATAAAATGGAAGGAAATGTTCAACGTCTTCAACAAAATCAACAAAAGATGGAACAAGGACAACATGAGATTAAGCAAGAATTGTTAAAAGCGGATATAAGGCAATCAAAATTTGAAGACCAAATGGCAAAAATGTTTGAAGCAATCATGTGTAAACCCTCTTCCTCGGGTGGTCTTCCTAGTGATACCATTGCAAACCCGAAGGGAGAAATGAAGGTTATTACTACACGAAGTGGTACAACTTTCAAGGAACCAATCTCTCGTCCAAGTACTTCTACGGAGAAGGAAATCGAGAAAGAACCCGAGGTGATGGTCGAAAAGGAGCATATCACAATCCCACGAAGTACCGCTCATACCACACCTACGGTTGAACCAATACCAATTATGGAACCCGAGATTCCAAGGCCGTTGCCTAATTCCAACCCACACCACCCTTACCTTACCCTTTGAGACGAAACAAAGAGAAATTGCAAGACCGTAACAAACAACAAATCGAGCTTTTTATAAAAATGTTTCAACAAGTGCATTTTGATGTGATTTTAGCCGACGCGTTGTTATATATGCCTCGTTTCGCTTCCACTTTTAAAAGTATGATGAGCGATAAGGAAAAGCTTTCAAAGCTTGCTAATTGTTCTTCGGTTTATCTTAACCGCATACCAGAAAACGTTGGTGACCCCGGAAAGTTTCTCATTCCTTGTGATATATAAGATATGAAAGAATGCCTCGCCTTGGCCGATCTTGGTGCGAGCATTAATTTGATGCCATTTTCCATTTGGAAATCGCTTTCACTTCCGGCTCTTACTCCTTCGAACATGTCTATCGAGATGGCCGATCATTCTACGATTTTAGCATGTGAAGTAGACGAGGATGTTTTCGTGAAAGTGGGGAAGTTCTACTATCCCGTTGATTTTATAGTAGTTGACATCCCCGCGGATCCTCAAGTTCCTCTAATTTTAGGTCGTCCATTTTTAGACACCTCGAGATCGCTTATCGACGTTCATGCAAGACCTATCACTTTGAGATTCAACGAAGAGGAACTTGTTATAAACGCTACTCAAAACTCAAAACCTTCTCATGTTTATGCAATCGCTACCATCAATCACATTGACTAAGTTGATGTGGTTTGCGATGAGTTTTAACAAGAAGTGTTAGGTTTTTCCGATAGCTCGTCAAGTGGCAATCCCACTATTTTGGATCCGATTCTTGCTAATTCCACACCAAATCTCACCCCATTCCAAGGAGGCGATTTTACTTCAAATGAAATCGACAATGATGATGAGGTGTTTATTAGTGATGATACTTCTATTCCACCATTTCTTCCGCCAATGGAAGTTATAAGTGTTGAGCAAAAATCTTCAATCGAGGAACCACCTATCCTTGAATTGAAAGATCTTCCATCTCACCTTGAATACGCATTCTTAGAAGGTGATGAAAAGTTACCGGTTATTATTGCAAGAGGTCTTGCTAATGATGAAAAAACCGAGCTCTTGAAAGTTCTTAAAGATCATAAAGGGGCAATTGCGTGGAAAATTTCCGACATTAAGGGTATTGACCCAAAATTTTGTACTCACAAGATTTTAATGGAGGAGGACTACAAACCCGCAATTCAAAGTCAAAGAAAAGTAAACCCCAAAATTCACGATGTCATAAAAAGGAGTTCTAAAACTCCTTGACGCGGGAATGATTTATCCTATCTCCGATAGCCCATGGGTGAGCCCAATCCATTGTGTCCTAAAAATGGAGGAATGACCGTTGTGCCCAATGAAAACAACGAGTTAATTCCCACTCGTGTTGTGACCGGTTGGAGTGTGTGTATTGACTACCGAAAGTTAAATGACGCCACTCGTAAAGACCACTTTCCTTTGCCCTTCATGGATCAAATGTTGGAGCGACTTGCAGGAAATGAATTCTATTGCTTTTTAGATGGTTTTTCCGGTTACTTTCAAATCCCTATCGACCCTCGTGATCAAGAGAAGACTACGTTTACGTGTCCTTATGGAATGTTTGCTTATCGTAGGATGCCTTTCGGACTTTGTAATGCACCGGGTACGTTTCAACGGTGTATGATGGCCATTTTTCACGATATGATCGAGAAGTCGATGGAAGTGTTTATGGATGACTTTTCGGTGTTTGGCAATTCGTTCACGTCATGTTTATCTAATCTTGAGCAAATGTTAAAACGTTGTGAAGAAACCAATCTTGTGCTTAATTGGGAGAAATGTCATTTTATGTGTAAACAAGGAATCGTCTTAGGACATAAGGTCTCGAAAGCGGGGATTGAGGTCAATAAAGCTAAGGTAGACGTCATCGCCAAGTTACCTCATCCCAAAACCGTTAAGGGAGTTAGGAGTTTCCTAGGCCACGCGGGCTTTTATCGTCGTTTCATCAAAGACTTTTCGAAAATCTCTCGACCTATGACACACCTTCTCGAGAAGGATGCTCCTTTTAATTTCAATGAGGATTGTGTTAGAGCTTTCGAAACTCTTAAAAGGAAACTTACCGAAGCTCCCATTCTTGTTGCTCCTAATTGGGAATTACCCTTTGAAATCATGTGCGATGCAAGTGATTATGCTATAGGGGCCGTCTTAGGGCAACGTTATGAAAAACATTTCCGTCCTATCCATTATGCTAGTAAGACGATGACCGAGGCTCAATTAAAGTACACCACAACGGAAAAGGAATTCCTTGCCGTGGTTTATGCTTTTGAGAAATTCCGACCTTATCTCGTCTTAACTAAAAGAATTGTGTATACCGACCAATCGGCTATCAAGTATCTCTTAGCTAAGCAAGATGCTAAGCCGAGATTGCTTCGTTGGATGCTCCTCCTCCAAGAATTTGATGTCACCGTGCTTGACAAAAAAGGAGCCGAGAATCTAGCGGCCGATCATCTCTCTCGTCTAGAAGATCCTCACAAAGATGTTTTCGAGAACAAGGAAATCACCGAAACATTTCCTCTCGAGACTCTCGGTGGAGTGAATTCTAAAGACACCACCCCATGGTTTGCCGACATTGCAAATTACCATGCGAGCAATTTCATAATCAAGGGTATGACGACACAACAAAAGCGAAAATTCTTTCGTGACGTCAAGTTCTATTTTTGGGACGACCCTTATCTCTTTCGGGTTTGTGCAGATCAACTCGTTCGACGTTGTGTTTTTGGTGTCAAAGCTTCTAATATCCTTAGAGCTTGTCACGAGGGACCCACGGGTGGTCACCATGGTGCTAATCTTACGGCTAAGAAAATGTTCGATGCCGGCTTCTTTTGGCCTTCTATCTATCGTGATGCACACACACTTGTGAAGTCGTGTGATTCGTGCCAACGTCAAGGAAAATCGTCTCAACGTAGTGAAATGCCGCAAAACATAATTCAAGTGTGTGAGATTTTCGACATTTGGGGCATAGACTTTATGGGGCCGTTCCCATCGTCTCATGGTAACAAGTATATCCTTGTCGCGGCTGACTACCTTTCTAAGTGGGTGGAAGCTAAGGCTTTACCTACTAATGATGCTCGTGTGGTAGTGAAGTTTTTGAAGCAACTATTCTCTCGGTTTGGAACCCCTCGTGCTATTATAAGCGATCGTGGAACCCATTTTTATAATGACCAATTCGAGAAGGTCTTAAAGAAATATGGAGTTACTCATCGTCTTTCTACGGCTTATCACCCGCAAACGAGTGGGCAAGTCGAGGTTTCGAACCGAGCTTTGAAGAGGATTTTAGAGAGGTCGATTGGAGAAAACCGTGCTTCATGGTCCGACAAACTCGATGACGCTTTATGGGCCTTTAGGACCACTTATAAGACACCTATCGGTTGTACTCCTTATAAGTTAGTCTATGGGAAGAATTGTCATTTTCCCATTGAACTGGAGCACAAGGCATATTGGGCCCTTAAGCATGCAAACTTTGACTTAAAGACCGCGGGAGATCACCAGAAAATACAATTGAATGAATTAGATGAACTAAGAGATAATGCTTATGAAAATTCATTGATTTTCAAAGAAAAGACTAAAAAGTTTCATGATGCAAAGATTAAAAACCGGGTTTTTAACGTTAGTGAACAAGTGTTACTTTTTAACTCTAGACTAAATATATTTTCTGGGAAATTAAAATCTCGTTGGTCGGGTCCTTTCACCGTTACACAAGTGTTTCCTTATGGGACCATCGAGCTAGCTCAATATGATGGTCCTAACTCAAGGTAAATGGACATAGGCTTAAGCACTACTTTGGTGGGGAAATTCCTTCAATGGTTGACCTCGACCAAGTCACCTTCCCCAATGATAATTAGCATTGAGGGGATCGAGTCGAGCTCATGACTCGGTAATAAAAAACGAGGTGCCTCGTGGGGGAGATCCCATGCTTATCCTTTTATGCTTTCTAATAAATAATGAGAGGGGATTTGTGCCCTTCCAACTCGTTGTCTCGTGGTTGTTTGTGATTGTGTTATCTAGATCATCATCATCTACGATTGAAGACTCTCGTGTTCGTTTACGTGAGCCTCCATCGTTTGCTTGAAGAAATTTTTCACGAATCCATGACATATCCTTTATTGTTCTAACAATTATCTTTTAGCATACTTAATAAACGGCTTTAGATATATTGTTGATCACCCTTTCCATGTTAGATCCTAAGCATTCGATCTTCGTCTCTAGTATGGGAGTGCTCCACCTTTAGACTCGAAACATTGTGGACAATGTTTTCTTTTAGTATGGGGGGTGAATAGATACTTGCTTTGCTACGCCCTCGCGTTTTCCAACTTTCAACATTTTGTTGCTAATAAGGCTAAAAATGGCCAAAATTTAAAAAATTTCTTAGTTTTCATAAGTGTTTTTAAGACACGAATATATATTTTCTGATGGGTAGAATAAGAGCTAATTTTTTACTTGATGGACATTTGGAGCCCTTTACATTCCTTAACTCGCTCAATTCAAGTTTTGCTAGACTTTTATATAGGGAACTTTAAAACGCGAAGGTCTTAGCTCATTCGGGTTAAGAACAAGAACTTTTCGCAAGTTCCTATAATTGATCCTAGAAAGGGAACTATAAAATGCATTCTCTAAACTTGAAAAAGTCCAAGAAAGTGTAAGATCCTATAGGTGGCTTGAAAACCCAAAACTTTGATTTGATATAGTCTTAATGAAAGCTAATCCAAATTTGGCTTAATTTTGACTTGCATGGCTAAGTATTCACGGGTCTCTTTAATTAGAAGTCTTTATATAGTGAAGAACGAGAAGTGATAGAGTTAGACAAGTGACCATGCTAAACGTAGAACACGAAAATGTTCTTTCAAAAACTCATATGTTTTTAATTGTGGCTTTTTCTTCCCATAAGATCAATGCATTAGGAATAAAAATAATAGCAATAAGTAAGGTCGTACGATTTGAATGGTTACTTAGCTTCTAGCACAAGATCGTTTAAAAGTTGCTCGGGGTTAAATAGAGTTCATAGCCAAGGCATAACTTATTGAAGTGGGACGCGAAGATTGGTGAAGATCCAAAAAGGCCCTAACAAGGCATGAGGAGCTCTATTTTGTTGCTAAAGATCCAAGATGATGTGAAGTGTCATTATTCCTAAATCAATATGAAGGATCGAGACACACGACGAAAAGCAATTACTCCCCTAAAGATCATGGAGAAAGTCTATCCAAAAAGACCCTAACAAGGTATGAGGATAAATATATCCAAGTCCGAAAAGGAGGCGGATCGTTGTATATCAAAGTCCAAAATAAAGATTAAAGAAAAATGATGAAGTCGTGGTCTAAGTATGAAGAATCTCTCAAAAATGTCAAGTGAAGAAATTCCAAAATATGAAGAGAAGACCATAATTTCAAGAACGTCTTCCCAAGATTTGAAGTATGAAGTACATGCCAAATATCGGTCCAAGAAAGGTCTCAAATCGTGAAACGAGTTATGCCAAGATATGAACTTAAGGAGATACACGAGAAGCCGTTTTAAAAGATTTTGTCCTTCGGCTAACTATCAATTAAATCGTGCTACTTTGCTTTCGGACTAAAAAATATTCAAATAAGTCAATATGAATCACTTGTGATCCATGACAAGTAGTTAAAAAATGCTAGTAACCCATTTCCTTTTATCATAACTAGGATTGCGGGGAGAAAAAGTATTACACAATTTGGACGTATGAGTAGTGTTAGCATTGTGACTTGTACCAACAATGATCTCGTTTTTGCACTTAGCATGGAATGTATGACAATCAAGGATGACGAAATTTACTCTAAGGGACATTTACTTGTTTCTATTCATTGACCCTAAAAGTCACATTCGTGATGAAAATCATACATTATGTCTTTACACATCTTCGTAGCATTGTTGCAAGTCTTTTACTCTTCAATAAAGGTTAATAAAATTGAATTTTGGTGATGCTTAGATACTTTATTCTAGCATTGCGTGAGGGCACGGCAATGGCTTAGTATGGGGGAGTGATGAGATGCCATTTATACATGATCTCATCGTTCTTTTCGGGCTTTAAATGCATTAAAATGTCATAAATTACCATATAAATGCTTGTATTTGTTTATTTTTGTGGTTTAGGTATGGATATCGTGAAAAAGACAAAAGATCACAAGAAACAAGGAGAAACCGACACGAGAAACGAAGCCGTACAAAGAACCGGGCCTTAGTTCATGATTTATCCAAGATTAATCCATGAAGACTTGAAGATGTACAAGATTGATCATCAAAATATGAAGAAATGACACTTAAAACCCTTGTATATTCATAATTACAAGTTTGGTCCCTTAAGTTTGTCAAAATTACAAAAATGGTCCTTCAACTTTGAAGAATTGGCAAGATTAGTCCCTCATCAATTCTAATTTGTCAAAAATGGTTCCTCATGAAGACAAAGATACTATGAAGACCTTTGAAGATCAAGAATGTCCAAAATCAGTCCCTCAAATATTCAAACATGGCGAAAATAACCCTTGATTACCTTTTGCAAAAGTTTTGTGGCCAATGTGTGAAAATCAGAAGTTTATTAACAAAGGAAAATCAAGTTTGTGGCTGAAAAACGTTTTATACAACCTTTGCCAAAACACAAGGACTACTAATGTCATTTCACAAACTTCAAATGACACAAACACGCGCCAAACACAACTTTTCCTACAAAACGGATCAAATGGTTTACTGTTTACCATGATGAACCCAGTTACCACTCCACTTAAAACAAAGGGTAAAAACCAATTACCCACACCCACGCTTGATTCACACATGCAGAAACACATCCCACACCCAAAACCCTCACCTCCACTCACCAAAGGGTCCCACCATTTCATACGTCCACCCATCACATCACAACTTAGCCTCCAAGGAATGCCAAGTGTCAAAATCAAAAGCCCACACTCCTTGCTTGGTTACAAAGCTAAAATGAATAGCCAGGATGAATTTGGACAGCATAAACATCAAACGGCATCAAGCACTCAAGGGTATTCCTGGAAATTCATAGCTAGGGTTTTCTTTGTTTTTAGCATTCTAGAATCATCTATTAGGCCTATATAAGGAGACCTCAACTTGTGAGAGTCCCTTGTTCCAGTTTTACCTTTTAAACATTGTAATTCCTTTTTGAAATTTATAAAAGTTGGTATTTTGAGAAAATTGTGATTCTTTTTTATGTTTTTGAAAGTTGGTGTTGTTTAAGGGTAATTCTGAGTTCCATTTGATATTATAAGTGTGCTTGAATCATTTTGTTCAAGGACGTTTATGTTTGGTAAGGTTTTCAAGATTGAAAAAAAGCTTGAAAAGAGGTTTCTGATTTTGCTATTTTTGTTGTACTAATCCTTAACCAAAAGCTATAAGCTCTTACAAGCTTGTTGACACCAAGCTTGTGAAGGGATTGGAGCCTTTGGTTGGGTTGTTTGTTCATTGTGTTGAAGAAATCAAGCCCTTGAGTTTCTGCTTTGAAACATCAACCAAGTCAGTCATCCATCTTTCTTGTTGAAGTACCTTGGTCTTGTTCTAGTTGTTGAACAAGGTCCAAGGAGCATTGCTGGTCCTCCTAGGATGTTGTGGAGGACAGGTATAAGCTCTTGTTAAGATTCCTCTAAAAAATCACATGATGTTGTCTGTTTTATGATTTGGTATGTGATTTGGTGATTTTGTGTTTGTGCTTTGTGTTTTATGGTTGGTATCTGTTAGTTGTCACCTAGTGTAGCTATTTGATCAATAAAATCAGTAGGTTGTTTGAAGGATTAAGAATTTTGTTTAAAAAGTGCTTATTAAAGGATTGTTTGGGATTACTGGTTCATAAGGCCTTTTGGCCTTGTGCCCTTGGTTCTTAGGGTTTGGGAAGTCTAAACAAGTCATAATATACAAGTTTTAGTCACTGGTTAAGTTTCTGAAAGTTTGGAAAAAGGATTTCAAGTTTTGCAAAAATCTGATAAAAGGTGTTTTGAAATTGGTCAAACACATCAGATCCAATAACTTCTTTGTTTGTTGGATCTAAGGTCTGAAATCAGGTTTGGGAATAGTTTAGGTGATAAGCTATCTATTGGTTATCTGGTTGTTGAATTTGGTGGCTTATTGAGTGTGCTATAGCTTATCAAAGTTTCATGAAGTGGTCATTTGCATCAGCAAAGTGACCACCTCATTTTATGGTTGCATTTGTTATCCTAGTGTATGCCTTGTGATTTTGTTGCTTGGAACTTGTTTATGTGTTGCTTGTGAGTGGATTTTGCTATTTGGTGTGCTTTGTATCTGGCTTATAAGCTAACTAGCTTATTGAGCCCTTATTGCCAAAATCTACCATCAAAAGGTCAACTGACCTCTTGATTAACAAGGCCTCCTCCTTGAGTCCTTCACAAAAATTGCTTATAACAAACCCATATACCATCCCTGATCATTTGGTGAACTTTGGAGTACTTTGACTTTTGGTCAAATAAGCACAATTGCCTTATTTTTGAGAACTGCTTATTGGTACATGCAACAACTTGGCTTTGGTAATAGAATTTTTCTTAGCTTAATAACAAGTCTGGAAGGTTACAAGTCTTTTGATTAAGCTTTTGCTAGAAAACTAGCTTATTTGGCTTTTTCAGCCAGCTTATTGGTTCTTACAGCTTATTCTACTTGGCTTTTTGTGATTTTCTTGATTGATTATTCTTAGTTAAGCTATTTGTGAGCTTTTGCAACAAACCAGAGCTTCTGAAACAACCTAGAACTCTAACCCAAATATTTTGTCGTTTAGTGGATTTCTATTTTGCTTATTTCTGGCTTATTGAGTTAGCTTTTTCAAAATTTCTTTTTACAGATCTCTTAGGCATCTCAAAAGAAGGTTGTGTGTTTAAGCAGAGCTTATGGCATTGGCTTATTGCTTAATGGGCTTATTGGCCCAATAAGCATAAGTTGTTTGTTATTTAAGCTGTGATAAGCTCATTTTCAGCTTTTGGGCCTTTAGACTTTTGTGCTTAAAATTAAATTTTGAGTCAGAAAGGGCTTTTTCAGGTCATTTGGGCCTAGTTTGACTTTTTGGGCCCAAAAGCCCATTTAAGTTGACTGTTTTTGCTTTTAGCCCATTTGGGGTATTTTGGTAATTTCACTTTCATTTTCTAATTATTTAGGTTAAAATAAACTAGATTGCAAGTTTTTAGAATTTTTTTATATTTTTTGTATTTTTAATATTATTTTAATATTATTTTATTATTAAATTTCAAATTTCACATTTTTGCACTTTTTATATTTTTCTTAGCTTAAATACATTAAAATAGGATTTTTGCAACTCTTAGATTAATTTTATCATATTTAGATAATTTTTATAATTATTTTAAGTTTTAATAGTTTTTAAATCATTTTAAATAGTTTTTCTTAGTTTAAAATTTTTTTTAAAAAGTTTTTAATCTTTTTAGGTCATTTTAGAGGTTTACCAATTGAAAAATCTTTATTTGGACTTTTTGATAATTAATTTGATTTTTAGGGCTTTAATTAGCATTTAAAAATTAATATTTAATTAACTAAAAGGTTTGAAAAAATTTTGATCATTGGTAAACTCTTAGTTTATTTATTTTGATTTTTGATAAATTTTTGGGAATTTTTAGAATTAATTTTTGTTTTTGCTATTTTTACGGTTTTACGTTTAGTCATTGTAGTAATTAATTTCACGTCTTCGTCATTCTCTTTTCTCGTCCCCTTCTTTAAGATATTAATGTCAAACCAATTACGAATTATTCACACACATATACCTCCTTGGGAACGAATTTCATTGGGTCATTAACACTTGGTTTTCCTAAATCATTTGTTCAATACTTACCGCTTTTACGCCTTTTTCCTAAAAGGTCGTATTTTACCACAATCAAAAGCCGTCTTCACGTCCATTTGATACACAGTGAATGATTTGTGTGCAGTGTATGCCAATAAAATCCTAAAGGCTTCCATCCGTGCAACAGGGGCGAAGGATTCTGCGAAATGAATTCCCTCCTTTTGTTTATAACCTCTCACAACTAACCGAGTCTTGTTCCTAATGACCGTTTGCTCCTCATCCATCTTGTTTTTGAATAACCATTTCAGTGTAAGGGGATCGATATTGTCCGGTCATGGTACTAACTCCCATACATCAAGCCGGGTGAATTGATTGAGCTCTTCTTGCATAGACTCAATCCATGATGCATCGGTCATTGTTTCTTTAAAACTTGTTGGTTCCATTGTGCTGACTGATAGTGCATAGATACACATATCACCGTCGGTATGCAGCTGATTTCGTGTTGAGACTGGTCGTGCGAGATTGCCAATTACTTGAACCAAAGGATGATTCTTAGTCCATTTGAGTTCATGTGGAAATGTATGAGAACCTTGATGCGAGCTTGACGGATCCACATATGGTGTTGACGGCTGAGTAGTACTTGTGGATGCCGCATATGGATTAACAAACTCATGTTCATTGAGCATCGCATTGTTTGCATTTTCAGCAACTATTTCATTGTAAAGATGAACATGATTAGGAATTTGCTGAGAATGTTGTTTAGTTGCGTCAGCAGTCGGAGAGGTGGTTGGAATGGTTGGAGTCGATATAGTTGAGGTTGACATAGATGGTGCAAAAACTGATGCCGTTGGTGTAGATGTAATTGGTGGTTCTGGAACTACCGTAGCAGGTGTAGCCGGGGTATTTTGAGGAACACCAAATGATGAAGGACCCTCCATATATTCATAATAAATTGGCCCAAATAAAACTTCCAAGTCACGTTCCGAAGGTTGTAACGAAGATATTTCTGACGGTGCAAATTGAAGTGCGAGTCCTAAACTAACGAGTCCCGAAGTCTGACCTTTAAGCTCGGGATGTGAACTTCTATGCTGACAGACCATACCCGAGAGTTCATCAAAGGTAACGTTCATAGTCTCCATTACCTTTCTTGTCCTTCGATTATAAACCCTGTAAGCACAAGCAGTTGAAGAATAACCAATGAAAAAGCCAATATCACCTTTAGGTTCAAGTTTACCGATATCTTCACGATCATTCTTCAGATAACATAATGCACCAAAGACATGTAAAAATGAAATATCCGGTTTTCTTCCATTAATGATCTCATAAGGTGTTTTGTTGAAACGGGTGTGAATAATGGAGCGGTTTTAAGTATAACATGCAGTTGCTATAACGTCGACCCAAAGGAATAACGGTGCACTGGAGGAGAGCAACATCGTCCGAGCAGCTTCAACTAACGTACGATTTCCTCCATTCCACAACTCCATTTTGCTCTGGAGTTTTTACAGCCGAAGTTTGATGAGAAATCCCAACTTCGTCAAAATAAGCTTTCAATTTATGATTGGTGAATTCTGTACCGTTATCCGTTCTTACAATGATAACAGGGGATTGAAGTAGCACTGATGTTTTCTTCAAGAAACTAATAATTACATCAGGGGATTTATCTTTCGAAACAAGAAAATGAACCATGTGTAACGAGAGTAATCATCCACAATCACAAGGACATACCACTTTTCGTTAATGCTTTTGATTCTCATTGGGCCACACAAATACATATGTAGGAGATGTAACCTATTCGTTGAGTTGGGAACAACTTTGGGTTTGTGAGGCTTCTTCTTACTTTTACCTTGCTCACATGAAGGACAAAGTTGGTCTTTTGTATATTTGAACTTTGGAAGACTGGTAACGAGATCATCTTTTGCGAGTTGGGTGATGGCATCAAAATTGAGATGGGATAACCTTTGATGCCATAACTATGACTTTGTTGATGTGGCTCGGGCCATGAGACGAATTGGAGAAGAAGCAGACATTTGAAAAAGATCAATGGTCTAAAGGTTGGTGGTACGATTTCCTTTCAACAGATCAATTCCTTCAAGATCTCTTACAAAACATGTATGACTTCTAAAAGCAACCTCCAAGTCGGAATCACAAAATTGCCCAACCGAAAACAAATTTTGTCCCAAGCCATCAACAAAAGAGACTCTGGTGATGATTATATTACCCCAATGAAGATCACCATAGCCTAGAATTGCAGCAACATGATCATTTCCAAATCGGACAGTTCCCATGAATCGCCGAACAAAGTTCTTGAGAAGGCTTCGATTCCCAATCATATGTTTGGAACAGCCCGCGTCCACGCACCAGAGACAAATTTTAACAGCCTGCCAATGATAAGAGAAGAAAAATATTTTGGCAACCGATGAAATAGGTTCCTGTAGGTTTAGATGATAATTAAGCCTTATCACATACCGACATTTCATTTTCAGTATGAGATCTACTAGTGTCGATAATTTTGCCATTACAGTCAAAATTTCTACCAGTAGGCAACCATTTAGAGGTGATTCTAGGGCTACTAGGCTTAGAAAGACTTTTTATGGTTCCTACGTGCGTACTTTTAGGAACATACACCTTAGCCTTAGGAGTGCTATGTCTTTCACTGATTGACAGCTTGTCAATTCGAGTGTAACCACCATAATTGAACCCATTCATAGTCAAACCACAAGCATCATGACTAAAAGTAAAGAAACATTTAGCACATTTAGCACAAATAACTTCAGATTTTTCATTCCGAATAGCAAGCTTAAAGTCATTACATTCAGATGAATTAAGATTCTGATTATGATTAAAAAGCGGTAAATTCCTAGGGTGTTCTTCTACATCCACATTATTGATCTTGGGGCGACTACTTCTAGAGGCAAAAGGGACCCTATCATTCCTTGTATTGCTCGTAGTATGTGGCCTTCTGCTCTTAGTGTAGTTGTTTATTCCTGTAGAAGAAGACACACGTCTATTAGAATTAACACTTTTTAAATCAATGACTTGTGGTTGAGAGATAGTGGTCGGTTTTGTCCTAACGCTTTCTTTACGTTGTTTGCTAGGCACAGAGGTATCGACCCTAGGTTGAGAGGGGGGACTAACACGAAACATTCCTGGGGCAATCACAGCAGCATTCGTTCCAGCAACCTTGGGAAAAGGTGTTACAGCAATACGAGTAGGTCCCGAGGTTACTGGTTTCTTGATCATCGTGTCCAGAATCGAGTTAGTCACATAAGTCTTATCTTTTAACAAGGCCTTTAACATACAGTTCTCACAGATTTTATCGATGAGTTTCTGAGAGACAGACTTACTTTGTTCAACAACTCGCTTGTGTGAAACAACAACAGATTCTAAATCTGCAATCTTAGCCTTAAGCTTCTTAACATTTCCATCACTGGCCTTCTCTAACCTAGGAGAATCCAGATTGTTTCCGTGAGCACCTCCCAACTGAGCTATCAAATGTACGATTTTTTGTTGCATTTCATTATAAGCTTTTTCGTATCTTGTCATATTTGCATTCATCACATTTTTTTGACAAATTTATTCCAAAGATCGGTGAATTATTTATCCTTTTTAATGACATAAGATTCCATTTTCTCTTTCATAAGATCAAGCTCAGTTTGGAGGTTTTCATTATGCGACACAGAGGTACCTAAGTCAACAGGGCTACTATCAATACAATCACTTGCTTTAGAGAGGCGTTCAAGATCGTTTTCCAAAACTTTGATTTTATCAAGAGATTCATCAGCTTCCTTCGCCAAAGATTTAAAGTCTTCAACAAAGTTGGCAATTTTTTTTAGAAAAGAGTTTTCCAAATTTCCTAACCGATCATCAACTTGATAAATAATCGGATTAATATCGTTTTGAAGAATTTTCTGAACCTCAATCCGAACAGGTGATGTAAAATTTCCTCCAGTGATTTTGGAATTAACAACACGTTTAAGGATGCCAAATTTATCTTTAAGCTCGTTTAGAAATCGGCGTGTGATACTTGGTTTAGGAGGGTCATCAGACAATTCCTCACTTGGGTGCAAAAGCATTTCAGTACTAGTTTCAGACCGAACAAAAACAGTTGGAGTATTAACTTTCGGGTAATAAACTGGTGTCACTTTTTTATCAAGCTCTTTCATTCTTAAACGAGCCTCTACTGCAAGTTCAGTAGTTTCCTCAGAATCATGCACACTAGGAGGCTCATGCTCATCAGAAAAGAGCACACTACCATTATATAAAGTTTCATTAGTGGCCTGAACTTGCTTAAGATATCCGGGATTAGGAGGAAGAGGACAACCTAAAGCCAATTTGTATCGAGTGTAATTTATCTCATTCACTTTTGGTGCGAGCATATTTATCGTCTGCATAGATCGGCCACGTTTTACTAAAAGTTTGTCTAATTCTGTAATCCTATCCCGAGCTTTGCAAAAATCCTCAAGAAGCCCATCTTCTCGAATTTTGAAATCATGTTTCAGCTTTTTTCGTTCTTCTTTTAAGTCCAAAATAGTAGATTTAAAAGCTGTTTATTAAGAGAGGTGATTTCATCATTCAATTCGCTTATCTTTTTAGCACTACTTAAATGTAAGGCATTTATTTTCTTAGTTGTGCATTTTTTTTATAAACCGATGTAGCATGAGCTTGTTCAAGTTCTTTAATTTTAGTCTGATGAACTTCAAAACTTTTCTCCCATTCCTTATATCCCGCAAGCTCAGTGGTCAAATTGGCATTAGTTTCTCTAAACTTATTATTAACCACCGTAGCATGGTCAACATCCTTAGCAAGCTTATCAAATAAAGATTTATAATACGCATGTGTCACATCAGGAAGGTTTGTAGGTTGAGCAACTTGATCTTTACTAAGGTTCACACTGGGCTCATTCGAAATAATATTACTATTATTTGTTTGATCCCCATGTGTCTCAATGTAGGGCTCAAGCATCTCAGTATACTCCTCCTCCTGATTAGACGTACTATATATATCATTATCATTAAAACGTGGATTTACCTCAGAGGGAACATTTGAATCATAAATGGGAGCTCGGTCAACATGCATTCCTGAGGTAGATGCTTGTTGTAAGTTAGCCATCAAGATGTAGTTGGCATTCACCTCTTCTTCCTCGTCATATTCTGCAGCAGAAGCCATAAGATCAAATTCCTCAGCTTGAAGTGGAATCCCTGCCTCTTCCTTTTCTACTATGAGAAGCTGAGTCTGAAGATAAGCAGCATCCCTCTTCTTTTTGGCTGTGCAATCTCGAGCATAATGACCAAATCCCCTACAGTTGTAGCACTGAACCTGACGATTGGTGTTTCCATTTCCCGTACCAGTATTCTCAGCCCTTGCAACCACAATGTTTCCCATCTGATTACCAACCGCTGGAACAACTATTAACCCATTCTGATTACCCGCATTCGGAACATTCGGATTCTGACCATGGATTTGTCCATACTGATTTCCTGCATTCCCAACAGTCTGCCCAGTATTCTGACCATATTGTGTCCCCGTGTTCCCAGCAACTACCAATTGGCGATCTTGATTCGCATTCATGAACGGTTGAGCAATTTGCCTATTCCTAGTGTTCGAGGAGATTCTCGGATTGTTGTTGGTGGGGTTAATGGTAATTTTGACTGCCTTTGCGAGAAGTGCATGACCAGTATTAATCGCATGAGTAGGATCGGTGATGTCATCAAAACAGGCATGGGTTGTTGTAAGTAATTCATAGCAGCAGGAGGTTGATATCCATAAGTGGTGAGTTGTTGTTGTTGTTGTTGTTGTTGTGTCATGAAGTTACTCGCTGAGGGTTGATGGTAAGATACCATGGGATATGACATAGATGATGGAGAGTTTGCCATAAAAGCCAATGGATCTTGTGTCTTGGCACGTTGTTCTGCCCTAACTTCATTAGCTTCATCTTGATTCATCTTAAAATAATCATATACTTGAGTGTAGTCCACGACATGAAGATCCTTGGTTTGATTGACAAGAGTGACGTATCGTGACCATTCAAAAGGAAGATTATCAAGAAATTTGATGTTGGCAGCAATTTGAGCAGGTTCATGTTTGTTTCTTCTAAGGTGATTCATGAGAGTTGAAAACCGATGATAGTAAGGTTGAATTTCTTCTCCTTCAGTAGACGTAAATTTCTCCCATTCACGAAGCAACTTAGTTTCCTTTTCTTGTAAACCAATTTCACTACCCTTCATCATTTTCCGAATCCTAAGCCACATCTCGTGTGCGGTTTCACAACTATCTACAGCCGCATAAACATTTTCAGGAAGTCCCATAAGAATGACTTGAATTGCGTGATTATCAGCGTCGAGTTGTTTGGATTCAACTTCAGTTAATTCTTCATCCGTTTGTTCATGACTAGAGTCAGCCACTAGGTTAGCATTCGTAGGATCCCCAGGTACAATAATTGTTCTTCTAACATACGGACCCTTTTGAATCGAGTTGACAATCAACTTTCCCAGAGCTTTACATTTTGCATAACGAAGGAGACGACTAGCCCATGTAGTGTATTCTCCTTGGTAAGCATGGGTGGACGATTCTCAGTACCCGCAGCATAAATATCTTGTTGAGATGTCATCGTAAAAGTCGTGTGTTAATCAGGACCTCAATTCGTAGAAAGCTAAGTGAAAATTGTATTAGTTAAAATCCCCTAAAGATGTGAGCTCGAGAAACCAAAAAAAAATCTTCAGTATTCCAAAATCACGTTTTTGAAAAACTTGGAATATTCGAATAGATATGGCAAAACACACTTATAACAAAGATTTCGCAATTTGTGACACAAGTCCGCAATCTTTAAATTTGTGACAATTCCGCAATCGAGAAATGGACACAATTCCGCAATTCACCCAATTGATTCAATTCCGCAATGCTAGATATGGCACAATTCCGTAAAGATCCCGAACGATTCAATTCCGCAATTATTTCAAACGATATAATTCTGCAATAGTATATATCACACAATTCTGCAATACCTCGAATGCAATAATTCCGCAATAACAAATTTTACTTAATTCCGCAATACCTCGAATGCAATAATTCCGCAATACCAAGAATGCAATAATTCCGCAATAACAAATATTACTTAAATCCACAATACCTCGAATGCAATAACTCCGCAATACCAAGAATGCAATAATTCCGCAATAACAAATATTACTGAATTCCGCAATATTCAAAATCGTAATAATTCCGCAATATGCAGAAAGCCAAGATTCCGCAATTCTGTGATTTGATTTCGCAATCCACCAGAAACTATAATTACGCAATGTTCAGAAACATTCAAATTCGCAATATTTTGGAAGATACAATTCCGGAATATTCAAAATATTGTGGAATTAGGCAGTTTTTTCCGAAAAAGAAGGAACTCGGAAAAGGATGAATTTTTGCACTCTTTTTCGCAACTTTGAAGAATTTTAAGCCAATAAAAACCACCAAAACGCTAACCACGAATCCCTTGGCGAATGATACCACTTGTAGGACCTTTACACACGAACCAAACACGTAAAGTCTTGAAGTTTATGAAACGTGATGTTTTATATGACGAGATGAAGAACACGACAAAGTAAAGAATAAAGATGAAGAAAGAGATGAAGTTCGAAACAAAGATTAAACTAAAAAAGAAAGATTAGATTAAAGAAAGAAAGAAAGAAAACAAAGATGGTGATTTTTCTAGTGAGAGAAACAAACACTCATTCTCTTTCTAAAATCATATAATCAAAAACCACACACACGCAAATGAGGTAGAGAGGCCTTTTATACTATGACTAACAAGTTTAGGAGGCCTTCCTCATTTGTGTGTTCGGGACTAATTCCCGTTACATAAACATTAATAACTAAGAACTCTCGACATCGTTGAATAACATTTTTCACGAGCTTCGCAACAGTATATTATATGATCATCACTTTAAATACGACTAACAAAACTAGATCCAAGTTTTATTTTGGTCGTCTTGAGAAACCTTGGGATAATTGTATGAAATTATTGTTAAAACTTGAGTTTATAGTTATGATTAGAGAAAATCTATCTTCCAAATTATTTAAAATCCTTAATAGGAATGGAGTTTAAGAAGGTAAATTTCATTAAACTAGAACTAAAATATGATGAAAAATCAAAAGAGTTCACAAGGTAATGCATGATGTCATTTTAAACATAAGTTACATTTTTTTACAAAGAAATTTTATAGATCTGACATTTTAGCTTGAGACAGTTATTTTGGTAATTAAAATGTTTGGTAAAATGTGTAAAACTTTCTGTAAAAATTTGATAATTTATAATTGGGTATCGTTGTTGTTGTGTTGTTGTTATAATAATTTATAGAAATCCATAAAGGTGTTTAATGAATACAATTAAAAAATGAGACGTGGTCGGAGTTTATTAGGTGTCAAGATAACAAACGAATATCTAACAGTTAATAGTAAAAATAATATGCAAGAAATGGCATTAGAGAAATAAACGAAAGTCGTACGAACTCTTCAAATTATGCCACAAAATATAAGTGTCGATGATGAGACCAATAGAAACCAAGGATTTAGCAAGTCATTAATTCTTGAGTGTGGGTATTGTCACCAACATTTGCTTATTAAGTTCTCGGTGGTTGGTACACGATCGAAAGAGAAAAGCCACACAACAAATTTTTGAATCAAAGAAATTCTTAGAAGTCACTTTTGAATAATCCCAGTAAAATGAACAACATTAGTAATGAGAGAGCGAAGTCAGCACATGGTTCACACGAATGAATTTTGAGACAATAGAGTTTGACACACATTATGACAAACATACGAAATCATCGTTCACGTCCAGTCATCAATCATTATTCGCATCCGGAGACGTTTCGTAGGTCTACCAAAATACATAAAGAAGGTTGGTCGAGGAAAAAGTATAGAAATTCTAGAACTTCCAAGTATGACATCAATAGTCAGTAATTTGACGAGCGGTAAGGAGAATTATATCATAAGAGAAGATGAGGTAACAAGTAGAACAAAGATCATTGAGTAAAGAAAATTGTACTCGCATACTCGTAATTCGTTCAAGAAAAGATGAGGAAACATATTCATATGTCATGAACAGGTGCTACTTGCATAATATGCAAAAGTTTTCAAACTTCATTTTATGTAATTTTGAAACATAAGTAAAAAGTTGGTTCTTGTAAAAAATTATTTGAGGTGACTACTATTCAGCCTTGCATGGCTCCTTCTAAATTACGCATAGGTGATCAGGCTATACATAATTTAGGACTAGCAATGTGATGCTCAGTTTCATCAAACTAGTATTACATGTCATATGTTTTTAAAATATGAATATAATGCCATTTGTAAAATATAATTTAACATGATTTACGAAACTTTTCGCAAGTAAATAATTGGCTTGATATTTAAATCAACAATTTTAATGTTACATGAATTCTTTATAAGACCAAGGTTGAACAATTTGTGAAAATACACCGTAAAATATTGTCAATAATTTATAAGGTAACATTCAATAATTTAATAAGGCCCAAGTAGAACATTTTGTAAGATGATTCGCAAACAGTACCAGTTTAAGTTTATATGGTGACATGATAACTTACAAAATAGCGAGTGGTTAACACGAGAGTAGTTCATAAGACAATCGATGAAATGGTTACAAGGTGTTAAGGTTTTAAAAGGTTTAGCCGGAATTCTCATGAGACACGTGCCAAAAATGATAACTAAGGATGTGAAAACAAGAACTTCAAACCTCGACCTAAATTAGTTGTACGATAGAAAAAAAGAAGATAAAATATAATGACAAATAAGTCATGTATAAAATAAAGGAGAAAGGAAATCCGTATTCGTTCACATTGTAATTTAGTTGACATAAATATGATTTTAATAAAGTAAAATATCAGTTCTCGAATAATACAACCAACCCGAAAAGTTTCTATATTAGGAAAGTTTCCGAATCTCAAAAGTTTAGGAATTTAACACGTTAATAGTGACGCATAAAAATGCACAACTTTTTCTACAAAATCAGTACATTAACAGTGTTACCTAAACACTCCATATCAAAAGTTCACGATATATATATACGTATAACCCACACTCAATGTTACTATTTTCAAACGCAATCAATGTTTGGTAGTTGTAAAAATCTCATTCGTTAAAGTTTTACGAGCTTAAACGAATTCAAAAATGCTTCAAACCATATTTTAAATTCTATTAGCTTTGACTTTTAAGTTTGACATTTGGGTCTGACCAAACTAATTGACTCGCTAAATAACATTTTCATGACTCATAGTCTAAAGCAATTTGGTGTAAAACGACGTTTTGGACAATTTTCTAGTTTATCTTAGACCTGAAACCCAACATAAAATGACCAAAATGCCCATGCAAGATTTTGTATCAGCATTAAATTTCCATAAAGACGAGAATAGATTGTATAATTAGGCATATAAAGGAAAACATAGTATAAAAATTAGATCAAGAATACCAACGATAATCTAAGAAATCAAAAACGACGCATGACTTCAATGTCTTAGATTTCAAGATGCAAGGTAGGAAGGTCTCTTGGCGGCGTGATTTTCCAAAAACACAAAACATACCGAGAAAGAAATGGAACATTAACGAGTTGCACTCCCGGAGCGAGGAAGTTTAATGAAAGGGGAGGATACAAGTTTATAGGAGTAAAATCGTATTCCAAACAAGCACCACATTATATTATAGGATATGAATTACAAGATGACGGTGGTGTTTCCAAGGTACAAACGAACGTTGTAATTCGAAGTCGAAACGTAGAATGGTCAATGAAATAATATTTAATCGATATATGAATGCCGTATAAAACGGTGACGTAAAGGTCAATCAAGGTTACGAAAACCCACGATATTATTTAACGCGGATTCAAGGAATGCTTCGAGATGTGTGAATCACACGATTATTCCTCGAGATGTGTGAATCACACGATGTCCTTTAGTCTTTTCTGGAGACACATTGAGCTACACAATGGTCTATAGACTATTTTCAAGACATCCAATCACAAATGATCGAAAGCAATTTGGATATCTAAATAGATATCTTAGAGAGATTTAAGAATGAAAGTAACACACATGGTAGTAAAATGATAATCGGAAGTCTCATCAGACACAACACTTCTTAATCCCAAACAATGGTATCACGGAAGTACGCACCAAACATAAAAGTGAGTCGAGAAAACAAACGGTTCAAAACGAATGAGTATATAGGGTTAGTCATATCACACATGAATGAAATAGAAATAGTACTAAGGAAACTGAGTATGAAAAGTCGGCAGCATACGCACTTCGAATAAAAGTATGTAATGCCGTAACAATTTAAAATTATTGTAACAAGATCAAGTTCACAAGAACAAGAATTCAAGAAATAAAGTAAAGGCATATGTAATCACAGTAATATCCAATGATAACTCATTAAACACAAAGGATTTGGAAAGAGATAGTAATTATCGTCATTAGGGTAATGTAATATTTCAAAATGTAACCAAGGAATGAAATACTACAACGATAATTAAAAGTAAATAATAAGGATTAGAGAGTTACCCGCGCAAATATCGAACAACAATGCCAGATTCTGGGTTTGACACTTAGAAACATGAAATATTTGAACTTTTCGGTTATAGACCAAGTTTTGGAAAACGACTTAGTTCCCTATAACCATCGCTTTGATACCAATCTGTGAGACCCCTCAAAATTTAGACACGGGACAACTAGGCAGCATGGGGGTGCCACGTCATGGTACAAGAAACAATAAAGTATAGTTGACCCAAAATTGATGTAATAAAACATTTACATTATAAAGATCAAAGTTTTAAATTTTTAAGTTCCTATAGTTTTGAAACCTAATAAAGTATTGATACACATATTTTGACACATAATTACCAAAAGAACAGGATAAATATTCTTTGGCAGCTTTTAACAAAATAAAGATTTAAACTACACAAAAATCTCCAAGCTGCGAAAATATCCTCCGGGCTCCCATCCAAGCAAAACTAAGCATTATTACCTGAGATTAATCATGTAAAATGTGAACACAAAGTTGAGTGATATTCATAGGTTTAGTAAATTAAGTAATGGAACACGATAAATTTTGTAAAACAAGTAAGGGGGATGACTATGTACGTTATCCATAGTCATGATGTATATTATTGTTATTTAGCTCATGACATCGAAGCTTAACAACATGTAAGTTCCCCTAGTGAGTATTAAGCCTAAATACTCAAGTATAAACAAATTTAATGCGTCAAAGTAATACGAGACGGGGATTGTCAAACCCGATGGATCCACCCACAACATTCTCGTTTAGCACAAAGTAATACGGGAAAATTAACGATTCATGATCAAGAGAGGAAACTTAGTGGCTATGGACACTAAAAGCAATAATATATTGTATTCATCTTGCAGCATACATTTACGGATAGCATACAGTTTAAAAGATTGTGTTCCAAATGGTAATCTCACCCCGCGTTTTAAAACAATGTACAAGTAGTAAAAAGGGTCTATGAACTCACTTTAGCGCTAGCGATATCAAATGAGGATAATGGTCAAGATAACAGGGACATGAGAGAAACAATGGTATATGATAGGCCGGGAAACCATGAGCTTTTAACGATGACCTAAAATAAAATGGCGAGTCTTAGAGATATAAACGATGATGTTAGAAAATAAACGAGTTTTATAAAGGTTTCTTAAAAATATAGTTTGGAGCGTATTTGAAAGGTATAAAATGAAAAAGGATCAAAAGTGTCAATTGTAAAAATCTATTATGTGTTTTTTGTATATAGCTTAATAAGTTAAGGGCCAAAAATGCAAATATGAAATTGAATGGCATGCAAATGACGTGATACTTAGTTCTTTATTTTCATTTGTCTCATTCTTAGTATTCCATTTCAACATATTTCATTCGAATAGTGAAATCATATATCAATAACGTTTGTCAAGAAATAAAAATAAATAAGAAGAATGTTTAAGATCCGTACTAAAAAAAGTAGTTTTTGTAATAGCATAAGAAATATGTTAATGTTTTGCATCCCATGTAGGTGACTAACATTTTATTTTAACTTAAGTAAATTATAGCACGAGGATACCTTGGTTCTATGCGAAAATACAAGTGAATCGTACTTGTCATACACGAGTATAGAAACCAAAACCAAACTCCAACACGACCTCGAAATTCCAACAAACAAGCGAGAAACTACCGCGAACACGACATATCAGATAAAACAACTTTCAAATATCAAGTCATAGACAACAACAATGTGACCCGTACACGAACTAGGTGTCGGTAACTGATGAGACTGCATTTATACATAGTCTCATCGTCCAAATCGAGCTTAAAATGCTTAAAAATATCATAAAATACCCCAAAATATGCTTGTGTTTATTCATTGTTTATTTTAGATACGGATATCATGAAATCAACAAAAGAGAAAAAGAATCAAGCAAAAACGAACCAAGGAAACAAAGTCGCGCAAAGAACCGGACCCGAATGATGAATTTGTAGTGAAGTCCTTGAAGAATTGAAGAATTACAAGATTTGTCCCTCAACTTTGGGAGACTTGTCATTTTATTCCCTTGTATAACTCCAAAATTCCATAAGGGTCCCTAAATTGTCAACAAAGTACAATTTCAGTCCTACAAGAATGCCCTTATTGCACTTTTGGTCCTTGTACATGTTTACCATCAAGAAGAAGGACTAAAGTGTCATTCCCCCAAAGTTCTATATGAATGAAAAAGAAGTATAGTGCTGTTGAGACTTCATATGACTATTTTCAAAGAGTTCAGGGAGCAAAGATGTGAAAACCAAACCCAAACTCGGATCTATACCTCACTTATACCCACCAATGCCCAATATTATACCCTAACCCGAAACTAGCCCAAACCCATCATCCAATATTACGTTGCCCCGTCTGTTAATTAATATATTTTTAAAAAATAATTTATTAATCCTAATAGGTGCTAAACACCTTCTACAAACCCAAAACAAGATCAAACGAACATTTTGTTCGATAAACCCTAATTTCTCCTAATCGTCATTACACAAAATTAATCCACAACTTGCTCCAAAAAGGTGATTAAGATTCTTATGAACCCTTCCCCACTCTTAAACATACCACCAGACCTCCCCACGTGACCATGGGGCCTTCCCTTGCACAAGTCCTTTTCCCCATTTCCACAAAACCCGACCACATCAATGGTTCTCAACATTTTCTTGCTCCCTAAGTGTTAATAAACGGTTGAGATCAAAGTCTTCCAACTGGCAACACACATGATTCACAGAAAAAGGTCACAAGCTTAAAATTTGACCAAGTTTGAAAATTCAGCAAAGGGCATAATTGGACATTCATATAGTTAGGGTTTTACTTTTTCATGTAGTCTACATCTTTCCATTTCATAATATATACAGAGGTCGGATTGTGACCCTATATTTGGTTCCAGTAATTGTAAACTATTTTTTAGATATTGAATATTTAGAGTGTTTCTTTAAATCTTTGGAAATATTGTGTTCCCTCTTTACTGTTCTTTTAGTTTAATGTTTATTATTTTGCAAACATAGTTTAGGTTTATCAAAAAATTATTTTGTTCAAAGGATTTTGGCAAGAAAATTATTTTGAGATCCAAGAACCTACAAGTTAATTGTGTATGATTGGTTGACAAGCAGGCATATGCACAGCTTGTAGGGTTTGTTACTTTCCTGTTTGAAATGTTTTGGTTTAAAGTTTGGTTCCAAGTTTTGAGTTTTTCTTAGATTTTTTCATAAAAATCTTATTTTATTCCTCTTATGCTTTACTGTACCAAAAGCTAAACCAAAAGCTTGCTAACAACAAGCTAGTGGTCTAAGTTTTTGGATACTTGGATCTTGTGTCTTCTTGTTTGTGTATGTGTAGGTTAAAGAGAACATATATCAATCCTTTATATCCACTTGGTATGGTTCAGCAGTTGAACCCCCAACAAACCATTCTTACCATAATCTACATATAGCTTCTATAACTTCAAAATATGGCATTCAGCTGGTGGTTCTTGGCTTGAACAAAGCCAAGCCAGGTTTTGGCTTGAACCCTTTTGGAATGCATGAAGTTTATGTGTTTAAGTGATTTTGGACTTAGTTGCTTAAGCTTGTGTTTTCCTTTCTTTTTACTAGTTCTTATTTGATTATTTGATTGATCTTGTTAGGTTAGAAGAAGTTTAGGCTAGATTTGTATGCATTTTATTTGAAAAAATCTCACTTTTATATTTTTAAAGGATGTTTGGATCTGCTTGAATTATACAGGAGGTGACACTCTTAGATAATATAAGTAGATGAAATACCTTTTATAGGTTTTAAGAGGTAGGTTGGTGTACTTTATTGTTGAGTATAGAGTAAAAACTTACATTTGCTTGTTTGTTCATTTTCTGTCAAAATATAAAGAACCATACAGTGGGTCTTTTGCCTTTGTTTAAGAGTTTTAGTGAGTGTAATCTAGGTCATAGATAGGTTATAAGGTAGATTCAGCTTGTGTGCATTTATATTGGAGATTTGTGTGGCTCAAAATTTAGATTTGTTGGCTCTAAATTCATCAATATACTTAATACATCAGCAAACCAACACCTTGTTACTGTTTGTATGCACCAGTAGGAATTTAGGTTGTGTTTCTTAGTTTTGTGGCCTCAAATTTGGTACACTAGTAGAATTAGGATAGATTTAAATGTGCATTAGCTAGTTATAGGATTTTGGAGGCTTTTGGGTGGTCTAATCTTTCTCATATAGTCATTGTGAACCCAAAGCTACCACATACCCATTTTTTGTGTAATTTTCCTTTTTGGGTGATTTTTGTGTTTATCTTGAGTTAAATCTTTGCAGAGTGTTAGGCATAGAATAGATTTAGGAATTATCTTTTTAGTTTAAGCTTGGTGGTCTCTAAGTACTTACTGGTCAACTGTTTTAGCAACAAGTCCCCATAGTCCTTTTGTTTTGTTCACAATAAGTGTTCTTGTTTCATTTGTGGTTGATTGGTGTTTGATTTTTGCATCTTTGTGTTTGCTTGACTCCCTAATAGCCTACTGCTATTGGGGTTCCCTTTGTTCCCCTAACAATTTCCAAATCAAGCTTTAAAAATCCCAAGTAAAAAGATAAAGGAGAGTGAGTCCTGCTGTGTTCTTGTTAGCTCAAATTTGTGGCTTGATTCGTGGTCTATGGGTGTGATATAGTGATTGTGTTGTGTTTTGAGCGTTGTTGGTCAAAGTATAAACAAAGAAAAAAGAAAAAAAATAAACAAAAAACTTTGGGGTTACACAGCCTCGAACTCGTGACCTCTGCACACTATACGCCTCACAAACACACACCACAACCAACTGCGCCCTACGGTCTGAACTGTTATACTTTCCCCTAGTTTAATATTTAAAGGGAGTTTTGTCCTATCTTATTAAACCAGTTCGAGAGTTGATAAGCTGCTCACAGCTTATTAGCTTATCATTTTTTTTTATCTTTTTCATTTTTCCTTTGTTTGGTTAAGAGCTTAGGATTTTTAGGAATAGAAATTACATTATTATTTATATTAACTTATTTATTTGGATTATTTTCATTTTAAATTTTATAAAGTTATTAAAAAATAGATAAATTTATTTTTAATTTTTCAAAAATAGTTTTATTCATAGTTTAATATAATCTAGGTTTACAAACTTAAAATTTTGTATTTGGACTTTTCTTTAATTTTATTTATTTTTAGGTTTTTAATTAAAATTTAAAAATTAATAATAATTAATTAAAATATTTTTACAAATTTTGGTTTTCACTTTTGTCTTAATTAGAATTTTTAGAATCTAAGTTAATTTTTTTGTAATTTTTAGGTGACCTTTATTTTTCGTCGTATTTTACGGTTTTACGTTTTTAACGTCGTAGTGTAATTTTTAGCGTAACTCGTCTTTATTTTCCAATCTTTCTCAACCAAAAACGTCGCAAATCCAAACTTGGTTGGATATTTTTGGCACATAACACACACACCTCCTTCGAGAACGAACTTGTATTTACCGGTATTACGGTTTTCCTAAATCGTAAGATTTAATACTTGCCACATACCGTACATACTCGTTTTTATTTTTTCTACTATAAATAAATATTCAAATAAATCATGTTAAACTGTTCCTCAATTAACACACAAACCTTTTTCATTTTATCGTTTTCTTTTTCTTTTTGTGAATAATATATTGTATTACGTATCACAATTAATAAACAATAGTTATCCAAATACGCGATAAATCGCACTTTAATTGTGGGCGTTCCGGTCACTTTTAAGCGTATCGAATTCAAACAAAAATCAAAGGCAAAATAGATAAACACTCTTAAGAAATTTAATCTAAATTGATACAGACTATAAGGTGGGTATAAGACGGTTGTATTTCACGACCTAATGAAAAAAAGGCTCTTAAGTGCTTCGCGTCGCCTCGTTTTCTCCGCTCGCTTGTGCGTATAGTGACGATTGATTAAGGGTTTTCCATTCAAGTATTAATACATCTATTTTGGTGAGTTTACATTATTGAACCTCGAAACATTTTGGCGTTCAACCAACGTTTCAAAGTCGACGAATGTTTTTACTTGCGTAAATTCCTTCATTCCTCTTTTAATACATTAATCGAGACCTTCAATTAGTGGATAATTTTTGTAGATTGATTACTACGTAATACACCAAAAAAAAAAAAACCATCAAAAACCAAAAAAATTGAAAAACATAAAAACCCAAAAAGAATCTTCTTTGCTACCCCCCCCCCCCCCTAATTCTACATTTAGTGCATGCGCACTCGAACGAAAGATTATTCTAACTCTGGCGACGTATCAAATAGACCCAATCGAAATCCAAGGAATCGACGACGAAGACGAAATTTAGAAACGGACGTTCCTAATATCGTTGTCGAAACTAACGACGAGATGGCCGATAATCGTACAATGATGGAATTGCTCCAAGAACCCACCGAGGGTTATGGATACGCGTTCGTAATTCCCGCAATCGATGCGGAGAATTTTGAAATCAAGAGCGGAATATTAACGTTGATTCAAGCGACAAAATTTTTAGGTCGTGAGGCGGATAATCCTCAAGATCACATTCGGAATTTCAATCGACTTTTAGCTACGAGCAAGTACAAAAACCTTGACACCGATGTCATCAATCTTATGCTTTTTCCATACTCGCTCGATAGCTCCGCCAATGATTGGTACGAGAAAGAACCACCTAACAACATAGCAACGTGGGACGATCTCGTATAAAAATTCCTTAATCATTTTTTCCCACCGTCTAAAACGATGTTTTACAAAAACGAGATTACGAGATTTAAACAAAAGCCGAATGAATCGTTTAGAGACACGTAGGATAGTTGTAAGGAATTGCTTAGGCAATGTCCTCACCACGGATTTTCCGAGTTGCACCAAATCGATATGTTTTATAACGGTCTTAGTTTTCAAGAACAATAATTGTTAAATTCCGCCGCCGGTGGCAACTTTTTGTGTAAAACTCCTCGGGACACCTTATTGATTATTGAAAATCGATCCATGGTTTACCAACTCCGTAACACACCGAGTGTTTCCAATGTCGCCAATGTTAGTAATTCTAATCGTGATGTTGAGAGGATTGATGCGAAAGTCGACAAATTGACGAATGCTTTTACGTCGTTTTTTATCGAGATGAAAAACGCTCCTGCTACGGTGAAAGAGGTTAAGGTTTCGTTTACGTTGTGTGGTGGACCTCATAATTATTACAAATGTGCGGCTACGGATGGCCAAACGTCGAGTGCTAACGCGTTAAATGGTGATTTTCAAAATCCAAATAGAAATAACGCGGGTCCATCGCAACAAGGAAATTATAATCAAGGCAACAATTTTTCCAATCAAAACCGAAACAATTTTCAAGGAAATTTTTTAAATCAAGGCGGATATAATCAAGGTCTTAATTTGAGTTGGCAAAATCGAGATAACAACAACAATCAAAACTTGAATTTTCAAAACAACGCTAATGAAGGAAACAATTTTTCAAGCCGTAATCAAGGGAATTTTCAAAGAAATAATATAAACCAAGGGAACTTTAATTCTAATCAAAATAGTTCGTCAAACGAGTTTCAAGAATATATGAAAACGAATGAGGCTAATATGAGACGATTAGAAGGACAAATTGGTACTTTGAAAAACGAATTTTCCAATACTTTGAAAGGTCAAAATAATCAAATTGAGCAAGGTCAAAGTGAGATTAAAATGATGTTTTCGGCAATTACGAGCAATCAAGTGAGTTCGCCTTCGAGTGCGTTACCAAGCAACACCGTGGTTAATCCGAAGGAATACGTCAAAGTCGCTACATCGTCTAATGGAAAAGGTCGTATGATTACCCCTAACCTTGATAATTTTAGAGTTGTGCCTTTATCTCGACCCTCGATGTTGGAAATACGTTTTACGTATTTAGGAAGATTCGGTCACTCCGACAATATATTAAGTAGTAGCTCGTAGTTTAGTTACTTTACATTAAGTAAACATGGAAAGGCCCAGTCCATGGAATGTATGGACGGCCCAATATGTAAGCCCAAGCCCATCACAAGGCTTGGGTATATAAACCCTCTCCTTAGTTGGAGAGGGTGTGGTTTCATTCATAAAAACACACAATTTCTCACTTTCTCTCACAAGAAGTGTGTGTGAAATCTACCAAGTTTCTATCTCTTTCTCTCCCTAAACATAAGCAAGATTTACAATATCATACAAATGGTATCAAGAGCCATGGGATGATTGTTTGGTTTATGTGTTTGTGTTCTTGATTCATACGCCTATTTTGATCCAAATACATTCGGACCAAATTTTATTTTATTTTTGTGTTTTTATGGTTTAATTTTGATATACATCATCTACTTACTTGTATAAGTGATTTGGTATTGTTACTTTGGTTAAAAACACAAAATTTTTGGGTGTTTGATTCATTTGTTGGCTAAATATCTCGAATTTAATGTATACTATCCGAGAACAGCGGAAATCTTCTCCATCACAACTTTTGAAAGGTTTTACATTCCGATCCGAATATTGCGATCGCAAAAATTCTAGGGTTTCAACATTGCGATCTAATATTCAGATAGCATATTGCGATCTAAACTTGCGATCTGCTTATTGCGACCCAAAGTTACGATCACATATTACGATCTAAACTTGCGATCTGCTTATTGCGATCTAAAGTTACGATCACATATTACGATCTAAACTTGCGATATGCTTATTGTGATCTAAAGTTACGATCAGACATTGCATCCAAAGTTGCGATCTGTCATTGTGATCAGGACTTGTGATCACATCTTACGATCAAGAATTGCGATCTACATCTTACGATCAGTGATTGCGATAGCATATTATGATCAAGACTTGCGATCACATCTTACAATCACGACTTGCGATCTACATCTTACGATCTAAGGTTGCGATCACACATTGTGATACTGTGACAACTATTCCAAGATTTTTTTCGAAAACGTGTTTTTGAAAATTTTTAATCGTGTTTACTTTTATCTTGGAATTTTTGGTTTATCAAGAACAATTATTAGGGGATTTAAAAATTATTTCTTGACTTCAACATACAACAACAAACACATTTACTTTCTCTCGTTGTTCGATCATCGTTTGTAAATCTTAACTTATCTAAATGGAGTACACATCTCTTAAGGATAAGTCCATCCTCTCGTGTACAGATAATCGTCCACCAATGTTGGAGAAGACTATGTACGAGGATTGGACTTTCCGAATGGAACTTTACATGTTGAACAAGGAGAATGGACATCTCATTTGGGCATCGGTGCTCAATGGACCATTGGTATATGGTACAGTGACGGAAGGTTCAGTTACTCGTCCTCGCACAACGGGTGAATTGACAGGAGATATGAAATGTCAAGACAAATGTGATAAGTATGCTACAAACATCATTCTCTAAGCCCTTCCTCTAGATGTCTACAAACTCGTCAGCAAACATAAAGTTGCCAAAGAGTTATGCAATAGAATTCGTGTTCTAATGCAAGGCACCTCGTTAACTAAACAAGAACGAGATTGTAATCTTTATGATACTTTTGATAAGTTTGCCTATGTTCCCGGGGAGACTCTCAATGATTACTATTTGAGATTTACTCTATTGTTGAATGAACTCAATATCTATGGCATGGCAATTCCTACGTTTCAATAAAACACCAAGTATTTGAACACCCTTCCATCCGAATGGCGTAAGTACATGACGACTGTTAAATTGGCTAAGGACTTGCATAACACCAATGTGGATCAACTTCAAGCTTTTCTTCAACAACACGAATGCCATGTGATCGAGGCTCGATTGTCAACACCTCAAGTTCATGATCCACTTGCCATGTATGCTTCTCAACAAATGACTCCCCAACAAAACATGGCGTTCACTTATCAACAACCATCATACTTGCAGCAGCCACCACCACACACCTATCAGCATCCACAGCAACCATCTTATCAACCACTAATGATGCCACAACAAGAATTTCAACAAAGTGTTCATCAACAATCTTTTCCACAGCAACAACCACATCAGACATCACCATCACAAGCTAACACTTCACCAATGGGCTATACTCCTCAGCAAGGATATTTTCCAGTTAAAGCACAACCAGCACAAGCCTTCTACTCCAATGAACTTCCACCAATTCAAGCACCGGTCTTCACTCTAAATGATACGCTAACTGATGTACTAAACCATCTCACCGCCTACTTGTCAAAACTTGTTGCTACTAGAGGTTTTCCACCAACGAACAATCAGCTCCGCGCCTCCTCAAATCCTTGACAACAAGCCACTATTCAAGATGGCCAAGTGACGGTGCAAACCATTCAGGGAAGGAAAAATTCATATGGACCTCCTACAAGGACCGTGAACGCTCAAGCTGTGAATTCTCAAGCTAGTGGTAATGGAAGCACTATTGGTCCTCAAAAGGTTTTGACTTGCTATAATTGTCGGGGACAAGGTCATATGGCGAGGGAATGCACTCAGCCAAAAAGGAGAAGGGATGCAACATGGTTTTGTGAGAAGATGTATTTGGTTGATGCTCAGTCTAAGGGAAAGATTTTGGATTCAGAAGAGTTAGCATTTCTTGTAGACCCAGGGGCAACAGATAATGAAGGCATTGCATTCGTTTCTACTTCTAATGCAGCATATCAAGCAGATGATCTTGATGCATATGATTCGGATTGTGGTGATATTCACTCAGCCCAAGCTACTCTCATTGCTAATATCTCTCACTACGGTTCTGGTGTTGTCAGTGAGGTACCAACCACATCTAATAATGTTCATGATAATCCACATCAAGTTGAGCATGAAAATGACAACCTCGAACAGCATTAAGAAACTAGTAACTCAAATGATGTGGTATCCAATCCAACACATTTGAGTCAACCTCAACCAAATGCTACGACGGGTATGGAATCTTATGATTAACGTGATTTGGTAATGATGCCTAAACATATTACTGATAACATGAATGTGGTTGTTCGACAAACCATAGATATGAATATGAACCTAACCTCTAAGCTTGTGCTGTATAAGGAAAAGGTCAAAACTTTTGAAATGGTCCCTCAAGCAGAAAAAATAACTTACTCTGAATTTGACCAACTTTGTTTTGAAAAGATTGAACATTTAAAAGAAATAGAATCATTAAAAGCTAATCTTTCCAATGAATTAAAAGAAAAAGAGTCGGTTGTCAATGATTTTTAGAATCTTACAATGGATTTCAAAACTCTCGAGTCTAAAAAGTTTGAATCGTAAATTAATGCTACCAAACTTCTTAAATTCAAAGAACAATAGCTTTTAAAACAATGCTCTTCCACATAAAAGGTTCATCTTTTAACTAAATCGTTTAAAGAACTCGAACTTAAGCGTCTTCAAGATTTACCACCTAATCCTGGTTATGCAAAACAAGCTCAGGAATATATTCCATGTCTTTATGATGTGACCATAATTGGCAAATCAAAAGAAGCACCTTATGTTCATAGTACTGAGGAGACACAGTCACTTGCGGAAGAAACTCAATTTAAAATGCTTTCAAAATTCCATAAGCTTGATTATGATAAGCATAATAAAGATCAATTTGATAAAAAAAACTCGTATTCGATTACAAAAGGAATTATCTCGATTAACAACTTTTGTGCCCCAAAGTTTGTCAAAGGAAAACCTTCCTAGTACGTCTCCTACACTTGTCAAAAAGGATTTAACTAAGTTAATTCCACCGGTAAGTAAGGCGTCCGATAGCTTAAATGCGGTGCACCAAAACTTAGCCGATTTTGACAAGGTCATTATGGAACGTACGACGGCTTCAGCCATAACGGAAGGTGAATGGAATTTTGAGCATACTCGAGCTGCATTTCGAGACGAAATTGTTCCATTTGTAAATAATATTAAAGCTTGTCTTCGCAATGTCGATCAAGAATTGCTTTTGGAAATAGAAGAAGTTAGACGCGTTTTCAATGAAATGGATGATGCATATGAAAATGGTTTAATTGAAATTGAACGAATTTCACGTCAAAATGATCAGCTTCTGAAGCAAGTGATGTCACATGATATTGTCTCCGTCTGTGTGAATAAAAGTGTTGATAATGATTCTATTGTGCATAATGTTGAATCTTTGGATAATGTGGTAGATAGTACTTGTCATAAATCTGACGCTGAATTTTTAAAGCTTCAAGATTCGTATTCTTCGCTTTTAAAACGTTTTGATGAGATTCAAACACATTGTATTTTGCTTGAATGCAAGCAACAATTTATTCAAGAAATCTTTGAAACGTCATTCGAAGGTGTTAATATCGATGATGCAAATTTTCAAAAGAATTTTCGATTGAATTTACAATCAAAACAGCGTCAGCCAAGTGACAAGGTTGCTAAATCATTGTCGATAGACATAGAGAAATCGAAGGAGATTAACTGTGTGAACGTACTTGAGGCCGCTGAGAATATTAAATTTGATCTAGATAATCAAGTTTCCAAGATTTTGTCCAAAGTTGATAACTTAAAACAAAAAATACACAACTCTTCGATTCAGTAAAGCTCGCATTTGCTAATACCACTGCACAAAATCAATCATTGATTGAACAATTGAATCGAAAGTCGGTGGAAATATCTGATTTGAGGGAACAAATTTGTGATAAAAATCTAGCTTTGGCTGAGTTAATGGAAACACTGCGTACTCTAAAAGGTAAGAATATTGTGGATAACGCAGCCACTGTCTCAACATCGTCCTCTAATGCAATCAAAAGGAACCTTATCGCAGTCACACCACTTAACAAGGTCCCTAGGACTAAACCATCTCAAACATTGGTCACTAAAGATAAGGCAAAATCAAAACTAGCTTCTAATATTCCCGTGTTGCCTTCTACAGGAGTAAGCACCACTACTAAGGCTCAAAGATCTAAGATTAAAAGAAACAAGAAGAAAAATAGGATCTTGCCTCCATCTAGTAGTCCAGTGAAGAAGAAAGTAGAAGCCCACCCTAGGAATGTTATTTCTATTTTGAATAAAAAGAATCATGTAGCTAAACCTAAAGGCTCTTCGGTTGTGCAGCGTTCTAAGCCTACTGTGAATTTTAATTTGAAATGTTGGAATTGCAATGAATGTTTGTTTTCTAGTCGTCATGATTCTTGCCTTATTAACCATGTGAATAAGATGAATGCCCGGAAAATGGATTAGAATGGAAACCGACTGGGAAAGTGTTAACCCAAGTTGGTTGGATGTGGCGCCCCACTGGTAGAACTTTCACTATAGTAGGAAATGCGTGCCCTTTAACTAGGATCACTCCCACTAAAGCGAAGAAAGCATGCCCTTTAACTAGGAGTACCAAGGCTACCAAAACATAAGTGTGTCCTTTAACTAGGAACACCAACACTACCGTAGGAACCAAGTGCCGTTTAAATAGGTCTACTCCCACTATAGTGCCCGCTAAAACTCCAAAACCTTAGAAAGTTGGAACAATAAAACATGTTAGTGGTAAAACTCAAAATAGAAAACGCAGGAAATATAAGGGCAACACAAATGTTAGCAATTCTGATAATATTATATCTGTATCTGTTAACACTCCGGAACCAATAGTTTCCAATGCATTGTCTACTGTTGTTGTAGAAAACAGGTGGTCCAAATTGTTCTCTGGTATTTGGACTCTGGTTGCTCTAAACAAATGACCAGAGATCGCTCTTAGCTCAGAAATTTCGTCAGCAAGTTTCTTGGTACGGTTCGATTTGGAAATGATCATATTACAAAGATAATGGGTTACGGTGAATATCATATTGGGAATGTTATAATTTCAAGAGTGTATTATGTGGAAGGTCTCGGTCACAACTTATTTTATGTGGGACAATTTTGTGATGCAAACCTAGAAGTTGCTTTTCGAGAGCATACCTACTTCATTCGTAATTTGGAAGGGGTTGATTTATTGAAAGGTACTCGAGGGAATAATTTGTACACTTTGTCTCTACAAGATATGATGGCCGCTTCTCCCGTATGTATTCTCTCCAAAGCATCAAAGACTAAGTCATGGTTATGGCATCGACGGTTATCTCGTCTTAACTTTGACGCTATTAATCATTTGGCGAAAAACGAACTTGTTCGTGGTCTTCCTAAACTTACATTTCACAAGGATCATTTGTGTTCCGCATGTACAATGGGGAAAAGCACTAAGAAATCATACAAACCCAAGACTGAAGACGCCAACCAGGAGAAACTTTATTTGTTGCATATGGATCTTTGTGGGCCAATGCGTGTCAAAAGTCTTAGTGGTAAAAGGTACATCCTCGTCATTCTCGATGATTACTCTCGGTTTACATGGGTGAAATTTCTTACAACAAAAAATGAGGCACCTGAATTCATCATCGGATTTCTCAAGATGATTCAAGTGCGTCTCAACACTACTGTCTGACGCATTCGTACAGATAATGGAACTGAATTTGTGAATCAAATCTTGCGTGATTATTATGAAGAAGTTGGCATATCTCATGAAACATCCGTTGCTCGCACTCCAAAACAAAATGGTGTCGTTGAAAGGCGAAATCACACACTTATGGAAACTGCTCGAACGATGTTAATTTACGCAAAGGCTCCATTTTTTATGGGCAGAAGCAGTATCTACAACAGTTTTCACCCAAAACCGGTCACTAATTCGTAAACGCCATGGTAAAACATCTTATGAGCTTCTACATGGAAAAGTACCAGATTTATCATATATTCATGTATTTGGTTCTCTTTGCTATCCAAATAATGATGGTGACAATTTGGGAAAACTTCAACCCAAGGCTGATATTGGTATTTTCATTGGTTATGCACCTACAAAGAAGGCATATCGAATCTACAACCGTAATTCTCGTAAGATCCTCGAAACTATGAATGTTGATTTTGATGAGCTGACAGCAATGGCTTATGAGAAAAGCAGCTCTGAACCCGCACTTCATGAAATGGGACCCAGTAACATTAGTTCTGGTCTTGTCCCAAACAACCCTACTTCATCATCATTTACACCACCTTATAGGAATGAATGAGATACTTTGTTTCAACCGTTCTTTGGTGAATTCTTTACTCCTCCAATTATTGTTACTCCAGAACCTGAAGTAATAGCTCCAGTCAACGAAGTTGTCGCTCCAGCAACTGAAGCACAATCAGATACGTCTACACCTATAAGTGGTCAAGATATACCTTCAACAAGTAATTCTCAACCAACACCCGAATTAACTACCCATGTCATGCCTATTGATGATGAAGAGGATGATGATGATCACGATTTGGAATTCGCTCAAATGCGTGAACTTCCATTCTTTGGTGTACCAATTCCTGACTCTAATCAAGCCTGGTCCAGAGGAAGCTCCTACTACGGTATACTCCAATCCATGGATTTGGGAACATGACAGCAAGTGGAAAAAGGATCATCCTATAAATTCTATTATTGGTGACCCTAATCGTCCGGTATCCACACGAAGTCAGTTACAAGAAAGTGCAATGTTTTGTCATTTTGATGCTTTTCTCAGTGAAGTTGAACCTAAGACGTGGCAACAAGCATTTACACAATCTTGTTGGATAGAAGCTATGCAAGAAGAAATTAATGAATTTATACGTCTTGATGTATGGGAACTTGTCCCATGCCCGGATCAAGTGCAGTTACTCACTTTGAAATGGGTTTACAAGGTGAAACTCGACGAGTTAGGCAGAATACTGAAGAACAAAGCTCGACTAGTAGCTCGTGGATATAAGCAATTATTAGGCATTGACTTTATAGAATCCTTTGCACTTGTTGCCAGTTTGGAAGCTATTAGACTATTCCTTTCTTATGCTGCCCACATGAATATGATCGTCTATCAGATGGATGCTAAGACGACATTTCTCAATGGTGAAATGAAGGAAGAGGTCTATGTTCAACAGCCGGATGGTTTTGTGAATTGTAAATATCCTAATCATGTGTAAAAGCTTAAGATGGCTCTATATGGGTTGAAGCAAGCTCCACGCGCATGGTATGATCTATTGTCACAATTCCTCATTACGTAAGGCTTTGCTAAAGGCAAGGTGGATCCCACGTTGTTCATTCAGAAACGAGGAAAAGGTATGATTATGGTACCAATATATGTTGATGATATTATATTTGTTGCCTCGACCCAAACCTTATCGGATGAGTCTGGGACCCTCATGTCTTCCAAGTTTAAGATGTCAATGATGGGAAAGGTATCATTCTTCTTAGGTATTCAGATATCTCAGAGTCCTAGAGGCATCTTTATCAATCAATCCAAGTATGCCCTTGACTCGCTTAAGAAATATAAGATGGAATCTTGTGACCCCGTGGATACTCCAATGGTAGAACAAACTAAGCTAGATGCAGATCCACATGGAGTTGCCGTTGATCCGACACTTTATCGTGGAATGACCGGTACCCTTCTGTATATCACAGCTAGTCGACATGATCTTCAGTTTCCTATATGTATGTGTGCTCGGTATCAAAATAGGCCTACTGAGTTACACTTAGCTACAGTTAAACGGATCTTTCGATATCTTAAAGGAACAATTAATCGGGGACTTTGGTATTCGAAGGACTCTTCTATTGCACTTATGGAATATGCAGATGCGGATCACGTAGGTTGTAAAGATACAAGGCGTAGCACTAGTGGAACTTTGCAACTACTAGGAGATCGACTAATCATTTGGGCATCGAAAAGGCAGAAAAGCGCTGCAATTTTAAGTACGGAAACAGAATACAAAGCTATGTCCGGTTGCTGTGCTCAAATTCTTTGGATGAGATCGCAATTAACCGACTATGGTCTAGGTTTCAACAAAATTCCGATGTACAGCGACAACAAAAGTGCAATTTCCTTATGCTGCAACAATGTTCAATTCTCTCGGTCGAAGCATATTGACATTGGCTACCACTTCATCAAGGATCAAGTGGAAAATGGAGTGATTGAGCTTTACTTTGTCCGATCTGAGTATCAATTGGCGGATATTTTCACGAAGGCTTTAGATCGCGCTCGAATGGAATTTTTGGCCGACAAGCTAGGTTTGAGAACATTCTCGCCCGAGACTCTAAAGGAACTGGCAGATGAAGCGAAAGAATAGTGGTGGTAAACTATTCTTCGTATCCTTGGTGATAATCTGTATATATTGTTTATATTTTTATCCACAAAAGCAAAATACAAAAATATAAAACCATATAAAAACCATAAAAATTGAAAAAATTCAGAAAAATCCAAAAATATTTTTACTTTATTTTTCAAAGGCATGTCTTTTGGTACGATAATATTTACGGCCTTAGAAATGTCGATTAATATTGACATGGCGCCATAAATAGAGTTCCTACAAAAGTTGTTCATATTTCATAAAACATGCCCATATGGCTTGTAGTTATTTCAGACTGCAACCCGCTTTTCATATTAAAGTCAAGTATTTCTTATGAAATCTTTGGCTCACAACGGGAATTAATTTTCTCGGGCATGGTTTACTTATAACCATGTAAGGGATTGTGTGTACGTTATAACACATTCTAACACGGATATATGTACGCATCAGTGCATTTATTTGTTAAAACAAGAGAAATCTTGTTTTTATGAAGTTACCATCTCTACAACCATAGCACTCTACAATTGGTATCTACATACTAGACGATGTGACTACTCAAACGATGACTACAGCTCTTTCAATAGAACACGGGTCAACAATTGAGGGGGAGCAATTGTCAAGCATTCAAAATCTTCGATGCCGACAATGCAAAGTTCACTAATTGGTGTCAAGACAACAATACCAATCGTACATGTGGTGTCAAGAGATAACTTCAGACGTGACGAGGAGACCAACATTTACCGACAAGAACCATTTGATCTTATCATATGATGTTCTCATCAATCAGGTCCAAACTTGTCAATTCATTCTTATATGGTGAATATGTGATCATATTACAAATCGGTATCATATCGCACAAATTGGTCTCATGAAGATTAAACGGACTTGCATGTTTCTTCCCAAAACCTTTGTTAAAACTTCATTAAATCAATTGATACTAAAAACATCGATTGGGTTAATAATGGGGGTGAAAATGTGATTTAATATGGGAAATTATCACAAATGGTTTGACTTAATGTGATGGCTCATCCCGACATATGCAAAATGTTTCGAATATCGTGGCATATGTTAAGAGGGAGCAAAATGGATTTTCTATATCAAAATGGATTTCATGGTGACATATACTTACCCTAAACCCATTTATTTCACGACGATGAAGATTGTGGTGACATAAGGATAGTAGGATAGGTTAAGTCCAATGATTCTTGCAAAACCAGAGGAATCTTCCCAAGGACATTCCATAGCTAGAAATAGTAGTCCTTAGGAAAGATGGGGAAAGATTGTGAACGTAGCCGAATGTCAAACAAGTACTTAAGTTAGCACTAGAACAATCACAACAAGGTGCTAGTTATGACGTATTGTTAAGCATTGAAGGGGTTGAAGAATGAAAAAGAATTGTAAATATAAAGGGTATAAAGAAAGAAGCCCTCCTTACAACCTTAGGCAAAAACCGGGTCAACACATATGCTATTGAGATCATTTTAATGATGCTCGATATTGAAGATAGACATCATGGACCCAGTGATGCAATGCACAACCCATCCAAGCTAACTCAGATATCTCTCAAAAGGTATTTGTTTTATTCACACGGAGACAACGCATTATCTATCGATTTATTCACTCTGAATATATTGATATTGAAAAGGTGGCACTCCTCTCAGCCTCCGATAACTAAAATCTAAAATGCACGATCGAGTCTAGAGCCATTTGAGATCATCAAATATCTCATTAGGACACACTTCCATATTTCCTTGCTTCTTCACACATTGTGAAAAGTAAGAAAGATAGTAAGAGTCCTACGCAAAATCTTCATGATCTTGCCTGAACATCCGAGTAATACGAAAGTATTTACAATGAAGATGGAAATCCTTCTTATGCGAATATCAAAAAGCTCATGGTAGGTGACTTGTGCGATTCTTTATGAATCAAGCTTGTGATATGATGTTGAAGTTTTACTACACTTTTAGGAAAAGGATGTAATAAATAGGGGCAAGTGAGCACGACGATTTAGGAAAACCGTGTGTGAATGACCCAATTAAGTTCGTTCTCAAGGAGGCTAGTGTGTTATGTGTGTAATGACTTGGATTAATTTGTGATTATATTTGAGAAAAGAAAAATAGAAAAGGGATTAGAAAAGAATGACGGTTATGAAGACGGATTAAACTAAGTCTAAAAAGGCGTATACGTAAAGTCGTAAAAACCACCAAAATTAAAATTTAACCCTAAAAATTCCTAAAAATCACCAAAAATCCTTAATAATAATCTAAGAGTTTACAAAAAATCAAAACTTGCAAAAACCTTTTAATTAATTTAATAATGACTTTTTAATGCTAATTAAAGCCCTAAAAATCAAAATTAATTATTAAAAAGCCCTAAACAAGATTTTCAAGTTTGTAAACCTCAAAAATACTCTAATTAAGCTAAAAACTATTTTTCAAAATTTTAAAACCAATTTAAACTATTTTTAAATAATTAAAAACTCCTAAAATCAATTAAATCTTAAATTAATTATAACAAATAATTAAAAGACCTAAAAAATATTTGGAAAGTTGCAAAAATCCTAATTAAGTATTTAGAACCTAGGAAAAATATAAAAACCTAGAAAATCAGACTTTTAATTTTTAATAATAAAATAATATTAAAATAATATTAAAAATCCAAAAATTATAAAAAATTCTAAAAACTTGCAAACTAGCTTAATTTAACCTAAATAACTCAGAAATGAAAGTGAAATTACCTAAATACCCCTATTGGGCCTAGAAAATGGGCCAAACCCTAAACAGTCCCTTATTGGGCTTAATTAAGGCCCAATAAGAAAAAGTGCTCAAAATAAGCTCAAAAAGCACAGGTTGACTCAAAATTTGATTTTAAACAACTTTTTCCAAAGGCCCAAAAGCTGAAAATGTGAAATAAGCTAACTTATAATAAGCAGCTTATTCTTAATGGGCTTTTTGGCCCATTAAGCTATAAGCTGATGCCATAAGCTAAAATTTAACACACAACCTTCTTTTGACCTAACAAAGACTTCTGTAAAAAGAAATTTCAAATAAGACCACTCAATAAGCCAGAAACAAGTCAACAACTTATTCACAAAACGACAAAATAGTCGTTTTTATGATCTAGACCACCTCAGAAGCTGATTCAAGTTGCAAAATGTTTCTTTTGACAAAACTAAGCTTAAAAACCAAAGAACTTTCAAATAAGCACACTCAATAAGCTGGAAAATCAAATAAGCACTTATCTTAAAAGTCAAACAAGTTGGTTTTCTAGTGAAAAGTCAAAGTCAAAGTCTGATAAGCTCCAGTTCACTTAAATGGGTCAAATAATGAAGATCTATTACAAAAAATAAGTTGTTGCAAGTCAGAATAAGCTAGAATAGCTTATTGATAAGCTGATGATAAAATTGCACTAGCAGGGGATAGTTTTGGATGTTGAGCAGTGGGAACTTTTCCCACTGCTTGACTATTTTGACTTGTTGTCTTTAGTGACTTTTTCTTGGATTCAGTTTTCACAAAGGCACCCAATTGATCTTTGGATCAAAAGGAGTCAATAACAAGCAAAATAACACAATCACAAACAGCCAATTGATACAGTTTAATCAATTTATCACCAGATATAGCACAGACATGAACAATGAGCAGTTTAGCATTCAAGAGCAGTTTAAGAGCAATTCAGCCAACCAAATTCAACCAAATGCACACACAAGCTATAATAAACTCCAATAAGCAAGTCTAAACAGGTTTCATGCACTGGTTCAAAGAATTAAGCAAGATCCAAGCTATGAAAGTTACTGATGAACACTACACATGCAGATTTCTACTTTTGCTGATGTGTTTGACACACAAGCCAATTTCAACACCTCAAATCTTTCAAACAGGTTATGTTAACTTTGTTTAAACCACTTTTATCCCTAAGCATGCATACACACTAAGTGTTCCCAAAATCCTAGGTCTAAACAAGCAGAAACAAGGTCTTAATAGCAGATTGATCAATTCAAGTGTTCAAACCCAATAACTTGCAGCAAAACACTCTCAAACAAAGGTATATCAGATACAAAGCATAAACAACACTTTCCCTTAACACAAAATCAGATTACAAGCATAAATCAGTAGACCCAAACACCCCTTTAACTTTTTCAAATCAAGATTTTCAAAAGCAAAACAAGATTTCAGGCCAACCAAGCATAAATTAACACTCTAACAAGTCTAAATAACAGATTCAAGCAAGAACAAGCCACAAAATTCACAAGAACAAGAGTTTCATACAAATATCACCAAAAATCACAATTTATGCAGATTTGGAGATTAAGTAAGCAAACCTCATGGATGTACATCCACACCCACGAATTTTGAGCTTATGTGCTAGCAAGAACAAGCACAAGCTTCCACAAAAGCCTGCTAAGATTCAACAAGGGTTAAGCACAATAACATGAAAAATCAGAAACTTGGAAAAAATCTTGATTGATGCAAACTTGTTACCCCACACTTGATTATCCCCAAGTTATAAGCCTCACCACACCTTAACCAACTCAGTTAGGATGCTATGATCAGCCCTATAGCCCAAGAATTCCAAGATTGGAACAAGACTTAGCAAAATATCAAGAAAATGAGGAAAATATGCAAACTTGTGCACACTCCTCTTTTGAAAACAGGTTTTTAAATTCAAAAGCAGTAAACTAAGAACATAAACAACAGAATAAAGGTGGCACTTGGTCTTTCTTCAAATCACTTAACTCAAATTCATAAAACTGAAAAAGGATTTACAAGTGTTTGAACAAAGGAAAAACCAAAAGCAAACGTCTAATGAAGCACCCTAAGGCCTTTATATAGGCATACAAATGACTAAGGAACAGCTAAAAACTTAAAACCCTAGTGCTTGATCTTCCAAAAATGCCCTTGAGGTCTTTGTCTTCATCTTGAATCATGTGACTGAATTTGGACTGTAGTTGAGGTGTGAGCTGTTGAAATAGCATCCAAGGGTGTAGATGAAGCTTAGAAAGTAAGCATGTTTCTCATACGTTGGATTGCTGCCATCTTTTTGGCAGTATGCATGGGTGTGGAGCAGGGGAGACACAAAGAGACAAATGGGGTAGTGAGGTGTCAAGTTTTAAGGTTGGGTTGTGATTATAGGACCCTTAATCACAAATCTGCACATTATAGGAGTTTAATTGTTGGTAATTAGTGAATGCCCAATTTTTGCCAAGAACACCAAGAACATGTTTTTAATCCGTTTGGTTTTTAAATTGGGTGTTTAGCGCCAGTTTAAACTAATCTGTTAGGATTAGTTTAATGAATAAATGTGAGTGGATGGTGAGGTGGAAGCAGGGAGCAATGTGATTGGTGGAGAGGTGGTAGTGGGGCACGTGTCACCCCACTACTGGTTAAGGTATCTATTGTGTCGCCCAGGTTTAACCCCTCACTTCTTTCCCTTTTGACATTTGCAAACAAAACTCCATCAGCGCCCATTTAAGCCGTATCAACTTTGGACTTTTTACATTTTTGGCCCATAAACTTTTGTAACATGAATTCAGGGGTATTTCTTGCCATAATTGAATTCTTCAAGGGCTGGTTTGGTATTTTCTTCAAAGGTAATGGTCTTGACTTGTATGATTGTCATCTTGGAGGACTGAAATTGCCAAGTCTTGATAAATGAAGGACCATTTTTGCCAATTGTTGAAAGTTGAGGGTCCTTTTTGTAATTTTGGATTTTTCAAAGGACCAATCTTGTCATTTCTTGTACTTTGAAGGACTTCATGATATATTTGACTTTGTGGATGATATTGATTGACAATTTAGCTTTGTTGAGGGGCTAAACTTGCCAATTCTTCAAAGTTAAGGGCCCTTTTGGTTATTTTGACAAACTTTAGGGACCAAACTTGTAATTATGAGGATACAAGGGTATAAAGTGTCAATTCTTCATAATTGGAGGACCCTTCTTCATAATTCTTCAAATCTTCAAGGGTTGATCTTGGGAAAGTCTTCACTAGGGCTTGGTTCATTGTGCGGCTTCGTTTCCCGTGTTCGTTTTTGTATGATTCTTGTGATCTTTTGTCATTATCTCAATATCCGTACCTAAAATTCACAAGCAACAAACACAAACATATATTTGGGTATTTTGATGATATTTAATGCATTTTAAGCCCTATTTGGAAGATGAGACTATGTATAAAAGCAGTCTCATCACTCCCCCATACTAAACCATTGCCGTGCCCTCACGCAATGCTAGAATAAAGTATCAAAGCATCTCCAAAATTCATTTTATTCACTTTATTGGAATGATAAACTAGCTACACTACTACTATTACTACTACTTGTGTTATAGACATAATGTATGATTTTCATCGCAAAATGGGACGTTTAGGTTCATAGAATAAGAACACGTGAATGCTTCGTTAGAAATAATTTCGTCATCCTCGATTTTCACTCCAATTCCATGCTAAGCGTGCAACGAGATCATTGTCATTATAAGTTAGTAATGCTAACACTACTCATATGCCCTAATCACGTACTTATCCTCCCATTATTCCTAAGTTGTATCTCTTATATTTTATGATGTCTTGAATGTTTCACGAGGATACATTGTTTGACTTATGCGATAATAGAGATTTAGGTCTAAAAATAGAGTCCTAACGGTGTAACTAAGACCATCAAATCAATAACCCCTCCTAATAGACGACGATGTTAAAAATTAAGTTGACAAGAAGAATCGATAAACACGGTTTTATAACGGTTTTGAACATGAGACTTATTACCAAGACTTTTATACGCCCCCTAACGGAAGGGCCTTATTATCTTTGGTTTACCTCCATCTTTTATTCAACTTCGCCATGAAGCTTTTATTATGACTTCGGTCTTGCCTTGCCTTTTATTATCCTCCTCATCGGTGGTTTTATTAGCCAAAGACGTATATCCTCACGCTAAAGCGAATTTTGGATCTTTAAAGCTTCGAAGATTAAGGCTTGATTCACTTTCAATTTTGCATAGATTTTAGGCCTTGTGGGGCTTCAAATTGTTTGCTTGATTTAGGTGAGCACTTGAAATCTTATTATTGGGTGAAGCTTTCGATTATTAGGGTGCCAATACTTCAAAACCGTGACGCTGGCGATATCTTAATGTCTTCCCAATTTAATTATACGGAAGCTACTAGAAAAGACTAGAAACCCAACAATACCAACTAAACCGCTAAGTCAATATTTATTAAGCAAAAAATATTTACATGCGAAGGGAGAATAAGCAAACAACGAGAACACATGAGTTTTTGAAAGAATACGAGTACTCTACGTTTAGCATAGTAACTTATAATTAACCCTATCATTTCTCGTCCTCATTTAAGAGACTTAGCCTAATGTGTAGTTAAGGAATCAAAGCTAAGTGCTCAACACGCACGGTCGAGTCAAAAATTACTCTTATTCTCGCCATCGGAAAATCTACATTCGTGTCTTCAAACACTTATAAAACATGAGAAAAATTTTTAAAATTTGGCCATTTTTAGCCTTATTTTGCAACAAAACGATAAACAAAACGATAAACTTTGGAAAGCGTGAAGGTTTGGCAAGGCAAGTATCTATTCACCCCCCATACTAAAGTTAAACATTGTCCTCAATGTTTCGAGTCTAGGGGTGCAAACACCCCCATACTAGAGACGTAGTCGAATACCTAATCTAGCATGGAAAGGGTGTAACCATTAAATTAATAGCCGTTTATGAAGTGTGCTAAAAACCTAAGGTTAGAACAATAAAGGATACATCATGGATATTGAGAAATGTCTCCAAAGCAAACGATCGAGTGCTCCCATAAAACGAACACGAGAGGCTCCAATCGTGAAGATCATGATCTAAAAAACCACATATCACAAACAATCACGGAACAAAGGTTGGAAGGGCACAAATCCCCACACGTAAGCTACATTAGACTAAGAAAGCGATAATATGTACATAGGATAAGCATGGGACTCCCCCACGAGGCTCCTCGTTTTTGATTACCGAGTCATGAGCTCGACTCGATCCCCTCAATACTAATTATCATTGGGGAAGGTGACTTGGTCGAGGTAGTTCAAGGATGGAACTTCCCCACCAAAGTAGTGCTTCAACCAATGTCCATTCACCTTGAAGTTAGGACCATCATCTTGAGCTAGCTCGATGGTCCCATAAGGAAACACTTGAGTCACAGTGAATGGACCGGACCAACGGGATTTCAATTTACCAGAAAACATTTTCAATCTTGAATTAAAAAGTAAAACTTGATCCCCAATGTTAAAAACCCGGTTTTTAATTTTTGAATCATGCAACTTTTTAGTTTTCTCTTTATAAATCAATGAATTTTCATAAGCAATGTCCCTTAATTCATCCAATTCATTTAATTGCATTTTCCGGTGTTTTCCCGCGGTCTCCATGTCATTATTACAATGCTTTAGGGCCCAATAAGCCTTGTGTTCTAACTCGATAGGCAAATGACAATTTTTTCCATACACAAGCTTATAGGGAGTGCACCCAATGGGTGTCTTATGAGCGGTCCTAAAGGCCCATAAAGCATCGTCTAACTTATCCGACCAAGATTGTCGGTTTTCCCCCACGGATCTCTCCAAGATCCTTTTCAATGCTCGGTTTGAAACCTCGACTTGCCCACTCGTTTGTGGGTGATAAGCCGTAGAAAGACGATGTGTAACCCCATATTTCCTTAGAACCCTTTCAAATTGGTCATTACAAAAATGGGTTCCACGATCGCTTATGATCGCACGAGGGGTTCCAAACCTAGCAAACAAACTTTTCAAGAACTTAACTACCACACGAGCATCATTAGTGGGCAAGGCCTTCGCCTCCACCCACTTAGATAGGTAGTCAACCGCAACAAGGATGTACTTATTACCACGAGATGATGGGAATGGCCCCATAAAGTCTATACCCCAAACGTCAAAGATCTCACATACTTGAATGATATTTTGTGGCATTTCATCTTTTTGTGAGGCTTTTCCTTGTCGTTGGCATGCATCACAAGACTTCACAAGGATTTGTGCATCTCGGTAAATAGTAGGCCAAAAGAAGCCGGCATCAAACACCTTTTTAGCCGTGAGATTAGCACCGTGGTGACCACCCGTGGGTCCCTCATGGCAAGCTCTAAGGATGTTAGAAGCTTCGGTGCCAAATACACAACGGCGGATGATTTGATCCGCACAAGTTCGAAACAAGTAAGGGTCGTTCCAAAAATAGAACTTGACATCACGAAAGAATTTTCGTTTTTCTTGAGTTGTCATACCCTTAATGATGAAGTTACCCGCATGGTAATTTGCAAAATCCGCAAACCATGGGGTAGAAGAGTCAAGCTTAGAATTCACTACACCAAGTGTTTCAAGCGGAAATGTTTCGGTGATTTCCTTGGGCTCGTAAACACTTTGGTGAGGATCTTCCAAACGAGAGAGATGATCGGCCGCTAGATTCTCGGCTCCTTTTTTGTCAACAATGGTGTGATCAAATTCTTGAAGGAGGAGAATCCAACGAAGTAATCTCGGCTTTGCATCTTGTTTAGCCATGAGATATTTGATAGCCGAATGGTCCGTATACACTATGCATTTCGTCAAGACGAGATAAGGTTGGAATTTCTCAAATGCATACACCACGGCAAGGAACTCCTTTTCCGTTGTAGTGTATTTAAGTTGAGCCTCGGTCATCGTCTTGCTAGCATAGTGGATAGGTAAGAAGTGCTTTTCATGACGTTGCCCCAAAACGGCCCCACTAGCGTAATCACTTACATCACACATAAGTTCAAAGGGGAGGTTCCAATTTGGAGCAACAAGAATGGGAGCTTCGGTAAGTTTCCTCTTAAGGATCTCAAAGGCTCGTACACAATCTTCGTCAAAGACAAAACGTGCTTCTTTTTCAAGAAGATGTGTAATGGGTCGAGAAATCTTCGAGAAATCCTTGATGAATCGTCGATAAAAGCCCGCGTGGCCTAGGAAACTCCTAACTCCCTTGACGGTTTTGGGATGAGGTAATTTGGCGATGACGTCTACCTTAGCTTGATCTACCTCAATCCCCGCTTTCGAGACCTTGTGCCCTAAGACGATTCCACTCTTAACCATAAAATGACACTTTTCCTAATTGAGCACAAGGTTGGTTTCCTCACAACGTTTTAGCATTCTCTCAAGGTTTGACAAACACGAAGTAAAGGAATCACCAAACACGGAAAAGTCATCCATGAAGACTTCCATCATCTTTTCGATCATATCATGAAAAATAGCCATCATGCATCGTTGAAAAGTTCCCGGTGCATTGCAAAGTCCGAATGGCATTCTACGATAGGCAAACGTTCCATATGGACACGTAAACGTAGTTTTTTCTTGATCACGAGGATCGATGGGAATTTGGAAGTAACCGGAAAAACCATCTAAAAAGCAATAGAAATCGTTTCCCGCAAGACGCTCCAACATTTGGTCCATGAAGGGCAAGGGAAAATGGTCTTTACGAGTGGCTTCATTCAACTTTCGATAGTCAATGCACACTCTCCATCCGGTCACGAGTCTCGTGGGAATCAACTCGTTGGCATCGTTTGGCACAACGGTCATCCCTCCCTTTTTAGGGACACAATGAATAGGACTCACCCAAGGGCTATCGGAAATAGGGTAAATCATTCCCGCGTCAAGGAGTTTAAGGACCTCCTTTTTGATGACATCGTGAATTTTGGGGTTCACCCTCCTTTGACTTTGAATTGTTGGCTTGAAATCTTCCTCCATTAAGATTTTGTGGGTACAAAATTTGGGATCAATCCCCTTAATGTCGGATAACTTCCACGCAATCGCCCCTTTGTGATCCTTAAGAACATCGACAAGTGCGGTTTTTTCATCATTCGAAAGTTCCTTCGCAATAATAACCGGCAACTTGTCGTCCTCCTCCAAATAGACATACTCGAGGTGAGGAGGTAAATCTTTCAACTCGAGGATAGGTGGTTCCTCAAGTGAAGATTTGGGCTCGATACTCATAACCTCCTCGGGTGGAGGAAATGGGAAATCGTTGAGAAAATCCTTGATAATCGAGAAGTCCTCATAGTTGTCGAGGTCTTCGTCACAAGTACGTGGAACATCGAATTCTTCCAACGTAAAACCACCACCTTCGAAAGGAGTGAAGGTTGGTGTCGAATTATCAAGAATTGGATCTAACATAGTGGGATTGCCACTAGTTTCTTCATCACCAAAACCTAGAACTTCTTGTGAAAATTCCTCGCAAACCACGTCGATCATATCAACGAGGTTTATGGTTGCAACGGAATAAACATGAGAAATTTGAGAGTTTTGAGTTGCGTTTATAACAAGTTCCTCGTCGTTGAAACCTAAGGTGATCTTTCTAGCATGCACATCAATCAAAGCCATAGACGTATCTAAAAACGAACGACCTAAAATAAGAGGAACTTGAGGATCCGTGGGGATGTCAACAACAATGAAGTCTACGGGATAGTAGAACTTCCCCACTTTCACAAAAACGTCTTCCGCCAAACCACATGCAAGAATCGTGGAATGATCGGCCAACTCAATAGACATTCGTGAAGGAGTAAGATTAGGAAGATTGAGCGACTTGTAGATTGCAAGTGGCATCAAGTTAATGCTAGCACCAAGATCGGCCAAGGCATAGCATTCTTCCATATCTTGAATTGCACAAGGGATCAAAAATTTACCGGGATCACCGACTTTTTGAGGTATGCGATTAAGATAAACCGACGAACAACTAGACTTTTGGTGTAATTTTTCCTTGTTGTTCAACATACTCTTAAAGTTAGCGGCAAATCGAGGCATCATGACCAAGGCATCGGCGAAACTTATATTAAAGTGCAAATCACGAAACATTTTCATAAAAAGCTCAAATTGGTAGTTGTCGCGCTCTTGTCGTTTCTCCTTCCTAAGTCTCGATGGGTAAGGCAAGGGTGGTGTGGGTTGGGGCATAGGCATAGCCTTTGGAATCTCGGGTTCCAATATGGGTGATGGGTCAACCGTAGGTGTGGCATGAGCGGTACTTTGTGGGCTTGAAATATGCTCCTTTTCGACCACCACCTCGGGTTCTTCCTCAATTGCTTCCTCCGTAGGAGCAATTGGTTGAGGAATCGGCTCCTTAAGTGTCTTACCACTACGTGTGGTAATCACTTTCATCTCACCCTTAGGGTTGGATATGGTGTTACTAGGAAGACCACTTGATGACGGTTTACACATTATTGCCTCAAACATAGACGAGATTTTATCTTCAAAATTAGATTGCCTCAATACGGCTTCGGTTTGCCTTTTCTCGGCCTTAAGCATCTCTTGTTTAATCTCATGTTGCCCTTGTTCCATCTTTTGTTGGTTTTGTTGTAACCTAGTGACATTTCCTTCCATCTTGTTGGTGTGGATTTTAAGTTCATTAGCTAACTCATTTTTCAACTCTTTCTTCAAGTCGTTTTTGAACTCGGATCTTAGGCTAATTATTTCTCTTTGAATGTTGTCAAACCTAGCATCATTACCACTAGCATATTCAACAAACTCACTTGGAAGATCTTTCAATGTTTGCAAACTCTTGTTGTTATTTTGAAAATCATTTTTGTTTGAAACTTGATTATTAGCCCCTTGATTCCCATAATTTCCCTTGTTGTAATTGTTCTTAAAACCAACTTGATTGTTGCGATAGTTGTTAGCATTTTGATTTGATCCAAAACCCGGTGGAGTCATTTGATTAGAGCGGGAAACTTGACCGTTTTGGTTGTAATTTCCCGTGGCCGCAAAGGCACTCGAAGTGTTACCACCGTTGGTAATGCACTCGGAGAAATCATGACCTCCACCACAATACATGCAAGAAACCTCAACCGCTTTAACCGTAGCGGGAGCACTTGGTTCACCAACTTTAAACTCAATCAAAAGTCCTTTCAACTTATCAAAAATCTTGTTTTCCAAGTTCGCCTCAATTTGGCAAGCATCGATGGTATTAGACAAAGAAGGTGAAGCCGAAGACGAAGCCTTACGAACACTAGACGTGCTACGAGGACTATACACCTTAGATCTATTTTCAATAATCACCAAAGCTTCCTCAACCGTTTTACACAAAAAATTACCACCCGCGGCGGCATTCAAATAATCCCTTTCATGATCATTAAGTCCATTGTAAAACGTGTCAATTTGATGCAAATCGGAAAAACCGTGATGAGGACATTCATGTAACATTTCCTTAAACCTATTCCAAGCCGTTGAAAAACTTTCATTAAATTCTTGTGAAAACTTTGAAATCTCGTTTTTCAAGTGCGTAGTCTTAGAGGGCGGAAAAAATTAGTTCACAAACTTAGACACGAGATCCTTCCACGTCAATATAGAATTGGGTGGCTCTTTCTCTAACCAAATTTTTGCGGGCCCCGCTAAGGAATACGGAAAAAGCATCATCTTAATCGAGTCGTTTGAAACATCCTTAAACTTGCAAGTAGCGGTAAGACGATTGAATTGGCGGATATGGTTGTGAGGATTGTCCTTCTCATCACCACGGAATTTGTTGTTTTGAATCATGGACAACAAACCCGTCTTAACCTCAAAATTCTCCGCAAGGATAGCGGGAATCACAATAGCCTCTCCATAACCCTCGGTGGGTGCTTGAAGTAACTCCATCATAGTTCGATTCGCCATGGTTGGTGCTTCTCTTACAATGGGTTCGTCAATAGGAGACTCCTCACTAGAATTGTTTGGAGTGATGGATTTGTTTTTTCGTTTACGAGCACGTCTTGCTTGATTTCGAGTTAGCATAAACGTCACGTACAACGAGGGGATGAGCAAAGAAGATTCTTTTTGGTGTTTTGTATTTTTTTAATTTTTTTTGTGGTTTTTGATTGTATTAACCTTTTTGGAACTTGGTGAAATGTATTAAGTAGACAATGAGTCCACAAATCTCCTCACTAATCAAATCTCTTGATTAACGAAGCCTCAAGGAATGAAAACGAACACGTGGAGTGAACGCCTTCGATGACTTTAGAACGATGGTGGAACACCAAATCGTTCAAGAGGGTTTAATCAAATTGAAACCAAGAAAATATATATGATACTTAGTAATACTTTGGGCGGCAAAACCCTCGATTCACTCTCACAATCAAATACTCACAAGCAAGCGGGGAAACGAGGCGGCGCGAAGCACTTAAGAGCCTTTTTCCTTAGGATATATTTTATAATATCCGCCTTATACCCACCTTATAGTTTGTATTTTCAAGATTAAGCTTCACGAAAGTATTTATCTATTTTTGCCTTTTTCTTTGGTTTGAGATTCGAATACAATGATTGGGTAATGACCTCCCAAGTCAAGGTTGTGATTGCTCACGTATTTGGATTACTTGTGTATATATTGTTCTACGTATACAATATAGTAATAATATTCACACAAAAACCGAAAAACGATAATACGTATTAGTAGAGTGCTACTAATACAAATACTAATTATGGTTAGTATAAAAACAACAATGCCAAATCAAAACACAACACGCCTCCCCGACAGCGGTGCCAAAATGATGTTGAAGTTTTACTACACTTTTAGGAAAAGGATGTAATAAATAGGGGCAAGTGAGCACGACGATTTAGGAAAACCGTGTGTGAATGACCCAATTAAGTTCGTTCTCAAGGAGGCTAGTGTGTTATGTGTGTAATGACTTGGATTAATTTGTGATTATATTTGTGAAAAGAAAAATAGAAAAGGGATTAGAAAAGAATGACGGTTATGAAGACGGATTAAACTAAGTCTAAAAAGGCGTATACGTAAAGTCGTAAAAACCACCAAAATTAAAATTTAACCCTAAAAATTCCTAAAAATCACCAAAAATCCTTAATAATAATCTAAGAGTTTACAAAAAATCAAAACTTGCAAAAACCTTTTAATTAATTTAATAATGACTTTTTAATGCTAATTAAAGCCCTAAAAATCAAAATTAATTATTAAAAAGCCCTAAACAAGATTTTCAAGTTTGTAAACCTCAAAAATACTCTAATTAAGCTAAAAACTATTTTTCAAAATTTTAAAACCAATTTAAACTATTTTTAAATAATTAAAAACTCCTAAAATCAATTAAATCTTAAATTAATTATAACAAATAATTAAAAGACCTAAAAAATATTTGGAAAGTTGCAAAAATCCTAATTAAGTATTTAGAACCTAGGAAAAATATAAAAACCTAGAAAATCAGACTTTTAATTTTTAATAATAAAATAATATTAAAATAATATTAAAAATCCAAAAATTATAAAAAATTCTAAAAACTTGCAAACTAGCTTAATTTAACCTAAATAACTCAGAAATGAAAGTGAAATTACCTAAATACCCCTATTGGGCCTAGAAAATGGGCCAAATCCTAAACAGTCCCTTATTGGGCTTAATTAAGGCCCAATAAGAAAAAGTGCTCAAAATAAGCTCAAAAAGCACAGGTTGACTCAAAATTTGATTTTAAACAACTTTTTCCAAAGGCCCAAAAGCTGAAAATGTGAAATAAGCTAACTTATAATAAGCAGCTTATTCTTAATGGGCTTTTTGGCCCATTAAGCTATAAGCTGATGCCATAAGCTAAAATTTAACACACAACCTTCTTTTGACCTAACAAAGACTTCTGTAAAAAGAAATTTCAAATAAGACCACTCAATAAGCCAGAAACAAGTCAACAACTTATTCACAAAACGACAAAATAGTCGTTTTTATGATCTAGACCACCTCAGAAGCTGATTCAAGTTGCAAAATGTTTCTTTTGACAAAACTAAGCTTAAAAACCAAAGAACTTTCAAATAAGCACACTCAATAAGCTGGAAAATCAAATAAGCACTTATCTTAAAAGTCAAACAAGTTGGTTTTCTAGTGAAAAGTCAAAGTCAAAGTCTGATAAGCTCCAGTTCACTTAAATGGGTCAAATAATGAAGATCTATTACAAAAAATAAGTTGTTGCAAGTCAGAATAAGCTAGAATAGCTTATTGATAAGCTGATGATAAAATTGCACTAGCAGGGGCTAGTTTTGGATGTTGAGCAGTGGGAACTTTTCCCACTGCTTGACTATTTTGACTTGTTGTCTTTAGTGACTTTTTCTTGGATTCAGTTTTCACAAAGGCACCCAATTGATCTTTGGATCAAAAGGAGTCAATAACAAGCAAAATAACACAATCACAAACAGCCAATTGATACAGTTTAATCAATTTATCACCAGATATAGCACAGACATGAACAATGAGCAGTTTAGCATTCAAGAGCAGTTTAAGAGCAATTCAGCCAACCAAATTCAACCAAATGCACACACAAGCTATAATAAACTCCAATAAGCAAGTCTAAACAGGTTTCATGCACTGGTTCAAAGAATTAAGCAAGATCCAAGCTATGAAAGTTACTGATGAACACTACACATGCAGATTTCTACTTTTGCTGATGTGTTTGACACACAAGCCAATTTCAACACCTCAAATCTTTCAAACAGGTTATGTTAACTTTGTTTAAACCACTTTTATCCCTAAGCATGCATACACACTAAGTGTTCCCAAAATCCTAGGTCTAAACAAGCAAAAACAAGGTCTTAATAGCAAATTGATCAATTCAAGTGTTCAAACCCAATAACTTGCAGCAAAACACTCTCAAACAAAGGTATATCAGATACAAAGCATAAACAACACTTTCCCTTAACACAAAATCAGATTACAAGCATAAATCAGTAGACCCAAACACCCCTTTAACTTTTTCAAATCAAGATTTTCAAAAGCAAAACAAGATTTCAGGCCAACCAAGCATCAATTAACACTCTAACAAGTCTAAATAACAGATTCAAGCAAGAACAAGCTACAAAATTCACAAGAACAACAGTTTCATACAAATATCACCAAAAATCACAATTTATGCAGATTTGGAGATTAAGTAAGCAAACCTCATGGATGTACATCCACACCCACGAATTTTGAGCTTATGTGCTAGCAAGAACAAGCACAAGCTTCCACAAAAGCCTGCTAAGATTCAACAAGGGTTAAGCACAATAACATGAAAAATCAGAAACTTGGAAAAAATCTTGATTGATGCAAACTTGTTACCCCACACTTGATTATCCCCAAGTTATAAGCCTCACCACACCTTAACCAACTCAGTTAGGATGCTATGATCAGCCCTATAGCCCAAGAATTCCAAGATTGGAACAAGACTTAGCAAAATATCAAGAAAATGAGGAAAATATGCAAACTTGTGCACACTCCTCTTTTGAAAACAGGTTTTTAAATTCAAAAGCAGTAAACTAAGAACATAAACAACAGAATAAAGGTGGCACTTGGTCTTTCTTCAAATCACTTAACTCAAATTCATAAAACTGAAAAAGGATTTACAAGTGTTTGAACAAAGGAAAAACCAAAAGCAAACGTCTAATGAAGCACCCTAAGGCCTTTATATAGGCATACAAATGACTAAGGAACAGCTAAAAACTTAAAACCCTAGTGCTTGATCTTCCAAAAATGCCCTTGAGGTCTTTGTCTTCATCTTGAATCATGTGACTGAATTTGGACTGTAGTTGAGGTGTGAGCTGTTGAAATAGCATCCAAGGGTGTAGATGAAGCTTAGAAAGTAAGCATGTTTCTCATACGTTGGATTGCTGCCATCTTTTTGGCAGTATGCATGGGTGTGGAGCAGGGGAGACACAAAGAGACAAATGGGGTGGTGAGGTGTCAAGTTTTAAGGTTGGGTTGTGATTATAGGACCCTTAATCACAAATCTGCACATTATGGGAGTTTAATTGTTGGTAATTAGTGAATGCCCAATTTTTGCCAAGAACACCAAGAACATGTTTTTAATCCGTTTGGTTTTTAAATTGGGTGTTTAGCGCCAGTTTAAACTAATCTGTTAGGATTAGTTTAATGAATAAATGTGAGTGGATGGTGAGGTGGAAGCAGGGAGCAATGTGATTGGTGGAGAGGTGGTAGTGGGGCACGTGTCACCCCACTACTGGTTAAGGTATCTATTGTGTCGCCCAGGTTTAACCCCTCACTTCTTTCCCTTTTGACATTTGCAAACAAAACTCCATCAGCGCCCATTTAAGCCGTATCAACTTTGGACTTTTTACATTTTTGGCCCATAAACTTTTGTAACATGAATTCAGGGGTATTTCTTGCCATAATTGAATTCTTCAAGGGCTGGTTTGGTATTTTCTTCAAAGGTAATGGTCTTGACTTGTATGATTGTCATCTTGGAGGACTGAAATTGCCAAGTCTTGATAAATGAGGGACCATTTTTGCCAATTGTTGAAAGTTGAGGGTCCTTTTTGTAATTTTGGATTTTTCAAAGGACCAATCTTGTCATTTCTTGTACTTTGAAGGACTTCATGATATATTTGACTTTGTGGATGATATTGATTGACAATTTAGCTTTGTTGAGGGGCTAAACTTGCCAATTCTTCAAAGTTAAGGGCCCTTTTGGTTATTTTGACAAACTTTAGGGACCAAACTTGTAATTATGAGGATACAAGGGTATAAAGTGTCAATTCTTCATAATTGGAGGACCCTTCTTCATAATTCTTCAAATCTTCAAGGGTTGATCTTGGGAAAGTCTTCACTAGGGCTTGGTTCATTGTGCGGCTTCGTTTCCCGTGTTCGTTTTTGTATGATTCTTGTGATCTTTTGTCATTATCTCAATATCCGTACCTAAAATTCACAAGCAACAAACACAAGCATATATTTGGGTATTTTGATGATATTTAATGCATTTTAAGCCCTATTTGGAAGATGAGACTATGTATAAAAGCAGTCTCATCATGATAACTAGAAAGCAACAGTGGTTTAATTCTTAACAGAAGTTAAACACGTTCCAGGCCTCTACGCAATATCTTAGTGATCTTGCCAGAACACTCAGAGTGACACTCTATAGTGTTCACAGTGATGAGTGGAAATCCTTCTAGTGTTAACCTCAAACAGCACTTGGTAGGTAACTTGCAAGATTCAATATGAATCGAGCTCGTGACAACTAGAAAGAAACGATGGTGTGATTCTTTAATGAATCAAACTTGTTCCAGGAATCGGAATTGACGGCTTCAATCATACGGATAATTTTATCCAAATGATTCACTCTTTACGTTCGCGGTCAGCTTTGGACGGTCGAGTAAAGAGAACGGGTTTACCCGCGAAATCTTGTCAAGGAGATTTTTAATTAAATCTACCTGCCACAAGTACGATATTTAATATCGTCCAACGGTCTTCACCGACCGGAGGTAAAATGCTACTGAAATAGAATGAAATGTTCAAAGCCATTGTTCGTGTCTACTTATGTTGCGGTATTTGAAGATGGTGGCGTTGCAGAATACGAGAAAACTTCGTCCCCGCATGCATATACTTTATGCACTTAATACTTCATCTAATTCTAGAAAGCCTAAAATCAAGTCTTCCGCTGTATCGAACTCTGAAGCTTTCAAGAATTACGAAGGTATAAGTATGTGGGAAATGCGGTCACGAGGAGGCCAAAATCACAAGTGATGGATGCACAAGATCAAGGCAAGAGATTAATGCTCAAGATTGATATCAAAGATCACATCAACATGTTCACCAGAAAAGAAAAAGAAAAGAAAAATAAAAGAAAGATGAAGACTACGAGCTCAAGACAAGCATAGTATGCTAGGTTTATATTATTATTGTAACTTGGGTAACGCCCTTTTTTGGAGTGACCTCCCTTAGGGGGGAGATTGTTGGAAATACGTTTTACGTATTTAGGAAGATTCGGTCACTCCGACAATATATTAAGTAGTAGCTCGTAGTTTAGTTACTTTACATTAAGTAAACATGGAAAGGCCCAGTCCATGGAACGTATGGACGGCCCAATATGTAAGCCTAAGCCCATCACAAGGCTTGGGTATATAAACCCTCTCCTTAGTTGGAGAGGGTGTGGTTTCATTCATAAAAACACATAGTTTCTCACTTTCTCTCTCAAGAAGTGTGTGTGAAATCTACCAAGTTTCTATCTCTTTCTCTCTCTAAACATAAGCAAGATTTACAATATCTTACACTTGAGTTATAAAACGCCTTCAAATTCTAAAGTCGAGGGAATGAACGTGGTGACCAAGGAAAAGAGTGCACACCCACGTGTACCTCAAATTCCATCCACGGTTCAAAAAGAGAGCTTCATTGACCTTACGAAAGTAACCCTTGAAGAAACTTGTGCTTCGATTCTTCTACGCTAACCTAAAGGCATATACCGAGAAAGGAAGAAGATCCGGGCCAATTTCTTTTACCTTATGATTTTCCCAAGATTAAGGGATGTATAGCACTTGCCTATTTAGGTGCTATAATCAATATCATGCCTCATTCTCTTTGGAAATTGATGAGATTACCTAATCTTATCCCCACGAACATGACAATCGAGCTAGCAAATTGTACACCATTAAAACCAATTGGAATAGCCGAGGATGTTTATGTTAAATTGGAAAGTTTATTTTTCCCACAGACTTCTTCATTTCCGATTATGAGTGCGATCCTAAATGTCCGATTATTTTAGGTCGACCATTTTTACGACGGCTTGTGCCATTATCGACGTTCACAGTGGAAAATTAAATATTAAATATGGGCAGGATGAAACGGACTTTTTCGCGAGTAGATCCCAAATTTAAAATGATCAAAGTAAAACCGAGATTCTGAAAACTAATGATTTCAAAATTCATACTTTGGCGGAAAAAAAGAGGCTAGATTCATGTTTTGAAATAATTAAAAGCAATAGTTTTAGAAATGAGGATTTTAACGATAAATAATACGTTTACTTAATTGAAAAGGTTATTCGTAAATTTATGGATGAAAAATCATTTTGGGATGTATTCGGCGAAACAAGTGAACAAACAATTCCGAAGGGAGACGTTAGTGCCATCACGACAATGACAAATATGGACTCGTTTTCACCACCTTCGAAGGAACACGTCTTTGAGGCTTCAACTTCTAATTCCATTGAAATGCCTCCATTTCCTAGCCCAATATCCATTGAGGCTAAAGGTTTTATAGACACCGATCCTCTTATCATTGTAATGTCACCTAAGCATAGTCATTTGACTTGTAAGATCATGGTTGTGAGTTCTCACATCGACACTTTCTTTGATGATGACGATGAGGACGATTTTACCGAAATCGATCACATACTCAAAAATCCACAAGCTATTTTTGATTCTCCCAAAAAGAATTCTTCGTGTGGTGAGTAGGATGATTTTGAATTCGAGCCCGAGATTGAGGAAATTATTGAACGAGAGCTATCTCTTTTACCTCCACTTCCACCTACAAGTGAGGTAGATTTTTCCAATATCGAGGCCGAACTTGATGAGTTGGAACGTCTTATTTTTAATGTCGAGCTAACTCACGTGACCCAAAAACCCATTCTCGAGGAGTTACCTAATCAACACTCCTCAAATGAGAATGACGTTTACCACATTCGTGAGATCTAACTTATCAACGATCCCTACCAAAGAATGATGGTTTTATGCTTGATCGTGATCTGTGACAATCCGTCAATTTATGGTTGATATTTTATTCTCAGATATTATTTAAAAATATTATTTTAATGTTATATTATGAACTCACTTATTTTTGGGAAGAAATTTGGATTTACGTCTTGAAGTAGCATCGACTACGTCTAAACCGGAGGATTCTACGTTACGTGCTTACGTTTACATACACCGTTTTTGGTGACAGTCCGACATTTCAGAAAAATAAATTTGTCCATGGATATTATTTTGGAGTTTTAAATTTGTGTTGGTTCATAAACACACAAATTTACGAGAAGAGATTAGGACTTACGATTTTATTTTAACGTCCTTTACGACTAAACCGGAAACCTTAGGATTACGTATTTACGTTTTCGAACTCCGTTTTTGATGAAACAATTTTTATTAGATTCGTTTTGTGTCGTTGATTCATAATTTATAAAATCGTTTTTCGTAAAACGACCCGAGGGCACGCAAATCGAGGAAACTAGAATTGAGGAGTACCCGTAAATAAATTGGGATGAGACAAGTGGGACACTTGCCCCACCCCCACTATAACTAGCCATATTGTGACACCACATTAACCTTGTGTCAAGTCTTACACAAGTTGCTTACACATGTTAAGTAAGCTTAACTTGTAAGCTTTTACACCTCAAAAACCACTAGCTAAAACCATTATACACATTCAACACATGCAAACCACCTCAAAATCCTCTCATATCTCTCTCTTAGTTCTTCCAAACTTAACCCAAAAACATCCCATTTAATCCATTTTAACCATAATATCTTGTGTTATTCACACATATGATGAAATCCTTTTGAAGCCCTATTGATTGGTGGTGATTATAACATCCAAGGAGGAGTTTCCATGGAGTCTTGGGGCTGATTTTCCACAAGGAGTTTATGAAGATTGGTGGTCTTGAAGATGGTCTTGGTGCATCACAAGTTTCTCCATCAAAATTCATGTTTTGATCAACCTACATCATCATGGTGGTATAAAGATTGTTCTCCTCAACTTCTTGTTATTTTTGATTATGTAAACTTGTATTTCTTTTACTTATGTATATGTATATGATGATTAATGATGATTAAAAATATTATGTGGGGATTTGGTGTTGATAAACATGCTTAAAAATATGAAAGACTATAAGAAACAAGGCTAAAATCTTGTTTAAATTTGTTGGTTGTATAAAACAGTAAAGAATCAAATGATGAACTGATAAAAATGGCATAGATTAATGGATTTACAGTAAGCTATGGGTCTTGTACACATGTGAGAGTTGGCCATGCAATGGAATCATTGTAATGAGTAAGATATGGTCAAAACAAATTTAGAGTACCAATCTGAGTTTACTGTTTTGGACGATTTTTAGAAAATACTTAGAAGATGATTCAACAGTAGCTATAGATGAGTTTAATGGAGCACATATCATGTAGTTTATGTGATAAAAATTTGAGCTTATATCTCCATATAGAACTCTAGATATGGCAGTTTTGGTGAAGATGAAGATAAAAATCAGATTTTGAGAATTAATGTTTATTATTATTATATAAGCACTCAAAATTATATTGTACAAAATGTAAAATCAAAACCCACTAACTTATGGATTTTATTTATATAAATATGTAAAAGGTTAAATAAGTGTATAAATTATAAAAATGGTAGTGGAATAATACTTATAAGTAATAAAAACTATAAACTTGATTTTTACGACTTTTTCGGCTATTACCGTAAAATTAACGTTTTTCGCCAATTAAAACTTAGACGATCAAACCCGTCTAATGTAAAGTTTTTAAAAGTCATATACTGATATATAAGTATCTAAAACAAGTAAAAACCGATAAAACCCGAACTATAGGACATACGGACATTAACGAGCTAAGTAAACATATTGGACTAATAATTGGACTAAATAAGTTAAACACTTACAAAAAGAACTTATTGGACGTAACCCATTTAGGCCCAACTTGTAAAGTGTAGATACTGATAATATAAGTATAACATGGATTAATACAAGTTAAAGAACTTATAATTGTTGATCCCAAACTTAGATCGATTAAGCTTTGTGTATACGAGATTAGATCAAGTAATACACGTAGAGAAACCTTTGCTTATGAATAAAGTAACTAAGTGTTATGCGGAATTAACACTTAATCTAAAACACAAAGATGTTAAACAAACTTTCACTTGTATTAGAATGATCGAACTTGATTACAATGAAAGAGGTTTAACTTGTGAAAACTTATGACAACTGATATCAAACATTAACCTAAAAGATCTTCTTTTATAGATTAAGAAGTCTTGTACAATAAGCTACGAATCAACTATTCTAGGTAAAGATAATAATTGAAAATACAATGTCGAGCTTATCTTTACCATACATAAATAAAGAAACAAATAAACAAAAAGATTCGTATGAAGATATATTCCATCAGTGCTAGTCTTCAAGGCTGTCAGCGTTGACTTCTTCAAATGTCAACGCTTGGCTGTCAGCGTCCAATGTCATCTTATCAACGCTTGAATTCTTCCTATCAGCGTCTAGTGAACTGACCCATAATTTATTCCCAACAATCCTCCCCTAAACTTGATATCTATTCCAATGATCAAGTTTCTGAATAAAAACTTAAGGCTTAGGAGGAATCTTACAAAAACTTCTTATGTTGGTGATAAACATATCTAATCAAGTCTTTGGCCACGTCACTAGTGTAATCAATCTCCAAGGGTGTCTCCTTCATCTTCTCCAATACTTCTTTGGACAAGAAATAGTCAGCATCCACAAGTAGATACTCTGAAAACTTTGTAGAGCTCAAATGAAACACACCACAAGTAGAATAAAGCCTCCAATGAAGACCACTGAGGTCATCTTCAAGATCCTTCCATATGGCAGGATCTGCTTCCCTTGGACCACACAAAGTCAAAAATGTGTGCCATAGTCTTATTCCATTTGCTGAAGTAGGTGCTTCAGCTGTATACTTGGCCTCTATCAATCTCCATAGATGCACCAAGTCTTCTCTGTCTATGCTTGCAAAGATAGAAATAATTGAAGTGAGAGTGTGTACCTCCTTCCCAAACCTGCCAATCTTCCAAAATCCACACTCATCTTCATCAAAACTTATGATTGGATTTCTGTCATCTAGAGGTACTACATTAACCAAATATGAAGCTTCCAATGGAGAAAGTTTGAGATGCTTCCTTATGACAGTTTCAGTTGGATAATACACATCCATATTTTTGGGAAATTGGAGAGGATCTCCTTTCTTCACTGGTCTTTGAGCAATCCTCATCTCCTTTTCAATCTGCATTTCCTCAGCAAGCTCTTGTTTCCTTTCTTCTGAAAGAAACTGTAAGACATTATGTTCTTGCACATTCCTCCAAATAGGATGTGCCCTGTACTCTAGCTCCTCAAAAGATAAAGCCAGCAACTTCTTATATGTCCATCTAGGTTGATGACATATAAGAAACTTGTAATACAACTGCCTTCTATCTCTTTTAAGCCAAGTCTTGACCTCTTGTGCATTAAACCTCAAAATCACCTTTATATCATCTTGTACCCTGAGAAGAATTTCCAACCCCCAAATTTGATCTGATAAGCTCATCCCTGGGTTGTCCATTACCTTGTCTTCCCAAGCATGGTACATTCTGGTGATTTCTGGAAGGTCCCAATCAACCTGTTTCTTCAAATCACTCAATCTTTCTCTTGCCAACTCATCCCCATATTCAAGTCTTTCTGGATCTTCAATGATTTGAACACTTGAATCTGAGCTATCTCCTTCTTTTTCATCACCACTCTCTTCCTCACTCTCAGAAGTGGCAACAAATGGTGATCTACCACTCCTCTTCAAATCTTTTTCCATAAGTTGTGCAGCCAACTGTTCATCAAATGCAATTTGTGCTGCATCTTTCTTTGGAACATCTTCTTCAACCATAATCCCCTTACCCTTGTCTTTTGGATCAATAATAGGTAAGGTAGAAGAAGAAACATGTGTGGACACATCTTTGATGATTGCTGATGACTGGAATACATCAACACCACCTGCAACTTTGTCAGCGTTCAAGTTACCTTTATCAGCGCCCCGATTACCTTTGTCAGCGCTGGATGTGTCAGCGTTCAAACCTGTATCAGCGCCCATTGTTGCTGTGAAAGATCCTTCCAAGTTCAATGGAGTTACCTTGGATGTATCAATAATTGGGTGCTTCTTCAAGTTGGTGAGTGCTTCAGCAACATTTAAAGATTCACTAAATTGTGAACTCTTCTCACTGGCTGTATGAATCAGCTCATCCTCTTCATCCTCCCCTTTGGAAGATTCCTCCATTCTACTCCTGCTACTAGGATTCTCCAAAATAGTTACCCGCTCCCTCAATACTTGGAGTTCGCGGCCCTGATTATTGACAATTTGTACAAGGCTGACATTTTGCTTTTGCAAGCTAATGACAGCAGCCGTCAATTCATTCAATGTCATAGGTTCCAATCTGCCCTCAGCTAGAATGGGAATTTGACCTCCCAAAATAGAATCACAGGGCATGGATGAGGTCTTAATGGTGTTGGGACTGTCTTGACCAGCATCTAAGCGTGTGCCAATAGCCCCAGCCTCATCCATGTCACCAGCCACACTTGTGGAGGTGGTTCTCTCTGCTACAAGGCTAGGACCACTAGAGGAGAACACTCCAGTAGTCCTTTGGCGTTTATTCAACCTAGATTGTAATGGGGTGGAAGATGAGGTAGATTGTGTGGGTGTTGGTTGGTTAAGGGGTGTTTGGGATTGTTCAGGAATGTCATCAGCGTTGGGATTGGCTGTGTCAGCGCCAACATTTTGAGTGTCAGCGTTGACATTGGGTTGGTCAACGTTCATGTGGTCAGGTGAAGGTAATGGTTCAAGGATAGGCTCAAGTTGAGGTGCAGGGTCTGGTTGTGGTTGAGCAGCCTGAATTACTTCAAGCATGGCTTGGGTGAGAGGTATAGATCTGTTTGTGGAGCTCATTTTGTCAAAAATGGTTTTCTTTTGCTTAGGGATCTCATAAAAAGTGTCATGATCCCTAGTACAATATGCTTGTAAATCAAACACCATTTACAAAAATCTTGGGTAAGCCAAAGTCATTTTACTTCCCTTATTTTTACACATCCCTTCAAAAATCATTTTTGAAAAATTATACTTAAGCCCACGTGACATACAAACCAAAGCACTTGCAATGGACCTGTTTATTTCATTAAAAGCAGTACATTTTGGACTTAAGCATTGAAGAAGGACATGTATCAAATATTTCCAATCCGAGGGAAATTCCTGCTTATGATATTTATTTAAAGTTTTACCAGCAGGAATAGGATAACCCAATTCCCTAAGACCATGTTCTATTGTTGCAATGGCAAGGGTAGTCACACCATCAGCGTCATCAAGACGCAAAGCTTGGCGAACCAAGGCTTCAGTGACCACCTATGTTCTTCCATGAACAGTAGATGTTAATGTGGTCACTCCATTAGCTGTTGTGGAACTGACATTGTTCCAAAACTGTCTAATGTGTGCGACAGGGACTAGTGGTTCATGAGAAAGTGCATACCTTATTGAGGATGCATTTAAAAATGCCACCATTTGTGAATACTGAGGGAACAAATCATTATCAGCGGCCAAGTAAGCTATCATATTATGTTGGCTCTTGAACTCCAATGTCAGATTGTTTGAGTTGAACTTTGGTGCCATGTTGAAAGCTGTTTAGGTTATGTGATATGGGAAAAATCTAGGAGAAAAATGTTAGACAAGAAAATATGAATACCCAGAATGAAAAGTTTAGCCAAATTTATAGGAGAGATGCATGATTTGGATTGGTCAAAAATGAGGCAGTTATATTCAAAGAGTAATGATGAAAATATTGAATCAAATATAACTTATCTCATGCATTAATTAAAAGTAACAACTCCCCAAAATTACGGCCAAAGATTTAGTCAAAAATAACAACTGGGTATGGCCCACTAGGTGTCAACGGTCAAAAATAGGCCATCAACGCCCAACGGCTATATTTTCTTGTCAGCGTTTGCGTAAAGCCTTGTCAGCGTCACGATTGGACGTAACAGCGTTTGGAGAAAAACTTGTCAGCGTCTAAAAATAAAAATATTTAAAAACAAAAAGACCGTAACAAAGTAATTTATCCTAAGGGAAATATCTTGCAAGTTGATAATAATTACTGGGCGGCAAGCACTGTCCACTTATGCACACTTGCTTAATCAAGATAGACACAAATGTCCTCAAGTGTCCCTTGCTAACCAAAATACTTACCAACAAAGTTATTTCATAAAATCCTTTGTAACTCCCAGGTAAACCCATAACAAAAATATTCCCAAGTCTCCCAACAGACCACAACCAATTCTAGGCCAAAAATGTCTTGGCAGCATGCACAGTTTGTCAACTTTGCATGCTACAGTGCCTCATGGTTTAGTAAAACTAACCCATACTCACCTGTGGACACAATCTAGAACTGTGATAAGAGTATTATAAGAATACCCAAGAGTCCTAAAGGTTCCTTAAACCTCCCCTTAAACTATGATACATGAGTTTCTCAAAATATATATGAACATTAAAAATTTATGTCAAGATAGGAATAAATATTCCAACCATCATCCATAAACAAAAACATGTCCAAATAGCTCTTCAAAGATCCATAAGCAACTCTGTATCCAATGGCATAAAGCTACCACCACCTACACATTTAGATTGAAAACCACAAAACTAACATTGTTGCTGACAACGCCCCGACAACACTTATCAGCGTTGAAGGAACTCTTGTCAGCGTTAGACAATAATATCTCTAACAACGGCAAAATAACACTTGTCAGCGTTACATTTACCTTTGTCAGTGTTAGAAAAATAAAGTGGAAAAATCTAAATCATCACAAAGACCAATAACAATGCATTATCCTGTACATACTTTTACAAAAAGGTTCCAAAACACATATTAAGTGAGATTAACCATTCCAATATTTGTTACCAATTATTGAAATCTTCCAGTATCAAAAGGTTTAGTTAATAAATCAGCCACATTATCTTCTGTGTCTACCCTATCTGGTTGTATTAAACCTTTCTCAAAGCAATCTCTTATAAAATGATGTCTAATTTCTATGTGTTTGGTTTTAGAATGATGTACAGGATTTTTAATAATGCATAAAGTACTGTTATTGTCTACAAAAATCTTGGTATGCATGAAATTATACCCATAATCCAACAGCTGGTTCTGAATCCATAAGACTTGTCCACAACAAGCAGCTGCAGCAACATATTCTGCTTCAGTTGTAGAGTTTGCCACCACTGTTTGTTTCTTGCATTGCCAAGATATCAATCTACTCCCAAGAAATTGACATCCACCAGTTGTGGATTTCCTATCAAACTTGTCACCACCATAGTCACTGTCTGAATATACAATAAGCTCCAATGGAGAATCTTTTGGGTACCATAAGCCAAGATCTGGATAACATCTTAGGTACCTAAAAATTCTTTTCACAGCAAAAAGGTGACATTCTTTGGGAGTCACTTGATGGCGTGCACAAGCACACACAGCAAACATGATGTCAGGTCTTGAGGCTGTAAGATACATCAATGAACCAATCATTGATCTATAGTGCCTAACATCCACATCCTTTCCAGCTCCAATTTTTCCCCAAGGGTGTTCCCTATCCATAGGAGTGGAAGCACTCTTTTCATGTGGAGAAAAACCAAATTTCTTCAAGATTTCAGCTACATACTTGTCTTGGGAGATGAAGATACCATCCTCTTTCTACTGAACTTGTAATCCTAGAAAGAAGTTCATCTCACCCATTGCACTCATCTTGAATTTATCTGTCATAAGCTTGGAAAAGCCTTCACTCATCTTTGGATTTGTAGATCCAAAAATGATATCATCAACATAGACCTGAACAAGTAAGACATCCTTACCTTTCTTCTTTGTGAACAATGTTTGATCTATGGTGCCCCTTTTAAAACCATTTTCCACCAAGTAGGTGGACAGTGTACCATACCATGCTCTTGGGGCCTGATGAAGTCCATACATAGCTTTCTTCACTCTATAAACCTTGTCTGGATTCTCAGGATCTTCAAAACCAGGAGGTTGCATAACATATACCTCCTCAACAATTGTTCCATAGAGGAAAGCACTCTTCACATCCATTTGATAAACAGTGAAGTTCATACAAGAGGCATAAGCTAGAAAAATTCTTATAGCTTCAATTCTTGCAACAGGAGCAAAGACCTCTTCATAATCTATACCTTCCTCTTGTGTATATCCCTGAGCTACCAAACGTGCCTTGTTTCTGACCACAATACCCCTTTCATCTTTCTTGTTCCTTGGAACCCATCTTGTCCCAATTGGTCTCACATATCTAGGACAATCAACCAGCTCCCAAACATCCTGTATAGCAAATTGGTGAAGCTCATCCTGCATTGCTTCCACCCAACTAGGTTCTTTGAGAGCATCAAAAATCTTCTTGGGTTCCTGTTGTGACAGAAAACAGGCAAACAAACATGTTTGTACAAGAGGGGTATCAACCTTCTTGTGGATATTAGCAATGAAGCTATCATGAGTCTGGTGAGATCTTCTAGTTTGAACAAGAGTCATGATATTCCCAATGATTTGAGAGGGAGGATGATTCTGCAAAGTAGATCTAGGAATTCCATTTTCAAGAATTCTGTTGTCTTCAATATTATCCTCCATGTTGCTAATATCTTCTTCAGACTCTCTTCCATCTTGAACCTCTTCATTTATTCTTGAAGGTTCACCTTGTTCAAAAGTGGATGATACAAAATACTCATAAGTGTTGTCAACGTTGGATTTTTGCTTGTCAGCGCTGGAATTACTTTTGTCATCGCCAGAATCATTGTTGTCAACGTTTGAGCCATCAGTGTCTGAAGTGGTCTTGTCAGCGCCAGAATTGTTGTTGTCAGCGCCTGAATGACCATGCATGTTATCAACTGGTGGTATTGAAGAACCACCTTTATCCTTTCTAGCAGCAGCAGCAGCAGCATAATACTCATCTGTCCATATAGGAAGTGTAACATATTCTTGTGTGGGAGATGACTCAACTGCTGGTGGTCCATCCTTCTTAGCAACCTGTGTACCTGAAACATTACCAATTCTCTTCTCCAAAACACTTGAAGTTACCTTCACAATATCTGGATTAGTAACAGGCATATAATTTAAAGCTCTAGATAAAGGTTCCAAGTCAAACAACCAATTTGGACCACTTTCAGGATCACTAGGTTTACTCTCTAAAAACCTAACATGTACTTTCTCAAGTATACGTTTTTCCTTTTTAATGTAAACTCTATATCCTTTGCTCTGCACTGAATAACCCATGAAATAGCCTTCATCACCTTTTGCATCAAATTTACCTAGGGCATCACTAGTTTCTAAAACAACTACATGACAACCAAAAGGCTTGAGAAAGCCAATATTTGGCTTCCTTCCCCAAAGTAACTCATAAGGTGTCTTATTATGTATTTTGTTGACCAATGCCCTATTTTGAACATAACAAGCTGTGTTAACAGCTTCAGCCCAAAAGGCTATAGGAAAGTGGGCATCAGCCAACATGGTTCTGGCTGCTTCAATTAGGGTTCTATTCTTCCTTTCAGCAACCCCATTTTGCTGTGGGGTTCTAGCTATGCTAAACTGCCTAGTAATCCCTTTCTTGGCACAAAAATCATCTAACAACTGATTTCTAAACTCACCCCCATTGTCACTTCTAAGAATTTTGACCTCATTACCATTCTTCTTTCCAATCTGGGTAATGAAATTAATCAAACTTTGGGCAGTTTCACTTTTCTTGGCTAAAAAGAAAGTCCATGTAAACCTGGAAAAATCATCAGTGATGACAAAACAATATGATTTACCCTTCAAACTTTCTATATTAGTTGGACCAAAGAGGTCCATATGCAATAAGTGAAGTGGTTTAGAACTAGAGTGCACCTGTTTAGATTTGAATGAGACCTTGTGCTGCTTGCCCTTAAGACATGCAACACAAGTGTGGTCATTGTGGAAAGCCTTTTCAGGCAAACCATCAACTAAACCAAGTCTCACAAGTCTATTGATATTTTTAAAGTTTATGTGCCCTAATCTCCTGTGCCAAAGATTACTTTCATCTACTGAAGCTTGAGCATAAAAACATGACATCATTTTATTATTCATCTTAATCCCATTAAGATTCACATTATATATGTCTTTATGCCTTGGTGTTCTAAATTCTATGTATTTCTCCTCAGGGAGCTTGTAATCTTTGCTTAACACCAAGCACTCAGTATCTGTGAAAAGAACCTTATTTTTGTTATCACACACTTGTGATACACTAAACAAATTATAATCCAGTTCTTTTACCAGGAAGACATTCTCAAAACGTAGATTATTGGTGATAAGGGTTCCTTTTCCTGTGATGGTGCCATAGCCCCCTCCAAAGTATACCTTATCACCATCTTGAATAGGAGTGAAGTTCGTCAGATAGTCTTCCTTTCCTGTCATGTGCCTTGAGCATCCACTATCCCAATATCCATAATCATTGATCTTCTTCTGAATGCCCTGCACATAAAGAAAACACATTAGTTTTCTTTGGGAACCCAAGCCTTGGAAGGCTTGGATTCATCAGGTTGTTCAACAAGAACAGACTTGGTTCTTATAACAACCCCATTTTCATCCCTTTTTGGATGAAATGCCCAGTTAACCCCAATTGGTCTTGACATGACCTTTGAAATATAATGAAACCTGTTGCATGTCATAGAAAGACCAGTAGAATTAGGGTTTTGGTCTTGTTTTGGTCTCCATGATAAGCTAGTAGAAGCTTTAGACCCATTTCCCTGTGGTTGCAAATACCTAGGTTTGGCAGTGTGTCTGGCAGCGCTGAAATTGCTCTTGTCAGCGCCCCGATTGCCTTTATCAGCGTTAAACCTAGGGTTTGCTACAGGAACCCATTGCCTATTGGACCAAGTGTTTGACTTTTGGAAAGGTCTTGGGCCATGTGTGTTAGACCCTCTAGAAAAGAATGGGGCTGGTCTAACAACTTGTGAACTTTTGTTCACAAAGGTATTGGGTCTGACAGTGTTTGACCTATGTTGACTTTTGTCAGCGCTGAAATGGTTCCTATCAGCGTTGACATTGGAAGCGTTGACACATTTGTATGCCAAATGTGAAAAGCTACCACAAGAGTAACAAGCTTTTCTAGACATAGTCTTAGGTCTAGAAGCAAAGAAGCCTGTTCCATGGTTACTAACTTGGCTTTTTGGTGACCTAGTATTCCTATACATCTCTGCATACTTAACACTAGGTTTTCTAACAGTTTGTGGGCCAAGGTCAACAGCTTTGCCAGTGGTTGGGTGTGTGATTTTGATAGGTGTAGGATCATGGCTCGTGATTGGTGTGGGCTCATTTGGACTTTCACACAACAACCCTCCTTTAACAAACAAAGTGTGGTTAGCTTTCTTCCACTCATCTAGGTCAGTCAGTTTTTGTTTATATTCTTCAACTGGGGAAGCCACTCTAGGTGGAGGAATGAATTCCTTCTCTTGGAGTTCTAGCAAGCCAGTCCAAGATAAGTCCTTTGATTGGACACCATAGAAATCCCCAGCTGGTGGTGGAACACCAGTATAATCTTTCATCCCAATCCCACTCATGTCCTTAGAGTCTCTTTGTTTACTAACACACTCTCCTAGGGATTGTGTGGCCTTATCAAATCTCTGGATTTTAAGACTCACATTATCTTTATTTTTGTTAGCCTCATCTAACTTAGCTATCAAATCAAGATTAACCCTGTTTGTGATATCTTGAATATCTTTACTTTGATGTAACTCATGATTTAAGATATTTATTTTATCCTTTAAATCAAACTCCATTTTCTTATACTCAGCTACTGTCCTTTCTGTTTGGGTGAGAGCAATTTGATAATTAGATACTTTGCATCTTTCAGCACTTGCCTCATCTAATAATTTTACTATCTCTTGATTTAGTTTTTCAGTATTTAAACGACAACCCTTAGAACAGAAAGCATCATCATATACCTCATTATCTGATGAAGAGGAGGAGTGTGCCATGAGAGCATATTCAACATGCTCTTCTTTAACTTCAGCAACCAAAGCTCTGTCTTCTTCCTCATCCTTAGCCAAAAAGTTCCAGCTCCAGTCCCATCCTCCAACACCATCAATTTGTTGAACAGCTATCATGGCCTTGGAATCTTGGCTCTTAACCATTTGGCTTGAAGGCTTACCAGCATCAGATCTTCTTGGAGATCTACATTCCCTCATAAAGTGCCCCATACGATGACAGTTGTAGCACTCAACTTTGGATTTGTCAAATCCAGCAACATCCTTAGCATCAAAGGTCATCTTCTTCTTGAACCTTTTATTAAACCTGTTTGCTCTTAAACTTACAAGAGCCATAGTCCACTTGATGTCCATCTCTTCCAATTGTTCATCACTTATCTGCTCAAGATCTTCATATGTAATCCTTGAATCACTGGGCAAAGAAGCAATGAATGCACACACAATATCTAGATCTAAACCAACAGGTTTAATTCTATCAGCGCCAAAGTTGTGAGTGTCAACGCTTGAGTATGAAGCGTTGACAGGACATGATCCAGCGCTGACAGACTGTGTTCCAACGCTGATAGGATGTGATCCAGCGTTGACACATTGAGATCCAGTGGCTGGATGTCCATAGGAGTTCATGGAATCAAATTGACCTTCACTTTGTGAGAAAAAGGCCATGTTGCTACTGGAAGATTTATTATCACTCTCCAAAAGCCATTCATTCTCCAACAGTCTTAGTTTGTTGAAGATGTCATCAAACCTAGAGGTTTTGTGGGTGTTATTGACAAGAATGGATCTTGACTCAATCTTCCATACATCACCAAGGCTTTTGAGAAAAGTAGCATTCAAGTCAGGGTCATCAATCTGTGTTCCCATGAAGGAAAGTTGACTTGTAATGTCAAGCAGTCTACTTCTCACACTGCTGAGATTCTCATTGGGTTGAGCCTTAAAGACAGCATACTCATGCATGAGTTGCTTCTTCTTTTCTTCTTTTGTGTCAGCATTGCCACCATGTGCTACTTCAAGAGCTTCCCAAAGCTCTTTTGCAGACTCAAAGCATTTGTACTTGTGCTGATTCTCATGACCCAAGGCGTGTTTCATGATGTTCAAAATTTTCATGTCCACCCTTTTCTTGGCTATATCTTCAGCAGATACAGCTCTTCCATCTTCAGGCCTTTCCTTCTTATCAGCTTCAGGACAATTGGGAACAGCTACCCTTGCAGCAATAGCATTAGTAATCTTTTGAGCTTTGTTGAATGTGTTCCCATATTCAACAATCTCCCAAAGAGTGTAGTCATGGATGGCTACATATTGCTCAAAATTCGACTTCCAAAGCTCGAAGTTCCTGGCATCAAACATGGGAATTTTGATACTAGGGTTTGTGGTGTTGTTTTGTAGCAAAACAGGAGCAGGAGGTTGGTCTGTGCCAGACATGATGTTTTTAGGGTTTGAGAATTTTAGGGTTTTAGGGTTTTTGGTGTTTTAGGGTTCTTGCGTTACTTAAAGATCAAAAGTTTCTCAACAAGCTCTGATACCACTTGTTGATCCCAAACTTAGATCGATTAAGCTTTGTGTATACGAGATTAGATCAAGTAATACACGTAGAGAAACCTTTGCTTATGAATAAAGTAACTAAGTGTTATGCGGAATTAACACTTAATATAAAACACAAAGATGTTAAACAAACTTTCACTTGTATTATAATGATCGAACTTGATTACAATGAAAGAGGTTTAACTTGTGAAAACTTATGACAACTGATATCAAACATTAACCTAAAAGATCTTCTTTTATAGATTAAGAAGTCTTGTACAATAAGCTACGAATCAACTATTCTAGGTAAAGATAATAATTGAAAATACAATGTCGAGCTTATCTTTACCATACATAAATAAAGTAACAAATAAACAAAAAGATTCGTATGAAGATATATTCCATCAGTGCTAGTCTTCAAGGCTGTCAGCGTTGACTTCTTCAAATGTCAACGCTTGGCTGTCAGCGTCCAATGTCATCTTATCAACGCTTGAATTCTTCCTATCAGCGTCTAGTGAACTAACCCATAATTTATTCCCAACAATAATAAGTTTATTGGACTTAATACACGTAAATAGGTAAAACTAGTAAACTAGTATAAACATTACCGACACATAACACTAAAATGAGTAAACGAGAATATGTAAACCCACTTGATCATCATATATATAAAATCATCATATGTATACATAATTGTTATTTTTATAAAGTCATTGGACAAGAGTCTAAGACGAGTATCATTTGTCTAGGTTTCCGTGATTGAAGCACGTATCGTACGTCCGAATCGCCGATAACCCGCCTTCCCACATCAACGTGAGTTCATAGCCTCGCACTCTTTTAAATGATTTTATGAAATGTTTTATAAACGCGCGAGGAAGATAACATGTTAGTTTTTATAAAATAGGACACCATTTGTCCCGATTGTTTGTTTATTGATTTGGACCCGAATGATTGTATGACCCGATTGTATGACCCTATGAATGATTAAAGGACCCGATAGATGAAATAAAATAGATTATTAAAGTTAGGTTATGTCACTAAAAGTCCCATTAGCATGACTTGTGAACTACCGGGATTTGGTAGACGCTTATGCATATAATAGTACTATTTGGGGACGATCACCCCAGTTCGCGCCTTGACGGTTGATCCCCATCGTGCCACATTGATTGGTAAGCGAATTTATGTATGAGAAGATTTCCATAGCGTGACCTTTGTGACGACACGCTACTTTAGATGGGCAAATTGAGTATCAGGTTAGCTACCCGTTGTTTGGTTTATTAAGGTAACAATGTCATGCGGCTTATAATAATCCAAACTAACGAAATACTACTAGACGCTCCGAATTACGATGTATTGCCTGACTAGCAATACAGGGTCATACTATTGATATTATGTTCGTGTTTTGGTTTTCATAACCATATTCATATAACAGTTTTTATTTAACTTTATACAACGTCGTAAGACGTCTTGTATGATGTTTTTACGACATTGGCTCGTATAATGATTTTAAGGCAAATGCCTATATTATGATTTTGATAAAGATTTGTATAAAATGACTTTGGCTATTTTATGGCCTATAAAAATGATTTGTACAAAATGATTTTCGGTAATAATTTTATACCGATATTATATTGATGGTTTATTAAACTCTATGAATTCACTCGGCGTTATCGCTGACCTTTTCTTTAACATGTTTTATCTCAGGTACTTGAAGGTAATTCTCGGGAAGACATCAAGAATTCATGGCCCGCACTTAAATATTAATTTCCATTCAAATGCTTTGTAAAACCTGTATTAAATACCATGACTTGGGACCGATGTAACTTTGATATTTATGAATGGAAATGATTTATTATTAAACGACGCGATTTTTATGCGTTGTCTATGATGTGAGTAATGTGCTATCCCGTAAAACCAACTAGTCTTCCGCTGTATTGAGTTGTATAAATTTGGGGGTGTTACAGTTTGGTATCAGAGCTCTCGTTATAGAGAACGAAAGATTTTTAAAACCAAGGTTTTGAATAAAACATTTTAAAATCTTTTAACTATAAACATTTTTCTAAAAATGTCTAAAAATCTTTTGACTATAACGGTCCCGAAGAATTCCCGAGTTACCAACAAGACCAGACTGAGAAGTGTTATTTTAATATATATAACTTGGATTATATATATATTTGATGTAATTTTATTACATGATTGTTTGATGATTATTTTAATATTTATAAGAGGTATTTATACGACGTAGATTGTCACAAGAAACCCTAAATCCCCTAGTAAATTAATCGAAGCTATTATCGTAGGAATTCTAGCTATCCTAGATCTAAACCAAGTTGTGGATATTTATGATCTCAACAAATGGTTCATATTCGTAGAAATGTAAATATTAGTTGATTGTGATATTGAAGAAGAATTGGCGAGATTAAATCTGATATCGATGTCATGACGATCTTTCCTTATAGAGTGGAGTTTGACAAAACGATACCACCTAGAAAGATGTCATCTGATTCGTTGTCATCCAATTCTTAAATTGAAATCGAAAGGGTGAATGTTGCACTTGAGGCTGTCATTGGAACCATTACCCAAAAGCCTTATGGCACTAGTACCTTTCCAAGAAGTCTAGTTGAATGATCAAGTCATTTCATACTAGTGACTTATTTGATAATTGTTGTTGTAAGAGCTATAGGATTGGAAATTAAGTGTTGATTTATATCAAGCTTTTATTGCCCTTTTAAGGTTTATAAATAAGGCTGAAAGTATTAGAAAAATGAGGTAGGATATCGCATTGGGTATAAGTTGATTGAAAACTTGAATGAAGTAAAATTTAACCCGTATGGAATATGAGATTGTTAAGAGGAAGTCGTTAAGTTCTGTGATTGAATTATAAGGTTTTAATTGATTGTTAGTTCGTGTTAAGGGTTGTTCCTAGGCCATTGTCCACTAACGAGGATGCCCAGTGTCCAACAAATAAATTGAAGAAATCTTCTTCTGAATTTGGACCGATGGATCTTCCGGGACAGGCAGGACACCTAATGACTCTTGTAGATTAGTATTCATTATGGTATCTTTTAAAAATAATCCCTAACTTAACTGTGACATCAGTTGGTAGGATGAGTTCTGAGAATTGTATGACATAGTGACACGTAATGTGTTACGGTACAATTTTTACTTGTTTGTGATTAATGAAAAAAAAGGACTACCTTTGATTCCTAAATTCTACATGTATCGATGTTATCTATCTTTTATTGCTTCATCCTAATGTTCGCATTAGTGATGCAACCATTGAACAAGTACTCATATTGATTGAGTTACGTTGTGAATTATTCTTTTAGAGTGCCATCGAGATCATGAACCTCATGATTATTTGGCTAAAGCTCATTTCCTATCATATTGTAGCTAGTTCTTAGTGAACAACTCTTCGTCACTCTTTTGCAGATCACACATTGTTTTTATAAAGTTAAAACGGTATCCTTTGAGAAAATTTAATTTTCATCACTATAAGGATTATTCAAAGTGGGATTTATAAGTGATTGTTATCGAAATGAAGTTGTTTATAAAACACCTTGGAAAACTTAATTTTTTTCATAACAAGGAAAATCTTTGTAAATTTATTTTGATTCTTATTTAAGAATTAAGCATGTAAATGTTTTTATTATAAACATGATGGTAAAGTTTTGACGAACTGAGTATTGCATCGTTAATCTTGAAATTGTATATAGTTGCGCGCCTACATACAATTTGGAATGGACCATGCAAGGCTGATTAGTAGTCACCATAAAACCGATTAATAAACACAACATTTTCTTTGAAGATTGTGAAAGATAAAATTTTATGAGATCTGCAAGAAGTGAAAAATAGGGACATAGTGTTAGGGACACCTACATATGTGCCTGTAGCATCTATTCTTCTGAGTCGAATTTACTGATCTATGGAAATTGTCTTATTTGACAATTGACAATTCTTTCTTGTCCAATTCTCCTGTAGTGAGATTCTTAGGAAAAATAACTGATTACCGAGTGTTGATACCCGACTGGATGTATCGATGTTCCTATCATTTCTTTTGATTTGATTTCATTTGAATGACCTGGGTAACGATCCGAGGAGCTTTCGAATGCATACTCAAATTATGAAAACATGGGATATATTCATATTCATTAAATGTTTTCGTCTGTATCTGATTTGAAATTCTCTCGCCTAGATTATGCGTTGACCTTACTCTTTTAATGGTAGTTGTGTCTCCATATATCCTTGAATTTGTGAAGGATTTTGAATTAGTATTAGTCTTTTGAGAAGATCACATATTATCAATGGCAATAAAAACTAAAAAGTTGATAGTGCTAGTAGAACGTATTGATTGATTATGACATGACGACATTGTCTTAATTAACGGGAACTCGAGTAGAATTCCCCTAAAAGATAGATGTTGATTATCAAAAGTGATCTAAATAATTCTTGATGGATGACCATATCCTGCATTAGACTTAAAATCATACCGTGAATGGTTGTGAATTAGTCATAAATATTATAATCTAGAAAGAACATAATATGTATTTATTAAAAGATGTTTCCGTTATCTGAAACTTTAGGAGGTATTTGTTGATGAATTAACTAGACTTTCGCCATTAAGGCAAGTTGAATTTGGTATTTATTATATTCCTGGTGCTGCACCTGTGGCTTGTGCACTGTACGACAGCACCATCTGAATTAAAAGAATTACCGTACAACTGAGAGAGTTGTCGGAGAAAGCTTTTATTCTACCAAGCTCGTCATCATGAAGAGCTATGGTGTTATCATTCCTTATATTTATAGATTACTGTGAACCGAGTAAATTGACAATCGAAAACGATATCCATAACTCGAAATGGAAGATTTGTTCGATCATTTACAAGGTTCTAGCGTATGTTCTAAAGATTTGATCCATGGCATGGTTATCATCAACTTCGCATCTGCGAAAAAGATTATCTATTCCAATCACCACATCCGGTACTTGTAATGAACATTATGAGTTTCACGTGATTTCGTTTTGATTGACCGATGCACATGTAGCATTCATAAATTTGGTGAATCACGTGTGTAGGCTGTAATTTGATAAATTCATGCTCGTGATCATTAAGGACTATTTGTTTGTTTATAAGAATAAGAATGAGTTAATAATTATTTATAGATCGCCCTGAATTGGTTGAACAATTAAAACCTGTACCTTGAATAATTAACATGTAATTTTTAAGGCTTAATCCTTTATATTAGTTGATCGTGTGATTAATAGAGAATAGAATATATTGACTCTTCAAAAATTAGAAGTCATTTAAGACTTTGAGTTATACTAAAAAGAAAGTGCAAATATATTTTGACAAATGTTTTAACAAAAGATTTTTAAGGGATTATTCCCTTATACACAAACCATTTAACTAAACTTCTGTTTAGGGGTAAATGTTTGTGTATACCTCAAGACAACTTAAGAGGGATTGAGGAAACCATTTAAACCATGACTTAAAACTTGAAACAACAATTTTTACTTGTCAACAAAGAAAATTTTGACCAGAGTATAAACAAAGATTTTTTTTCAAACATTTACGAATCTTATTAATTATTTTCGATAAATCAGCAAAAATCGTGTTAATTAAATTAAAATTTATTTTGAACATTTTATATAATTGGTCGAACTAAGAAATTTAAAATTTTTAAGTTTACGTTTCATAAAAATTTAATATTTATTATTTAATTACTTGCAATAATTATCGACGCTTTAAACGTCAGATTGAGCATAACTGATAAAAATAATAGTTGAGACGAAACTAAAACTTAGAAAATATGAAGAAAGAAATTCTGAACGAATTATGGACATGATATTTATTTTATCGGGGAAGGTGAACGTAATTATTGACACATTATGTAGAAAATATGAAGAATCAGTTATGATATATTTCTTAATAATGAATGTGCAAAATAAAATTGCCGAATAATTTAAATATGAACGATGTTTGTAAAAAGGCCAATATAGATAATAAAAGGGGTTCGAGGCTAATGTGAACCATTAGATTTGAGAAGCCTATGGCGTTAAATGATTAAAAGTTCATTTGTGATTGTCTAAATATGGAGGATTGTGAAATATAGTTATATTGGAGTCTTGTAAGTATAAGTATTCTATTTATGTCATTTATGATTTAATGTATCATTATCAGAAGAAGTTGTACTGATGGCAAATTATGAAGGCAGACATCGCCTCATACATTAGTAAACGTCTAGCTATTGCAAAGGTCATCATCTGAATTTGATTCGATTTGGGTCATCGTCGACAGACTGACCAAATCTGCTAATATCATTCCCGTTAATGATAATTGCAAAGGAGTTATGTAAACATAGTGTGCCTGTATCGAACATCTTTATCATGATCCTCGCTTCGCATCGAATTTCTAGAGATTTGCTCAGAAGTCATTGAGAACGAATCTTGATGAGAGTACTATGTACCACCCCAATCGAAGGGACGAGGTAAAGTAACGATACAAAATACTATAAGCGCTGTTCTATGTTTGAATGATTGACCTTTGGTAATAGACCGCATAATCGTTTTCCTTTGGAGATATTATCATTGATAACTATCGTATTAGGATCAAGATCTAATCTTGTTAAGATTTAGAAATTAGAGCATCTGTAAGCAGGAGTTGAGATAAAGACACCCGACATACACCCATTGTGAGTTGGACATGTCTTTTAGGTTTAAGGTTTCCTATGATGGCGAACCTAACCTTACAAAATACTCGACCCGCGAGACCTGAAATGATTGTTGAAATTAGGATATGATTATTGACTACCGGTAGTGAGCAGGAGGTTATGTGAATATCAAATGTAGATCTTGAAGTGCCAGATAGGTAGCGAAGTTATGCCAAAAAATTTAACCATGGAAAATGAATTGATGATCTGGAAGATCATGGGATATAAGTCCCCGTTGTATGGGACCATTGAGATGATGTAAAAGATTGGTTTGAAAGGCATATAAGCTGGATCTACCCTAGGACTTCAAGAGCTGCGTGAAATATGTTTCGTATATCGAACTTGACGGAATATCTATCAAGTGAGAATCTGATTATTTCTTAGTAGAGTTTAGATCGGCGAAAAGTTGCATTCATCAAAAACCCGTGAACATCATGGATAGAGAAAGTAAGTCAACATTAGGCCTGATCTTATTCCCGTAGTTATGTTTGATAAAACTCGCGTATTGTAATGAATTTCACTTGTGAGAAAAGACCGAATGTGGAGGAAATACCCACATGGCTTTAACTCTATTAGAAGCGAGTAGTAAGGTAAGATGATCTTTGAGGACAAAGATCCTGTTTAGGGGTAAATTCTGTGACAATCCGTCAATTTATGGTTGATATTTTATTCTCAGATATTATTTAAAAACATTATTTTAATGTAATATTATGAACTCACTTATTTTTGGGAAGAAATTTGGATTTACGTCTTGAAGTAGCATCGACTACGTCTAAACCGGAGGATTCTACGTTACGTGCTTACGTTTACATACACCGTTTTTGGTGACAGTCCGACATTTCAGAAAAATAAATTTGTCCATGAATATTATTTTGGAGTTTTAAATTTGTGTTGGTTCATAAACACACAAATTTACGAGAAGAGATTAGGACTTACGATTTTATTTTAACGTCCTTTACGACTAAACCGGAAACCTTAGGATTACGTATTTACGTTTTCGAACTCCGTTTTTGATGAAACAATTTTTATTAGATTCGTTTTGTGTCGTTGATTCATAATTTATAAAAACGTTTTTCGTAAAACGACCCGAGGGCACGCAAATCGAGGAAACTAGAATCGAGGAGTACCCGTAAATAAATGGGGATGAGACAAGTGGGACACTTGCCCCACCCCCACTATAACTAGCCACATTGTGACACCACATTAACCTTGTGTCAAGTCTTACACAAGTTGCTTACACATGTTAAGTAAGCTTAACTTGTAAGCTTTTACACCTCAAAAACCACTAGCTAAAACCATTATACACATTCAACACATGCAAACCACCTCAAAATCTTCTCATCTCTCTCTCTTAGTTCGTCCAAACTCAACCCAAAAACACCCCATTTGATCCATTTTAACCACAATATCTTGTGTTATTCACACATATGATGAAAACCTTTTGAAGCCCTATTGATTGGTGGTGATTATAACATCCAAGGAGGAGTTTCCATGGAGTCTTGGGGCTGATTTTCCACAAGGAGTTTATGAAGATTGGTGGTCTTGAAGATGGTCTTGGTGCATCATAAGTTTCTCCATCAAAATCCATGTTTTGATCAACCTACATCATCATGGTGGTATAAAGATTGTTCTCCTCAACTTCTTGTTATTTTTGATTATGTAAACTTGTATTTCTTTTACTTATGTATATGTATATGATGATTAATGATGATTAAAAATATTATGTGGGGATTTGGTGTTGATAAACATGCTTAAAAATATGAAAGACTATAAGAAACAAGGCTAAAATCTTGTTTAAATTTGTTGGTTGTATAAAACAGTAAAGAATCAAATGATGAACTGATAAAAATGGCATAGATTAATGGATTTACAGTAAGCTATGGGTCTTGTACACATGTGAGAGTTGGACATGCAATGGAATCATTGTAATGAGTAAGATATGGTCAAAACAAATTTAGAGTACCAATCTGAGTTTACTGTTTTGGACGATTTTTAGAAAATACTTAGAAGATGATTCAACAGTAGCTATAGGAGGGTTAAATGGAGCACATATCATGTAGTTTATGTGATAAAACTTTGAGCTTATATCTCCATATAGAACTCTAGATATGGCAGTTTTGGTGAAAATGAAGATAAAAATCAGATTTTGAGAATTAATGTTTATTATTATTATATAAGCACTCAAAATTATATTGTACAAAATGTAAAATAAAAACCCACTAACTTATGGATTTTATTTATATAAATATGTAAAAGGTTAAATAAGTGTATAAATTATAAAAATGGTAGTGTAGTAATACTTATAAGTAATAAAAACTATAAACTTGATTTTTACGACTTTTTCGGCTATTACCGTAAAATTAACGTTTTTCGCCAATTAAAACTTAGACGATCAAACCCGTCTAATGTAAAGTTTTTAAAAGTCATATACTGATATATAAGTATCTAAAACAAGTAAAAACCGATAAAACCCGAACTATAGGACATACGGACATTAACGAGCTAAGTAAACATATTGGACTAATAATTGGACTAAATAAGTTAAACACTTACAAAAAGAACTTATTGGACTTAACCCATTTAGGCCCAACTTGTAAAGTGTAGATACTGATAATATAAGTATAACATGGATTAATACAAGTTAAAGAACTTATAATAAGTTTATTGGACTTAAAACACGTAAATAGGTAAAACTAGTAAACTAGTATAAACATTACCGACACATAACACTAAAATGAGCAAACGAGAATATGTAAACCCACTTGATCATCATATATATAAAATCATCATATGTATACATAATTGTTATTTTTATAAAGTCATTGGACAAGAGTCTAAGACGAGTATCATTTGTCTAGGTTTCCGTGATTGAAGCACGTACCGTACGTCCGAATTGCCGATAACCCGCCTTCCCACATCAACGTGAGTTCATAGCCTCGCACTCTTTTAAATGATTTTATGAAATGTTTTATAAACCCGCGAGGAAGATAACATGTTAGTTTTTATAAAATAGGACACCATTTGTCCCGATTGTTTGTTTATTCATTTGGACCCGAATGATTGTATGACCCGATTGTATGACCCTATGAATGATTAAAGGACCCGATAGATGAAATAAAATAGATTATTAAAGTTAGGTTATGTCACTAAAAGTCCCATTAGCATGACTTGTGAACTACCGGGATTTGGTAGACGCTTATGCATATAATAGTACTATTTGGGGACGATCACCCCAGTTCGCGCCTTGACGGTTGATCCCCGTCGTGCCACATTGATTGGTAAGCGAATTTATGTATGAGAAGATTTCCATAGCGTGACCTTTGTGACGACACGCTACTTTAGATAGGCAAATTGAGTATCGGGTTAGCTACCCGTTGTTTGGTTTAGTAAGGTAACAATGTCATGCGGCTTATAATAATCCAAACTAACGAAATACTACTAGACACTCTGAATTACGATGTATTGCATGACTAGCAATACAGGGTCATACTATTGATATTATGTTCGTGTTTTGGTTTTCATAACCATATTCATATAACATTTTTTATTTAACTTTATACAACGTCGTAAGACGTATTGTATGATGTTTTTACGACATTGGCTCGTATAATGATTTTAAGGCAAATGCCTATATTATGATTTTGATAAAGATTTGTATAAAATGACTTTGGCTATTTTATGGCCTATTAAAATGATTTGTACAAAATGATTTTCGGTAATAATTTTATACCGATATTATATTGATGGTTTATTAAACTCTATGAATTCACTCGGCGTTATTGCTGACCTTTTCTTTAACATGTTTTATCTCAGGTACTTGAAGGTAATTCTCGGGAAGACATCTAGAATTCATGGCCCGCACTTAAAAATTAATTTCCATTCAAATGCTTTGTAAAACCTGTATTAAATACCATGACTTGGGACCGATGTAACTTTGATATTTATGAATGGAAATGATTTATTATTAAACGACGCGATTTTTATGCGTTTTCTATGATGTGAGTAATGTGCTATCCCGTAACACCAACTAGTCTTCCGCTGTATTGAGTTGTATAAATTTGGGGGTGTTACATGATCTCTTCGAGAGAGTTTCTAAAATCATTAATGAATGGAACGAAAAACCTTGGTTTGATGAGACTATATATGATAAATAAATCGATGAGATCGACGTTCATGAGGATGACGAATATGTTGACCCCAAGGGGGCGGTGTTCTTTATTGACCATCATTTTGAGAATTCTATAAACCACCCCTACCACCCATGACTTAAACGTGAGAATTTTTAGTGTCACTAATATTGAATTAGAAATGCCAAATATTTTTAACTTAATAAATGGTAGATCGGGTTTTCATAGAGAGTTTTTAAACGATGAAAAAGGAAAAGATTTTAAAATTGATTTAAATGATTTTTCTACAAGTTTAACTCCGTCATCACCGCGTTTATTGAGTGCTACGAGCTCGACTACTCCTTTTGAAGATTCTTCGTGTGGTTTTAGTGTGGGGGAAGCCCCTTATGTTTCTTCACGCTTTACCACCGAGGACGAGATATTCGATCCCGGAATCACATTTTTAGGGAAATCTCGGTCTTCCACCGATGCAATAAATGGAAAATCTTTCTATTTGCTTGGTGTGAGTCTACCTTGAGTACCTCATTATGTTGTCCCACCCATTGACCCACCCTTTTATTTCTTCTCATCTATTTTCTTTAACCCTCTCGGGTTTTTGGTTGGAGTAGCGTTGTTTCGTCTTTCACCCAAAAACGAGGACGCTATCTTTGACCCTGGTATAACTTTATCAGATTTTTAAGTACTTCATGTACTTTTTGGGCCTTGTTTAACATGTAAGCCCCACCGAAAATGACCATGCCATGATAATCTCTAAATGATCACATTTATGGGGATTCGAGTCGAGCTCTTGACTCGGTTATCAAAAACGAGGGGCCTCGTGGGTGAAATCACATGCTTATCCTTGTAAATATTTTTCCTTTATTAGTCTAATGCGGAGACTTGTGCTCTACTTAACTTTGTTTCGTGGTTGTTTGTGATTGTGATTTATTAGGTTCATCGTCATCATTGAAGCATCTATTTCATTTTACGTATTACTCGAGCTTCAATCGTTGCCTTTGAATATTCCGATATCCGATGATATCCTTTTACCTTCTAACGTTTATCTTATTAGCATAATTCATAAACGGCTTTTAGGTTATTCATTTTACCCTTTCTATGCTCGAGATTAAGCATTCAACTTTCGTCTCTAGTATGGGGGTGTTTCACCCTTAGACTCGACACATTGAGGACAATGTTTAGTTTTAGTATGGGGTGAATAGATACTTTACCTTGCTTATGCCAGCACGCAATACAAAGTTCATCTTTTTGTTATCGTTTTATCCAAAATAAGGCTAATAAATACATAAATATATATTTATTAAATAAATTAATAAATACAATAAATATATTTATTAATTAAATTAACTCTTTACGTATTGTGTGCAGTCCCGTAATCTCGAGTTCGATCCTATCACACGACTATTAAGTATAAGTCCATAAACTTTCAGCTCCCACTTGGACATATTTCGGATATCGTGATTACATTGACTAGCGTCTAGTTACACTAGCAATGTCTCTAGTACAACTCGAGTAAGGTCTCCTAGATAAAACCTTTTAATGATTCATCATCATTATTATCCTTTTATTTCTAATACAACGTTAATAAGGATATGGATCTCAGTCATTCCTTTCATTAACCATTTTGTTTCTCGTTCACAGATTCAGCAAGATTACCAAAACAAATTTGGGTGTGGCCACCCAAACATCTTACTAATCCCACGAGGGGGCCAGCTGTATTAAACTCCAAAACGAAATTGGAGGAAATAAATTCCATATTGACTACGAGCAAAACTTATGAATTTTTCAACACTTCCGAAAGTGATCCTTATAGCTACCAGTTACGTTTAGCGTTATATTATTCCACATAGATGCACTAGATTCATAACACTTTCCTGGTATCTCAAGTCTAAGGATAACTATTTACGATTTACTTGATGAAAAAGATCCATAATAAGTGTGAAAACACTTATCCTTTTACCACTTATTTCCATAATAACAAGACCAAAACGTGTATATTATGTCGTAAAAGTCATAATTATGCGTGGTTTGTGTTTTTATTGTGTTTTAGGACCAAAAGATTAAAAAGGAAGAAAACATGGGCTTTCACAGGCTTTTATCGAAGAAAACGGGAAAAGACGAAGTCAAAAGATCAAGAGTGCTTAAAAGACGGATGTCCAAGACCTATTCTGAAGATTTATCGAAGAACATGTCTAAAGACGGAAGTTTAATGAAGTCGAAGAACTTGAGTCTAAATAAATGAAGAAATGTTAAGACGAGTTTAATTAATCCCGAGACGACATCGAGAAAGACAAAGAATTAAATCGATTCTAGAAGACGTGAATAAAGAAAGAAGATGCAACACATGCACTCCTTCCATTTTCCCTTTAAATACCCTCCTAATACACATTTGGAGGGTAGTTAGTCTTTTTAGTTTAGTTTTCATTTTGCACTTTTCTTCCTAGTTTTAGAGAGAGAAAGTTCTAAACTTTCTCTCACTAAGTTTCATCTTTTCTTTTAATCTTTCAAGATTAAACATTTGTGTATTGCTTATTTTCATTAACCAAGTTCTATTTAAGCTTTTAATCCTTAATCTCATTCTACCTTTCTTTGATTTTTAGATTGATTTTGGTGCGAATCACATTAAATCCGTGTTGATCTTAATGGTTTTGTGCTTAGAAAGTTGATCTTTTTGTTCCTACATAAGCTTTCAATTGACTAAGCTTTAAGATTATTGTGCTTATTGGCTTATTTACATGATTAGCTTATTTAGTCTTTAAAAGTTTTGTTAAAAAAGGTTCATATTTTTATTGTTCGATTTAAAAGTTGTTTATTTTAAGTTTGGATAAGTTGTATTTAGTGCTTATTTGATCCGTTTCATAGTTGATTCGTTCTAGTTTTGGTGATAAGCTTATCATAATAGCTTATTGCTTTTGCTTATCTCGAATCCCACTTATATCGGAAAGGGTCTAAACCCCTTTCCGATCAGCTTATTCCGACCAGCTACCCACTCCCTATTCCGATCATATAGATCGGATAAGGGTTTTCTTTTTCCGATCAGCACCTCTAATATTCCGATCATAGTGATCGGATTAGGGTTTACACATTCCGATCTTGCCCCTTGTTTGAATATTCCGATTAAAGTTGTTGCCCCAGTATTCCGATTGGGTAAGTATTCCGATTGGAACTAATTTTAGTATTCCGATTAGCTAGTGTTACATGATATTCCGATCAGCTTATTTGCCCTATTCCGACAACATCATTCCGATTAGGGACATTTCCATTATTCCGATTCGCTTGGTTGGTAACATTCCGATTGCAGTCTCTTTGGCATATTCCGATTAGTCTTTCAGATAGCATATTCTGATCAGTCTGTATTCTGATTGTTTACCGTTTGTTAAATTCTTGTGTATGCATAGTTTTCAAGTGTTAGATTTATTAAGTGTTTAAGTATTTTTCTAATATTGCCTTTAAGTTTTCAAGCATTAAATTTTAACTCGTTGCATTTAGTTTAATCTTTAAAACTTCTACTTTACTCAACGTCACTTACTTATTTGCTATTAGTTTAAAACAGATAATCAACCAAACCATTTTCATTTCCACCAAGAACAATTGAGTCACACTTTGAACCAATAGTCAATTCGAAAGGATACGGACGATAAGATTTTATACTTAGGGTAAAAGCCGAGTATTAAATGACGCCGTTGCCGGCTCTTTTCGTGAGGATCTACGGTTTTTTGTGAGAGACGCGTTGGCTTTTGGGATCCGTTCACTCGTGAACGTTATTTTTCTTGTCAGAAATTTTCAAAAATCCAAAAACATTTGAAAAATCATAAAAATCATTTCTTTTTCAAAGTTTTGCACCAAAAATATTCTTCTTGCTCATCTATTTTTCTTTATGGATTCTTATGTCCATTGCGTCGGGTGTGGGAGACGATTGTACGGGAACGACTCTTGTCAATGGTGTACATGTGAGCGGTGCGGAAACGATATCGACAACACACAATTCGGATTTTGTCCTTTGTGCAACTCGACTAATTCGTCCTTTTTGAACCCACCTCCTGTTCCCTCATGCATCTATTGTAGAAGTGATTCTCATTGGCATGTTTCGTGCCCGGTTCAATACCCGTATGGTCACGGGCAAGAACCGGGGTACAATTATGACTATGATAATAGCTATCCACAAGACGCACCCAGTCTTTCTCCTCAACCATTTTGCAACAACTGTGGGGGTCCTCACGATACCTATTATTGTCAACCAATGAATTATCATGAGCAAAATCCGTGTCCTCAGTTTTCTTCACCGATGGATTATTATGAACCAAACCCGGTTTCTAATTCTTCTCAATCGATGAACTACTATGAGCCACAACCAATCTATAATTCAGGTTTTCAACACTTTGAGCCCCCACATCACACCCTCAATCATCAATCCTCTCAGCAAATTAGTCTTGACCAACAACTCACTTCTTTGAACCATATTCTAGAAAGTCTAGCTCAACTCCGACCTGACTTGCATCAGGAAAGGCAACCGTTGCTTGATGTGGACGAAACTTTGAAAACCATCGACACCTTTTTGAGCCAATTTAGTCGTTTTCCCATCTTTTCTACACCAAAATGTTTAATTACAGCGTGGGATAGAATTGGTGGAATTGAACATACTCGGGGAGACGAACAACAAAAGTTGCTGCATGAGCTTCTTAAAGATGTGGAGGTTATCAAGGAAGAGTTAGCCGACTACGTCACTCCTAACTGGACTCGTCCCATCTATTATGATGATGACGACGACGATGATGTCTACACTTTCAACCAATCTTCTGAAGTTGCTGCTCCTACTCTCGATGTTCCTACTGCATCTAAGGATCCAGATTCGTTGAATGAGCTTAGTGATGTTGGTCTCGACAAATTATTGAATGATGAGGTTTGTGACTTACCTGCTATGGAGCCTGAGGACGACGTTGCTCTTACGAAAGAGGTCGATCCTAGTGATGACGATTCTTCTCTCCGCTATGAGAATTTCACTTTTGAAATTTCTCAATCTCCACCGGGAGATGCGGACGATGACGATTTATTCTCTCCGGCTTACGAGAAGTTCACCGATGAACTTGATCTTGTGGATGAGGTGGAAGACGTTCTTCTTCGTGATAGATTACGGAAAGTGCACCTTCTTATTGCTCAAATCGACGAGTTGACTTCTCCTTCTCTTTCCAAGTCTTTACCTCCATCTATTCCTCCCGTTGAAGATAATGACCCATTGCTGGAAGAAATCAATATCCACTCCATTCCTCCAGGTATTGATGATTATGACACGGAGGGGGGCATTATTTTTGATAATTTGTTGCAGGAAGATATTGTCCCAAGTCCCCCTCCCGAGCACCTTTCATCCACTCCGTTAGAGACCATCACGGAGGATGAGTGCTTTGACCCGGGAGGTGACATTGATTATGCTATGATTGATACCATTACGGCTTTGCCGCTTGCTCAGCATCCATTGTCTTTGGGGGATGACAATGTGCTTACTTTACCCACCCCACCTCCCGTGGACCTTGATTTCACATAATTTTCGTATGTTGAAAGGACCTTTCTCCCATACAAGACTTATCCCCCCGCCTCTCCTTTGTTAATGTCCTCCGGGAACGAGGACAAGGTCTTTGATCCCGGTATCACATTCGAGGCTTCTCCATGGACCATTTAATTCGGGGACGAGTCAGGCTCGTGACTCAGTTAATATAAACAAGCGCTTTTTGGGAGGCAACCCAATTATCTATCTATTTTCACCATAAGTGTAGGGGGAGCCCCGTGGTGTTTCTTGCTTTCTTTCTTATCATGTGCAGGGATTAGAGCTTCAAAGACACACTCTTGATGACTTTTGACGAACCGTGATTCCGTGTTCCCTTCTTCCCGGTTCTATCCTAAACTCTTTTGATTCACTATTTTATATTTTCCAATATTAAAATAGGAATCTCTTTAGTTGTCCTTTCCTTAGAAAGATTTAAACAAAGTGCACAATGTCCCAAGTGTAGGGGAGTTTACTCCCACATGCTTAAACATTGAGGACAATGTTTATGTTAAGTGTAGGGGGGACTTCTATCGAAGTTAAGTGGCCTTTTCCTTGTATTTGTCCTCATTTTAACCGGAAAATCAATTTTTCGACATTTTTCAAAATTTTTGATCTATTTTGGCCTATTAGTTTTTCCCTTTGTATAGTTATTTTCTTTCCTTATTAGAATAAATTTCGAATAAAGTGGTTTTATTTTTCAAACGTTGTGAATCTTTTGACTCAACCCGAGTTTACTTATCTTAGTTTACTCTAGCTAGTACCCTTAACGTGTTTCAGTCAAGTTTTGCTAGGCTTTTATATTGGGAGCTTTAAAACGCGAAAGTCTTAACTCTCAAGGGTTAAGAACAAGAACTTTTCGCAAGTTCCTATAATTGATCCTAGAGAGTCGTTCATCAAGGGAACTTTAAAATGCGATTTCTAAACTTGAAAAAGTCTAAGAGCTTGCAAGATCCTATAGGTGACTCGAAAACTCAAAACTGTGATTTAATAGGCTAAGCATCCACGAGTCTCATTCCTTGAGATTTTAAACTGTGGAGAACGAGAAATGATAGAGTCAATTATAAGTTTGGTATTCTTTCGTGAATTTATGTGAGTTAATTATAAACCTATTCTCCCATCGCTTGCTAATAAATTTATCTGCAATAAATAAGGTTGTACGATTTGAAAAGTTACTTAGCTTCTAGCCCAAGATCGTTTAAAAGTTGCTCGGTATGGATTAGAGTTCATAGCCAAGGCATAACTTATTGAAGCGGGATGCGAAGATTGGCGAGTCCGAAAAGGTCCTAACAAGGCATGAGGGCTATATTTTATTGCTAAAGATCCCAAGTGATGTGAAGAATCATTTATCAAAAATCAATATGAAGGATCGAGACAAATGACGAAAAGCAAATACTCCCCAAAAGTCATGGAGAAGTCTATCCAAAAAGGCCCTAACAAGGTATGAGGATAAATAGATCCAAGTCCTAAAAGGAGGCGGATCGTTGTATATCAAAGTCCAAAATAAAGATTGGAGAAAAATGAAGAAGTCGTGGTCCATATATGAAGAATCTCTCAAAATTTCAAGTGAAGAAATTCCTATTATGAAGAGAAGACCATTATTTCATGAACGTCTCTCAAGATTTGAAGTATGAAGTCGCTGCCAAATATCGGTCCGAGAAAGGTCTCAAATCGCGAAGCGAGTAATGCCAAGATATGAACTTTATGAGGTCCCGAGAAGCAGTTTTAAAAGATTTTGTCCTTTAGCTAACTATTGATTAAATCGTCCCACTTTATTTTCAGCCTAATAAACTATCGAAATAAGTCAACAATTCATCCTCGTGATCATTCAAGACAACAATAAAATATAAGAGATACACCTAGGAATAAGGGAGTCTAAGTGAATAATTGGCCAACATGAGTTCGTATTAGTTTGCTAACTTATAATAACAATGATCTCGTTTTTAAGCTTGGTTTGGAGAAAGTGAAAACTTGAGGATGATGATCATTCATGACATTTTCAAAACCCTAAGGTATGTTTTTGATTTCTTTCTTACTTTGAATGTTTATAATTTTCTATCTCTTTAATAAAGGCCAACGTGGATTGTTTATGATGAAAAATGTAAACTGGCTTTGTAACTAATGCATTGCATGAGGACATTGCAATGGTTAAGTGTAGGGGATTTAATAAGTGTGAAAACACTTATCCTTTTACCACTTATTTCCAATAATAACAAGACCAAAACGTGTATTTTATGTCGTAAAAGTCGGAATTATGCGTGGTTTGTGTTCTTATTGTGTTTTAGGACCAAATAATTAAAAAGGAAGAAAATACGGGCTTTCACGGGCTTTTATCGAAGAAAACGGGAAAAGACGAAGTCAAAAGATCAAGAGTGCTTAAAAGACGGATGTCCAAGACCTATTCTGAAGATTTATCGAAGAACAAGTCTAAAGACGGAAGTTTAATGAAGTCGAAGAACTCGAGTCTAAATAAATGAAGAAATGTTAAGACGAGTTTAATTAATCCCGAGACGACATAGAGAAAGACAAAGAATTAAATCGAGTCGAGAAGACGTGAAGAAAGAAAGAAGATGCAACACATGCACTCCTTCCATTTTCCCTATATATACCCTCCTAATACACATTAGGAGGGTAGTTAGTCTTTTTAGTTTAGTTTTCATTTTGCACTTTTCTTCCTAGTTTTAGAGAGAGAAAGTTCTAAACTTTCTCTCACTAAGTTTCATCTTTTCTTTTAATCTTTCAAGATTAAACATTTGTGTATTGCTTATTTTCATTAATCAAGTTCTATTTAAGCTTTTAATCCTTAATCTCATTCTACCTTTCTTTGATTTTTAGATTGATTTTGGTGCGAATCACATTAAATCCGTGTTGATCTTAATGGTTTTGTGCTTAAAAAGTTGATCTTTTTGTTCCTACATAAGCTTTCATTTGACTAAGCTTTAAGATTCTTGTGCTTATTGGCTTATTTACATGATTATCTTATTTAGTCTTTAAAAGTTTTCTTAAAAAATGTTCATATTTTTATTGTTCGATTTAAAAGTTGTTTATTTTAAGTTTGGATAAGTTGTATTTAGTGCTTATTTGATCCGTTTCATAATTGATTCGTTCTAGTTTTGGTGATAAGCTTATCATAATAGCTTATTGCTTTTGCTTATCTCAAATCCCACTTAAATCGGAAAGGGTCTAAACCCCTTTCCGATCAGCTTATTCCGACCAGCTACCCACTCCCTCATTCCGATCATATAGATCGGATAAGGGTTTTCTTTTTCCGATCAGCACCTCTAATATTCCGATAGTAGTGATCGGATTAGGGTTTACACATTCCGATCTTGCCCCTTGTTTGAATATTCCGATTAAAGTTGTTGCCCCGGTATTCCGATTCGGTAAGTATTCCGATTGGGACTAATTTTAGTATTCCGATTAGCTAGTGTTACATGATATTTCGATCAGCTTATTTGCCCTATTCCGACAACATCATTCCGATTAGGGACGTTTCCATTATTCCGATTGGCTTGGTTGGTAACATTCCAATTGCAGTCTCTTTGGCATATTCCGATTAGTCTTTCAGATAGCATATTCCGATCAGTCTGTATTCCGATTGTTTTCCGTTTGTTAAATTCTTGTGTATGCATAGTTTTCAAGTGTTAGATTTATTAAGTGTTTAAGTATTTTTCTAATATTGCCTTTAAGTTTTCAAGCATTAAATTTTAACTCGTTGCATTTAGTTTAATCTTTAAAACTTCTACTTTACTCAACGTCACTTACTTACTTGCTATTAGTTTAAAATAGATAATCAACCAAACCATTTTCATTTCCAGCAAGAACAATTGAGTCGCACTTTGAACCAATAGTCAATTCGAAAGGATTCGGACGATAAGATTTTATACTTAGGGTAAAAGCCGAGTATTAATCCACAAAGTAAAATCATATAGTTGGGGTAAGTCCAATATTCGATTCATCGAATATCATCCAAAATCGATCAATATACTTTCAAGTATACTCTATCATTATTTTGATTTGTCTTAATTTAATAATATTCCCATATTATTAATTGACAACGGACATTTAGCATAACGATTTATTCATGGATTAAAACATGTAAAATAGGATACAAAATTAGATAATAAGAATAAACGAAACCCAATCTTTATTTTATTAAATAATAATGTCATAACATCCTTTATCCAAATACTAATCACAGATTTATTGCATGAGTTCGCTAGCTAGTTGCAGCCCAATCGCCTTGGCATGCTTAACTACATTTGGTCTAGGCAAAGCCTTAGTTAAAGGATCACCTACGTTATCATCTGTGTGAACTTTTATTAATTTGATTTCACGAGCTTCAACTTGTTCTCGGACATAGTGATGTCTATGTTTAAAGTGTCTGGCGCCTTTCATGACTCCAGAATCATTGGTGAATATTATTGCGGCAGAATTGTCACAATACATATCTATAGGTTCTTTAATTGAAGGAATCACTCCAAGATCTCCAAGAAACTTCCTAATCCAAACAGCTTCCATTGCAGCTTCTGAAGCAGCCATGTACTCAGATTGAGTAGCATGCATTGCAATCGTTGTCTGCTTCTTGCTCTTCCAGTCAACTGCTCCTCCATTGATAACAAAAACGTAACCCGTCTGATACTTCGTATCGTCTTTATCACATTTCCAGGACGCATCACAGAAACCTGTCACATTCAGTTCTGTGTCTGGTTTCCCTCCAAATACCAAAAACATATCTTTCGTACTCCTCAAATACTTTAGAATATGTTTAACAGCAGTCCATTAGAGCTTCCCTGGATTCTGTTGGTATCTACTGACCAAGTTCTGAGCAAACACCACATCAGGCCTTGTGCATCTAACAAGATACATAATAGATCCTACAGCCAAAGCGTAAGGCACCTTCTGCATGTATGCCTCCTCTTCAGGAGTTGATGCATCCATCTCATGACTCAGATTATGCTTAACTTCCATAGGTTGAAAATCTTTCTTGGAATTATGCATGTTATACTTCTTCAATATCTTATCTATATAAGCATCCTGACTTAGATCAATTAACCGTCTTTTCCTATCCTGATAGATCTTAATTCCCAGAATGTATGCAACTTCTCCTAAAACCTTCATAGAAAAACATTTACCAAGATAATTCTTAACATTTTTAAGTCTTAGAATGTTACTTCCCATGATTAATATGTCATCAACATATAGGACTAGGAATACTACATCACTCCCATTAGCTTTGCGATATACACATGGCTCATCACGATTTTGAATAAATACAAACTTTTTGATTTCTTCATCAAATCGATTATTTCATTGACGTGATGCTTGCTTCAAACCATAAATGGATCTTTGAAGTTTGCACACGTTTCCTAGATACTCAGGATCAACATACCCTTCTGGTTGCTGCATATATATGTCTTCATCTAAGAGACCGTTCAAAAAGGTAGTTTTAACATCCATTTTCCATATCTCATAGTCATAGTATGCTTTTATAGCTATGAGAGTCCTAATAGCTCTTAAGTCTGCTATAGGAGAAAATGTCTCCTCGTAGTCTACGCCAAAAGTTTGAGTAAAACCTTTAGCTACTAAACGAGCTTTATAGAATTGTACTTTTCCGTCCATGTCGGTTTTCTTCTTGTATATCCACTTATGTCTCACTACTTTAGTATTTTGCGGTGGTTCTACAAGAATCCAAACATCATTAACTTTTATGGATTACATTTCCTCATCCATAGCAACCATCCACTTATCCTTTTCAGGATCAAGTATGGCGGATTTATAATTCACATGTTCACCAAGATCCCCTAATTCATTATCATCCTCTATGTTAAGACATATATTGCTATTTGCGTTTTTAATCCTTGCAGATCTACGTAGAGGAATTAATTCCGGCAGAACCGCCAGACTTTTTGGTTCTACAGGAATTACATCGCTAGTGTTTTCTTAAGGTAATGTATCTATATGACTCTCTTCAAGATCATAATTTCTCCCACTAAATTCTTGATTTACAAGATCACTTTCAAAGAAGTCTCCATACCTAGCAACAATTACTTTGTTCTCAAGTGGATAATAAAAGTAGTAACCCATAGTTTCCTTAGGGTATCCTACAAAGATACATTTCACAGATTGTTGTTGGAGTTTGTCACCCAACTCAGGTTTCACATATGCCTCGCAACCCCAGACCTTTAAATAAGACAAATATGTCTTCTTTCCTTGCCATAGTTCATATGGTATAATACCCCGAACTTAACGTCATTATTTTACCCTAAGTATATACTTGATTTTGAAATTTTAAGTAATGGTAAATATTGTATTGCTTGACAGCTTACGTTAAAACCGGTAATGTGTGACTATAATTAATCGTTGTGACAATTGAAGAGTACTAATAGTGATCGTGATGCCAATGGATGCCCAAATATTATATTTTAGTATCGATTATTTCGATATTTGATATTTATGAAATTTTATTTCATTACGTATTAAGTCGAGTCAGAACTTCACAATTTCGTTTTATGTGCGTTTAATTATTAAACGATCGATTTAACAAACTAGATTTATATATTTATGAACCCGGGACGAAACCCGACTCTCGTAAATATTTATAAAATTGACTGGTAGTCATTTCCCGCTTTTTAACTAATAGTTACAACTTGGTCCAAAAGAAAGCACAAATGACAACTTTTACCCTTCCCCACCATATAAAAGCCTAAAAATAAACACACATGTATATAACACCAAATTTTTCTATCTCTCTTCCTCCTCTTTCCTTTTGCCGTCACATCCCCACAACAAACACCCCTTTGATCATCAATTTTTAGTATGATCCAAGAAAATCTAAAAGAAGTCCTGTGTTTAGAATTTAGAGGTGATCATCTTGATACAATTTTTAGCAACATGCAAGAACTTTCATCTTTTTAATTGATTCATGATGATCATCTTGTTTAATCCATTTTTATTGTTGTAGTATTGTGTTATTATTATTCTATTTAATTTCTTAATGGTTGCATGTTTGATTTTTGATGTGGGTTTTGAAAGTATGAATCATGCAAGTGATTTAGGGGTGTTATGAGATGTTAGGAATGATTGATATAGCTTATTTGAAGAGTTGATGATATTAAAAATGGGTCAAAATGGGTTTTGGTATGATTTTTAAATGGGTATTTTACATCAGTGGATTTAAGGCAGATTTTCATGGGTATAAGGTTGAGAAAGTGTTGGTATGATTGGATATTCTTGTAGTAGTCGTCGAGACACTCGTTTCATATAAGATAGAGCTTCTAACTCATAACGAGAAAAAAGTTATACTAGTTTGAATATTCCTGTACCGGGAGATGCGTATAGACACAATACGAAATTGTTGTCGATATTGGGTCAAATCTCGGGGACTATAAGTTGAGTTTTATAAATTTTCATGGGTTGTTCTCAGGTTCTAAACCTAGGGTATTGAGTCTATTTTCAAATTCAAATGTCGATTTTGTAAATAGGAATGTTTAACGAGGTCAAAATGGTTTTACGAGGCAAGTGTACAAAACAGTCCGGTTTTTAAAGTCTAAAGATGTGTCGAGCAGGTGGTTCTAAAATGTGAATCATTGAATGAAATTTAAACTGAGTCTTGTACAGATTATAAGTTAGTTTGTCACAAAGTTTCGTCGAAAACGGAGTTGTTTATGTAGGGGAAATCAGCGTGTACTTTTGGTAGGTACCGGCTAAGTACTTTTTGGGAGGTACTTAACCTCGCGTCATAGTTTGAGGCGAGAGGCTAATCTATTAGCTTATCAAATTTCTAAAAGGATATAAGTCTTATGTGTGAGTGTATATTCTGAGATTGGAGACCCGTGTCGGGTACTTGAACCGTGTTGATTTGGCATCATGAGATGGATCAATATCGAAGGTACTAGTTTTGAAAAGCTAGTACATATTGTGAGGTTTAGAAGGGATTCACTTGCATTGGTTGGTCATGTCTATGAACATACTATTTTTGAGTCATTGATTTGATTATATTAAGTATGTTTTGAGATACTTATGTATATTGCTAAGCGCGCACCTTATTTGTTAGGTGGCGGCTTTTGACGTGTATATTTGGGAGGCATCATCACTTTGGCGATCACAACTACTACTAGCTTCGCGTATTATCTAAGGTGAGTCTATAGCCTAGATTTTTATACTTGTTGTAAATGATTTTAACCCGCAAGGGGGATACATGCTATTTGAAAATGAAATGGAACACAAGTTATGAATGATTGTTTGGACCCAAATGTTGTTGAATGATTGTCGTGATTGTATAAGTACCTTGTTGCTGAAGTCCATAAATTCATAAACCGTTAACTATGTTCTAACTTGATGTTGCAAGTTGGGAATAGCCGCTAATTCAAATAGTAGTACTACTGGGTTGACAACCCTATCTGAGACCAGGGCATTACGTTGAGTAACCTCTGGGAAGTATAATTTACGAGAATAAGAAGTAGGAGTATAAAATTAGCAACTGGTACTCTAGTAGGGGCAATGGTTTCATATAAGTCATGCCAGCATTTGGTGTGGGTGACTAATTGGTTAAGGGGTCGGTTTCATGAGCTTAATACAATCACATAGCTTTTGCTATATATACGAGATGCCCTAATTGTTGACTAACAATCATGATTGGTTTTTCTACTTGTGTTCAATGATGATTTGCAAAACCTATAGATTCACTCAACCGTTGTGTTGACGGTTCTAAGCATGTATTTCAGGTAATCAAGATGGATAGCAGTGGGGCATGCGAGGAGGGAGTTGGTGCTTACTTGTCTAAATTTTTATATTATTTTCCATCCTTTGAAATGAATAAATGACTTTTAAAGTCTTTGATGAATGTGATGTGTTGGTAACGGTTTTTGGGACTAAATTCTACTCTGATTTTATATATTGGGATGGGAAATACTTTTAGACAAGGTTGTATATTATTTTAACGTCTCTTTTGAGGTCGTTGTCTATGATTGTGTGAGATGTGCTATTAGTAGCGCCCCAATGTGGTATTCTGCTGCGTGGTAATTTGGGGGTGTTACAAATTGGTATCAGAGTCACAAGTTATAGAGAACTAGGTCGATTTTGAAAAACCTAAACTACAACTTTGGTGTGTTCTAAAAAGTTTTAAGCACGCAACTACTCCGCATGGCTCCGGTAAGGTTATTCTTGCATTACTTTATGATGTATTGTGATTATGTGAACCTATGTGTATATAGGAATGGTAGTATGTATATATACGAATATACTATGATATTTAAAAGCATTGCACGTGAAGCAATGGTCCTTGAATGATTGTCGTACCTTTTTATAATGCAGTTTTGTATCGGATTTGGCCTCACTGCAAATCACCGATCTTGATGATTATGTATTATCCGAATACGAGTATGAAACTCGTTTGATACTTTGAGTATGTATATTGTTTCGTAATCTATCGCATATCGACTTTTTTAAGTTCGATTGTTATCATCGTATCGTGATGTGCCATTTTAGGAAATCTCCTTTCGAAACGTAGTTGATTGATGTGATATTCGTGTTCCGAGTACTTCATATGATTTTGAAGAATCATTTATTTGAGGCGATATCTTCTATGTAATGCGACATGTGATTTGATTCTATATGACTACGTTTTTTGGCGAAAAGGAGGATGCCAATGTTGGACTTAAGATATATATATATATCCTAATCAAATATATATAGTTTGGGTACAACAAAGATATGCTCGTAGTAGTCATTCGGTTGAGTGACTTAATACCTTGTATCTAAATGGAATGGGACATTTAGATATAGAGATTTTAACTCGCCCAACTATGAGTTGTTTAAGGTTGTCTTATTTAAATGGATTGGGATATTTAAATAAGAGAGTTTTAAACTAATGGACCTTAGATTGTTTGTGTTTTCCTTATTCAGATGGAATGGGACGTTTGAATACGGAAATCATGAAGTAAGTTTATTAACACCTTGTATTTTTTTTGGTAACCGTGATTTCCGACTCATTGGTCGACTAATCCACCTTGTATTTACTATGGCATGTAATTTGGATTTGATATCGTGTTGATAAGTAGTAATACTTGAGTATGATGACTTATAATCGTCTTGTTGAAATGGATTGGGACGCCTTTTCATTTGAACACGAAAGTTATAAGTTCACGAACCGTAAATTTATAAACACTTGTATACATGAAAGGGGACGCCTTTTGATGCAGACAAGGAGTTATAAATGAGTGGGCTCAAGTATGTCTGGCTCGATTTGTGGATGTTTGGTGTGCGTACGTCATTCTTCGAATCGTGTTTTGTTGAGAATCGTTCAGTGTCGTCGTCATTATGATGATCATCGATTATTATCTATGTACGAGTAGCCCGTTGGACTTCTCTCGAGTGATGATTTGTTTAGATGGACCATTTCTAATGTGTCTCGATGATCGCGAGATTTATAAGCTAATTGTTAAGAACCGTTGACCGTTCCGAGAATCGACGACTTGTTTAAGCATCACCGAGAATTATGCGTGTATTTTTGGATTGACTGAGGATCGAGTTATCAATGGCAGCTTATCATGGATGTGAAGATCTTGTAATTTTACTTGCTACTATCAAAGGGTTACGAAAGACTTTTCTTGATGACGAAACTCTTCGGGGCCAGCATGACGAATTAAACGAAGAATATGATGTATCACCTTGAGCACTAAAGTAGGAATTATAGGAACACCTTTGTATGATGAATACTGAAGTAGAAATTATTAGAACGCCTTTGTATGATTAATACTAAAGTAGAAATTATTGGGACGCCTTTGTATGATGAATGTTGAAGTAGAAGTTAGTGGGACACTTTTGTATGTTGAACATTGGAGCAGAAGTTAATGGTACCCCCGATATGTTGTGAATCTTCACCAATGGATAAAATTTCTTAATGATAAGAATTAATAAATTCGTTATCACTTCGAGGAGTATGTTGTAGCCGACACCACAAGTGGAAAGACTTTGGAGATCGAGTTGTATTATCAAGGGTTCGGTCAAGGTTTTCTTGATTATCAACGGTAGAGATCTATATTTGATGTCTAGGTTTGACCTTTGCTTTTAGGTACTTATGTGTTATGTGATCTAGTCGAGTGATCGTAAGTTGTGCGAACTTGAGGCGGCATTGTCCAATGGCGTTCGATCACGGAGAACGTGTACCATGTAATATCTTTTTGACCTTCAACGATGATGCCTATTGAGACTTGAATGCGCGTGGGCGGAGGTGAGATGGTGTCTTTGTATTATATTTTGGGTATGGATCCGCTGTGAGCACCCTCTGATGATGAAATATTTTCTTGTTATTTCTTTTTTATATGAGACCATGGCTATCTGGCTAGTGGATATCCTTTAATTTGCAAATTTCCAGTTGATTTGACTTACCCGAAGGTCTTGTCAAGTGATCTTATTTATCATGGATTATCTATTTAGCAAGCATGAGTTAACCCGATCGAATTTATTAATTTGGTATGGTTTGGCTTTTGGCAAACATGTCGTGACTTTGATTTTACGTCCCTGGTGTTGTCTTTTATGTTTGAATTAGATCTTAATGCGTCAGATAGTGTAATGTATACGCCAAATAATTTCCGTATCGATGAACCCGCTTTTGACGACGTAGGTTGGCAGGATTGAGATTACGCAATAAGGTGATTTTGTACGATTAGTACCAACTATCTTGTCTTAATTTTTTGGAACGTTTTCGATGGAGTTTTGTGCTACCCATGTGATTTTATTTCATGAGTAATTGTTTTTGTGAGGATTGTGGACGATGGTTTAGATCGCTAGATTGTTGGAATGAAGTAGAGGAAGGACAAATGACTGAAACTAAGATAACTGGAAGACTACGAAAAAGATTGTATGGATTGAGAATTGCTTGTTAACCATAGGAAACTGTTGGAAATTTGAAGTTGGACACATGGCAACGATTAAGGTATCACCTTGGAAAGGTGTAATCCATTTTGGGAATGCAGAAATGTTAAGTTCAAGGTACGTTGGACCATTTGAGATTGCCCAGCGGATGGGATCAGTTGTTTATAAGTTGGGATCGGCGGATGAACTTCGTGCAATTCGTGTACTTTCGGTTTGTCGAGCTTGAAGAAGTGTTTAGCGAATAAGGATTTATTCTTCCCTTTTTGGTGAGATACAACTTGGCGACAAGTTGCGTTTTGAAAAGAACCAGTGGAAATCTTCGATCGATAGGTTAAGCGTTTGCAGCAGAGAAAGATTCTCATTACTAAGGTATGATGAAATTGGAGACGTTAAGCGTTTGAAGTAGAGTAAGTTTTCCCTTTACGAATGTGCGATGTAATTCGAGACGTGGATCGATATTCACGTGGGAACGTGAGGACTTCGTTCGAAATAAGTGCCCTTGTTCTTCTCGTGGTATCCAATATGAATATGAGGCAAGGCGAGCGCCAGGACGTCGCTCCTTAAAATTTGGTGGTAATATAATACCCCGAACTTAACGTCATTATTTTACCCCAAGTATATATACTTGATTTTGAAATTTTAAGTAATGGTAAATATTGTATTGCTTGACGGTTTACGTTGAAACCGGTAATGTGTGACTATAATTAATCGTTCTGACAATTGAAGAGTACTAATAGTGATCGTGATGCCAATGGATGCCCAAATATTATATTTTAGTATCGATTATTTCGATATTTGATATTTATGAAATTTTTATTTCATTACGTATTAAGGGTCGAGTTGGAACTTCACTATTTCGTTTTGTGTGCATTTAATAATTAAAACGATCGATTTAACAAACGAGATTGACATTTTTATGAACCCGGGACGAAACCCGACTCTCGTAAATATTTATAAAATTGACTGGTAGTCATTTCCCGCTTTTTAACTAATATTTACAACTTGGTCCAAAAGAAAGCACAAATGACAACTTTTACCCTTCCCCGCGATATAAAAGCCTAAAAATAAACACACACATGTATACAACACCAAATTTTTCTTTCTCTCTTCCTCCTCTTTCCTTTTGCCGTCACATCCCCACAACAAACACCCCTTTGATCATCAATTTTTAGTATGATCCAAGAAAATCTAAAAGAAGTCCCATGTTTAGAATTTAGAGGTGATCATTTTGTTACAATTTTTTTCAACATGCAAGAACTTTCATCTTTTTAAATGATTTCATGATGATCATCTTGTTTGATCCATTTTTATTGTTGTAGTATTGTGTTATTATTATTCTATTTAAAATTTAATGGTTGCATGTTTGATTTTTGATGTGGGTTTTGAAAGTATGAATCATGCAAGTAATTTAAGGGTGATATGAGATGTTAGGAATGATTTATATAGCTTATTTGAAGGGTTGATGATGTTAAAAATAGGTCAAAATGGGTTTTGGTATGATTTTTAAATGGGTATTTTACATCAGTGGGTTTAAGGCAGATTTTCGTGGGTATAAGTTTGATAAAGTGTTGGTATGATTGGATATTGTTGTAGTAGTCATCGAGACGCTCGTTTTGATATAAGATAGAGCTTTTAACTCATAACGAGGAAAAAGTTACACTAGTTTGAATGTTCGTGTACCGGGAGATGCGTATCGATACAATACGAAATTGTTGTTCGATATTGGGTCACATCTCGGGGACTATAAGTTGACTTTTATAAATTTTCATGGGCTGTTCTCAGGTTTTGAACCTAGGGTATTGAGTCTACTTTCAAATTCAAGTGTCGATTTTGTAAATAGGAATGTTTAACGAGGTCAAAATGGTTTTACGAGGCAAGTGTACAAAACAGTCTGGTTTTTAAAATCTAAATATGTGTCGAGCAGGTGTTTCGAAAATGTGAATCATTGAATGAAATTTAAACTAAGTCTTGTACAGATTATTAGTGAGTTTTTCACTAAGTTTCGTCGAAAACGGAGTTGTTTAAGTAGGGGAAATCAGCGTGTACTTTTGGTAGGTACCGGCTGAGTACTTTTTGGGAGGTACTTAACCTCGCGTCATAGTTTGAGGCGAGAGGCTAATCTATTAGTTTATCAAATTTCTAAAAGCATATAAGTCTTATGTGTGAGTGTATATTCTGAGATTGGAGACCCGTGTTGGGTACTTGAACCGTGTTAATTTGGCATCATGAGATGGATCAATATCGAAGATACTAGTTTTGAAAAGCTAGTACATGTTGTGGGGTTTAGAAGGGATTCACTTGCATTGGTTGGTCATGTCTATGTACATACTATTTTGAGTGATTGATTTTATTATATTAATATGTTTTAAGATACTTAAGTATATTGCTAAGCGCGCACCTTATTTGTTAGGTGGCTGCTTTTGACGTGTATATTTGGGAGGCATCATCACTTTGGCGATCACTACTACTACTAGCGTCGCGTATTATCCAAGGTGAGTCTATAACCTCGCTTTTTATACTTGTTATAAATGATTTTAACCCGCGAGGGGGATACATGCTATTTGAAAATGAAATGGAACACAAGTCATGAATGATTGTTTGGACCCAAATGTTGTTGAATGATTGTCGTGATTGTATAAGTACCTTGTTGCTGAAGTCCCTAAATTCATGAACCGTTAACTATGTTCTAACTTGACGTTGCAAGTTGGGAATAGCTGCTAATTCAAATAGTAGTACTACTGGGTTGACAACCCTATCTAAGACCAGGGCATTACGTTGATTAACTGTAAAAACCCGCATGCTTTTACCATGAATAGTACCCTTACGGTCGTACGTACAAGATTAGAACTTTCATTTTATAGATTGTTACGTTTCACGAACAAGAATTTCAAGTATTACGTACGTGGTATAACACGATAAGTATTTATTACGTATTAAGACACGATAATTATTTCAATAATAATTATAATCACGAAAATACGAACATGAAATCATGAACCTAATTAATCACGAGCTTAGTATTACGTATGTATATATATTTATTACGATCACGAATAAATATAATAAGACACGAATGATAACTATTGAAATCACGTAAAACACGAACACGCGAACACACTTATTATTTAGTCACGAGAAAAGTACGGGTTACCCCATGTGGGCCCTCTACCCGCGGACACAACAAGAGAAAAGGGCCAAGCCCATTAATTTTATTAAACATGGAATTAAGGGAAAGATCATTTTTCATTATAACAAAATTGAGAAAATAACAAGAAACCCTAATCCCTTTTCTTCTTCTTCTCTTAGCCGCCAGGTTCTACACACACCAAAGGGGTGTTTGATTAATTTTTGGTGTTCGTTTATTCCAATGATTGTTAGGGTGTTCATCATCCTTTGATTCACGTGATCGGTATAAACGCTAACCTCGTTTCTTTTATGTTTTGATTATTAATCACATAAAATCATGAATGTTTTTAATAACTAATTAAAAACAAGATATAAACATGTTGTTAATCATGGGGTTTAAATTAATTTAGGGTTAAGGGGTGTTTGTTTGTTGTGGCCGACGCCTAACTGAGCCCCAAGGGGGTCTCGGCTTGGCTTACTTCGCACCACCGAGATCATATGATCTCGGTTTGGTGGTGGTGGTGTCACGGCAGCAGCAAGGCAAGGGGAAAACCCCGACCTAGTTTGGGGTATGGTGATGGTTACGGGTCCGGTTCATGGGTTTTAAACACGGGTCCGGTTCACATGTTTAGATTTAAAACACGGTCCGGTTCATGAGTTATTTTTCACGGTTTATTATTTTTACAAGTTATATTATTTTTACAAGACTTAAAATTAAATTAATTAAAGCATGAACATGATTAATTTAATTTACAAGTCTTAGGTTATTAATTTAATTATTAATTCATGAATTTTAACCTAAGTATTTATCTTTTAATTAGACTAGATAATTAATTAATTATTAAAACCATGACTTATATTTAATTAATTCACATGACTTAGGTTATATTATTTATAGATAATAATACATGTTTTAACCTAAGTATTTATTTTATCTTTATTTAATTAAGTCATGTTATATTTAATTAAATACTTAAAACCTATAGTTTATTTAATTTACATGAAATAATTAATAAACTATACTATATAATCACATGACTTAGAATATTAATCAGAAAACACTTAAGCTTATATAATTAGGTTAATTATCCAGCTTATATCTAATTATGGAAACTTTCTATTTTTAGAAACTTATTTAATTAAGGCAGCTAATCTATTTATGGAAACTTTTTATTTTTAGAAACTTATCTATTTTAAGCAGTGATTCTATTTTTGGAAACTTTCTATTTTGGTAACTTTCTATTTTTGGAAACTTTCTATTTTAGGAAACCTGCTATTTTTTTAGAAAGATACTTATTACTACACAACAAGTATAATAATACATGAAATACAAGTAATACTTAATCAGAATAGACAGAATATATGATAAACACAGTATAAAGCTTAAATCAGTAAAACATGACATGAGCATATAAAACAAGCTAAGACATGATATAAAACCAGTTACGTACTCAGTAATCAGATACTTATACACGTATGTATTCATGTAGCATTAGTGATACCGAAGTAGGACTCTCTTTCGTTCGTCTTCTTCGTTCACTGGACACAAAGTACGGATTTTTCGTCCTTTTAGTATGGACATTCTTTCCTTTTAGGATTTCCCGTATGCAGCCAACTGTTTTCCCCAGTATATGTTTTATATGTTTTGATTGCTTATGTTTAATTAGAATACCTAAAGCCATTTATATGCATGACCAGTTCACCTAGTTATGGAGGTACCATAACCATAACACTAGAGGCACTAGTGTTATGACTTCACCACGGCGGAGTGATAGCTCGTGGCGTCCCTTTCAGCTTTTGGCCAATTATTATATTATCAGGTGGGGCGTATGGGTGAATCCTAGTTTACATGTTTTTATCAGATTACTTAGTGTAAATGTGGTGTGTGCCTTGCATCCTTCACAAGGAGCTGATCCCTCCTACCCAAAACCAGTATATTAAATTAGAGGCAGCCCCTCTAAATTGCATGACGAGGTCACCCCTCCAAGTATTCATGCACGTTGATATTTCATGACCTATATTGGCTAATGGTTAACATGTTAAACAGTTTTCATAAGATAAACATAAGGCTTTTCAAACTATAAAACCAGTTTTATGAACATGTTCCAGGTTTTCCAGGACTTATACATTTCCGCTGCTTTTAGTCTTATTTATGTTTCAGCCTTTCATGCTATGTTGTATATCTGTGCACTGAGCGTTATGCTCATCCGTTTTCCTTTCATGTTCCCAAAACGGCAGGTACTCAGGACTCGAGCATTTGGAGGACGTGCATAGGATGGAAGCTGCCATAGACTCCTTCCTTTGCCTTCATATACCTATGCTTGTTTAGTCATTTCTTATTTCCTTTACTTTATTATGTTTTGGGCTTATGTTTGGGAACCGATGTTTGATTCCGGTTTTCTTATATTACCTTGCATGCTTTGATGACACGCCATAATTACGCGTAACGGTCCACTTATCAAAGTGGGGTGTTACAATTATGGTATCAGAGCCAGGTTCGACCTGTAGGCTCTAAAACTTGACCTGTGACTAGTGGGTAGTCACCAGGAGCTTCCTAAGACAACGTTTGTTATTCCACATATTGATGTTTTCAACACATTGTTGTTTCAGCCATGATGTTTTCAGCACCTTGATGTTTTAACCTTGATGTTTTCATCGATATTGTTTCACTAATATGGATGGACAACCGTCATTCATATTTAGTTATGTGTCATTGTTTCATGCACGTTGTTCCTCGTGAACTGTGATTAATGTGAACTGAACACCAGTAGTTCATAATTTGTCACATAAAAATTTTTATGTTAAGTTTTGACAGATGATTTTCACTTAATTATGTTTCATGTATCATTGTTGCAGGAATTATGACTAAGTAATGCTTGGTACAGGACTGGCCCTATTTAGTCGCATGTGCTTTTATCGAAACTTTTAACTTTAGGACCGACCCATAGGCGTCCCCTCACCATGTCTTTTGTTTTGGGACCGACCCATAGGCGTCCCCTCGCGCATATAAAGGTTTTTATAAACCACATCATGTATTCATGCACTGTTTTCATGCATAAAAAAAATTCTCATGATTTATAAGCATAAATTTTTACATGTCCCCTCATAAGTTACGATGTCTTTTATGTCAAGTATGCTTTCATACTATCATGGTTAACTTCGTTTTCATGCTGATGATGTCGTATACTCCTTCATGTTAAATTGTTTCATGTTTCTTCATGATAATTCAGTCTTCATGTTGCTTACGTCTTACGCCTCTTCTGTTATTTATGCTTTCATGTAAGACGTTGTTGGATTTGATTGAATCCTGCTTTCATGATAGTCATGGTTGGTTTTCATTGATCATGCTTTCAGAAAAATCATCGTTGAATTTTGTGTAACCATAATTTAACGTTTCTCTATGCGACCAGAATGATGTCTATGCTGATATTCCTAGGCTATCATGATGATCAGCCAGTTTGGTCTTCAAACCATTTAATCAGTTATTCCCTGTAAAATCATGTCAAAAGATCGGCCCATATCGATCATTTCATGTGCATTCCACGTGTACTCCACGTACAGTATTCCATGTGTATTACACGTACCATAATCCATGTGTATTTCACTTACAATACTCCACGAGTATTCGCTAGTCAATTCTGAATCATCTCAGGCGTATTTTCAATTGTTGATATTCTAAAAGATTGCTGATGTCGTTCATAACTTGGAGATGTTACTAAAGGTTGATGTTGCTGATGTTTGGAGACGCTACGAGATGCAGATGTTGTTCACAACCTGGAGATCCTACAAGACGAAGACAAAGGCGTTAGAGCAAAGCAATTAGACGAGAAGATGCTTTACCTCCAGACGATTTCCATCGATCATTGTCCCTAATTCTTAGTTACATGTCACACGTCATTCAGTTGTCGTTTCAGTCATATGTGTGGAGAACCGGTACCAGCCAGCCACTCAACTGAATAGTTACATGAATCACAGTCATGAGAATGACCGTCATGGAATTGACAGACAAGACGATAGTAACCACTACTATGAAAACAACTATCCTAGCAATCGCAACCGAGGCTCCGGCCACAAACGTGATCAGAAATAAAAAGGATCAGTAGTCTAACCGATCCGCCAGTTCTGGCATAATAACCTAATATTTGTAGTTTTATTGGTTTCCCATCTCGAGACACATGTCAAGACATCAGTCAAGACACATGTCTCACGTATACTTCCTGAAGACACATGTCAAGACACTAGTCAAGACACATGTCATGCTTACATTTCCCAAGACACGAATCAAGACACATGACTCACGTCCAATTATGGAACATCTCTAAGAATTTCAGGGTACCCTCCAAAGGGTATATCCATTTTGTTGTGACATGTATTAATCAGGCCACACGAATTTTAGTACCATCACCGGCGTATCAGTAAGATCTGTCACGTTTTCTCGATGACACTTTCAATTCTTTCACCATATTTCATATATTCATGACCACGAAGGACGCCATTCGTAGTCCCCAAGTATATGAAGGTTTTCCTTCAGCCTAATGATAAGATCCAAGCTGCGAACGCATTACCTCGGACATATACGAGTTGAATTTAATCCTAATTATGGACTGCGGACAGAACACCATGTTACGATTCATGATTATGTACAGTGATGTTCACGCTCCTGAATACTTTCAGCTTGATTTTACATCAGGAAAATCTGTACAAATTATCTATGCTTACAAGCACGTGCGTTGTTAGCTATTATTGATAAAATATTATAGCTGTCAGTTAAGACACGACCACTTAAATCCTTTTACGCATAACCAGCGGATTATTCCAAAAATCGTCCCATATACTCTAGAAGAACCTTCAAGGAGAAGGACGGTAACATGAGATTATGTGTCGACTACCGTCAATTTTAAACAAGTCACCATCCATAACTGTTATTCTCCTCCACGTATTGACAAAATGACCAATCAATTTAAGGGTGTCAATCACCTTTCCAAGATCGGACTCATGATCATGCTGCCAACAGTGATGAGTGAAAGAGCAGGACATGTCCATGACTGCTATTCGTACACATCTCGGTCATGCTAGATTTATTATTTTGTATTAGTCTCATAAATGCTCCAGCAACATTATGGACTTAATAAATTGATTTTCCATGAATACATAAACAAATTCATCAGTGTTTTCATCTATGACAACCTAACCTTCTCTAAAGTCTAGAGAAGAGCAGGAAGACCATGTTTGCACTATGTTGCAAATTCTACGACAGGAGAAATTTCACCCTGAAATTTTCCAATCTAAATTCGGGGTGATTACAGTGACACGCTGAATCACATGGATTCACACGGTTAATCTTACCATGACTCAGCTTATGCGCAAAGGTGAGAACCCTACACTACATTAGGTGTTCCAGAAAATCCTACGCTAAGAGAAGTCTCATTTCGGAGACTCATAGTTCCACAAATTTCTATGTATCAAGTTTCTACGAAACAAGATATAGTTACGTTCATATCTAGGTACCTGACATACCAACAGGTTAAGATAGAACACCAACAGACTAGGATGTTTTCCATCATCTGAAATTGTGTATAGAAATGGGACAAGATCTCCATGGATTTTGGTTACCAGATTAACGCAAACTCAAAAGAAGCATGATGCTATCTGGGTTATTGTCAACGGTTTGATAAAGTCTGTATAATCCTTACATCCGAAAGGATTTCAGAACCAACAGATTGATCGGACATGTTCCAGCCAAGGCTCATCCGATCACTTGGCAATCCCTCAGCTATCGGGTCAGACAAACGTCCGCACTTTTGCTCCTTATGTACGTTCACGTTCTCGTTCCAGTTTTACGACTTGCTTCCACACTCACGTTCATGACACTAGTCACGTTCATGATCGTATCTTAGTTTACGATTTTACGTTCATTTTTGTTCAGGGAAGTTTTACAAGAAATTGAGAGACCAGACTCAAGTTTAGTAAAACTCTCTATCCTCAGATAGACGTTTCACGTCACAGTCCAAGTCTAACCTAATGGTATTTGGCGATACCGCCGCTGTATTCCATGTTCACGATATGTTTCACATGTCATGTTCATTCCACTTTCCTCATACCACGTTCACGATATGTTACACGTACCATGAATCACGATATGTTTACTCATACTACACTCACCATATCTCCACGTATCACGTTCAAAATTATACATGTATCACGTTCAAAAAATTTCACGTACTACGTTTCAATATGTCTCGCGCATTCGTTGCTAATTATCAGATAAGTTAGATTGTTTTGCACCATGATATTTCGGCTACCCTTGCACGTTAACTTTTATTCCCTAGATCAAATTCACGGAATCCATCTTACGTTGATAACCAGGAACTTTTACGTATTGTAAAATCAAGGTCACAAGACCAGAATTATCATATGTGTCAAGATCTCATAGAGGAACCGTTCCGAGAGGGAGGCCAATCGGAAACGGACAAGTTCATCCGGACTTCTTATCCGTTTTTCTCTTATCAATTGGATATGTCCTTTCAGTCACGTCACGTTCCATGTCCTTTCAAGACATGTCACGTTTCACGTTCCTTCTACCATGTCACCTGCATATCCTTTTATCTTACATACCCTCTCAGTTAGATTGGGGTATGTTTCTCTTTTAGTTATGTTACCTATAATTCGGGGACGAATTATTCTTTTTAGGGGGGAAGAGTTGTAAAACCTGCATGCTTTTACCATGAATAGTACCCTTATGATCGTACGTACAAGATTAGAACTTTCTTTTTATAGCATGTTACGTTTCAAGAACAAGAATTTCAAGTATTACGTACGTGGTATAACACGATAAGTATTTATTACGTATTAAGACACGATAATTATTTCAATAATAATTATAATCACGAACATACGAACATGAAATCATGAACGTAATTAATCACGAGCTTAGTATTACGTATGTATATATATAAATTACGATCACGAATAAATATAATAAGACACGAACGATAACTATTGAAATCACGTAAAACACGAACACGCGAACATACTGATTATTTAGTCACGAGAAAAGTACGGGTTACCCCATGTGGGCCCTCTACCCGCAGACACAACAAGAGAAAACAGCCAAGCCCATTAATTTTATTAAACATGGAATTAAGGGAAAGATCATTTTTCATTATAACAAAATTGAGAAAATAACAAGATACCCTAATCCCTTTTCTTCTTCCTCTCTTAGCCGTCGGGTTCTACACACACCAAAGGGGTGTTTGATTAATTTTTGGTGTTCGTTTATTCCAAGGATTGTTAGGGTGTTCATCATCCTTTGATTCACGTGATCGGTATAAACCCTAACCTCTTTTCTTTTATGTTTTGATTATTAATCACATAAAATCATGAATGTTTTTAAAACTAATTAAAAACAAGATATAAACATGTTGTTAATCATGGGGTTTAAACCAATTTAGGTTTAAGGGGTGTTTGTTTGTTGTGGCCGACGCCTAACCGAGCCCCAAGTGGGTCTCGGCTTGGCTTACTTCGCACCACCGAGATCATATGATCTCGGTTTGGTGGTGGTGGTGTCACGACAGTAGCAAGGCAAGGGGAAAACCCCGACCTAGGTCGGGGTATGGTGATGGTTACGGGTCCGGTTCATGGGTTTTATACACGGGTCCGGTTCACATGTTTAGATTTAAAACATGGTCCGGTTCATGAGTTATTTTTCAAGGTTTATTATTTTTACAAGTTATATTATTTTACAAGTATTAAAATTAAATTAATTAAAGCATGAACATGATTAATTTAATTTACAAGACTTTGGTTATTAATTTAATTATTCATGAATTTTAACCTAAGTATTTATCTTTTAATTAGACTAGATAATTAATTAATTATTAAAACCATGACTTATAATTAATTAATTCACATGACTTAGGTTATATTATTTCTAGATAATAATACATGTTTTAACCTAAGTATTTATTTTATCTTTATTTAATTAAATCATGTTATATTTAATTAAATACTTAAAACCTATAGTTTATTTAATTTACATGAAATAATTAATAAACTATACTATATAATCACATGACTTAGAATATTAATCAGAAAACACTTAAGCTTATATTATTAGCTTAATTATCCAGCTTATATCTAATTATGGAAACTTTCTATTTTTAGAAACTTATTTAATTAAGGCAGCTAATCTATTTATGGAAACTTTCTATTTTTAGAAACTTATCTATTTTAAGCAGTAATTCTATTTTTGGAAACTTTCTATTTTGGTAACTTTCTATATTTGGAAACTTTCTATTTTAGAAAACCTGCTATTTTATAGAAAGATACTTATTATTACACAAAAAGTATAATAATACATGAAATACAAGTAATACTTAATCAAAATAGACAGAATATATGATAAACACAGTATAAAGCTTAAATCAGTAAAACATGACATGAGCATATAAAACAAGCTAAGACATGATATAAAACCAGTTACGTACTCAGTAATCAGATACTTATACATGTATGTATTCATGTAGCATTAGTGATACCGAAGTAGGACTCTCTTCCGTTCGTTTTCTTCGTTCACTGGACACAAGGTACGGATTCTCCGTCCTTTCAGTATGGACATTCTTTCCTTATTAGGATTTCCCGTATGCAGCCAACTGTTTTCCCCAGTATATGTTTTATATGTTTTGATTGCTTATGTTTAATTAGAATACCTAAAGCCATATACATGCATGACTAGTTCACCTAGTTATGGAGGTACCATAACCATAACACTAGAGGCAGTTGTGTTATGACTTCACCACGGCGGAATGATAGCTCGTGGCATCCCTTTCAACTTTTGGCCAATTATTATATTATCAGGTGGGGCGTATGGGAGCATCCTAGTTTACATGTTTTCAGCAGATTACTCAGTGTGAATGTGGTGTGTGCCTTGCATCCTTCACAAGGAGCTGATCCCTCATACCCAAAACCAGTATATTAAATTAGAGGCAGCCCCTCTAATTTGCATGACGAGGTCACCCCTCCAAGTATTCATGCACGTTGATATTTCATGACCTATATTGGCTAATGGTTAACATGTTAAACAGTTTTCATAAGATAAACATAAGGCTTTTCAAACTATAAAACCAGATTTATGAACATGTTCCAGGTTTTCCAGGACTAATACATTTTCGCTGATTTTAGTCTTATTTATGTTTCAGCCTTTCATGCTATGTTGTATATCCGTGCACTGAGCGTTATGCTCAGCCGTTTCCTTTCATGTTCCCAAAACGGCAGGTACTCAGGACTCGAGCATTTGGAGGACGTGCATAGGATGGAAGCTGCCATAGACTCCTTCCTTTGCCTTCATATACCTATGCTTGTTTAGTCATTTCTTATTTCCTTTACTTTATTATGTTTTGGGCTTATGTTTGGGAACCGATGTTTGATTCCGGTTTTCTTTATGGTCATGTATGTATTAGTACATATTACCTTGCATGCTTTGATGACACGCCATAATTACGCGCAACGGTCCACTTATCAAAGTGTGGTGTTACAGTAACCTCTGGGAAGGATAATTTACGAGAATAAGAAGTATGAGTATAAAATTAGCAACTAATACTCTTGTAGGGGCAATGGTTTCATATAATTCATGTCGGCATTTGGCGTGGGTGACTAATTGGTTAAGGGGTCGGTTTCATGAGCTTAATACAATCACATAGCCTTTACTATATATATGAGATGCCTTAATTGTTGACTGACAATCATGATTGGTTTTTCTACTTGTGTTCAATGATGATTTGCAAAACTTTTAGATTCACTCAACCGTTGCGTTGACGATTTTAAGCATGTATTTCAGGTAATCATGATGGATTGCAATGGAGCGTGCGAGGAGGGAGTTGGTGCTTACTTGTCTAAATTTTTATATTATTTTCCATCCTTTGAAATGAATAAATGAATTTTAAAGTCTTTGATGATTGTCATGTGTTGGTAACGGTTTTTGGGACTAAACGCTACTCTGATTTTATATATGAGGATGGGAGATACTTTTAGACAAGGTTGTATATTATTTTAACGTCTCTTTTGAGGTCGTTGTCTATGATTGTGTGTGATGTGCTATTAGTAGCGCCCCAATGTGGTATTTCGATGTGTGGTAATTTGGGGGTGTTACATATGGTGTCTTATCGACCTTCTTTAGGGGAACCATATTTAATATACGAACAGTAGACTCTAAAGCATAATCCCGCAAGGATAAAGGTAAAGTTGTATGATTAAACATAGATCGCACCATATCCAATAATGTACGATTTCTCCTTTCGGATCACCATTTTGTTGTGGAGTATAGGGAGAAGTAAGATGTTTAACAATTCCATTCTCACTTAGATAATCTATAAACTCCTGACTTAAATATTCACCACCTCTGTCAGAACGAAGAGTTGTAATCTTCTTTCCTAGTTGCAGTCCTAATTCTGCTTTAAACAATTTGAATGTTTCAAATACCTCATGTTTATGCTTACGTAAATAAACATAACCATAACGGCTATAATCATCCGTAAATGTTAAGAAGTAGCTAGCACCTTTCCTTGACACATGTTTAAGTGGTCCATACACATCAGTATGTATTAATCCAAGTAGATCAGTAGCTCTTTAAATATTGCTATTAAAAGATTTCTTGGTCATCTTTCAAGAGATACAAGACTCACATTTATCGAATGATTCATCATTGATATTTTCCAAAAGACATTCACGTTGAAGCTTTTGTATACGATTCTTCCCGATATAGGCAAGTCTACAATGCCAAAGATAAGAAGAGTTATTGTCAAACTTTCTCTTCTTATTCATGCTAAAGATAGATTTATTATTCTTGGATTCATTATCATGCATGTCTATTTCAAACACACCATTCACAGAAATTGCATTAAAATAGAAAATATCATTTTTCCAAACAGAAATTCCATTATTACCAATCGTGTGAATGAATCTATTATTCAACAAATAAGAAAAGGAAATAACACCCCTAAAGATTATATGTGCATAATGACACTCATTTAAAATCAGTACTAAACCCGAAGGTATAACTAAATAAATGTTCCTATAGCTTCAACTGCTGCTTGTGCGCCATTGCCCACTTGCAGAAATTGTTCCCCATAGGAAAGCTTCCTTTCTAGATTAAATCCCTGCAGCGTATTACAAATGTTAATACCGCATCCCGTATCATATACCCAAAAATTTAATTTTATGTTAAATTGAAAAATTCAATCATAAATAAAGTACCTGAAGCTACAGCGCTCTGCTCGGACTTCTTCTTTATTTCTCGCAACTCTTAAAGGTAAAGAGGGCAATTCCTATTCCAGTGACCACTTGCCTGCAATGGTCACAAGTCTCATCCTTCTGAGATCTATTCTTCTTGACAAAGTTCTGCTTAGGTTTTGAATTAATCGCAACTTGTTTGCCCTTATCACCATTGCCTTTTCCTTTCTTCTTGTTCGCTTGTGGTTTTGCCTTACTCACTCTACCCTTTTGTATGGTTAGTACAGAAGGCGTAGAAGTAGATGCCTTGTATTTCAACCCCTTTTCATAGTCAATGAGCATTGCATGCAAATCATTAACTATCATCCCCGTTTAATGCATATTAGAATTTCGAACAAAATCATTGAAGTCCTTGTTAAGGGACCTATTGATCGAGTTAATAGCCATATTATAATCATAGGGTTGTCCTAGTGCAATGAGCTGTTCCATATAACCCCTCATCTCCAAGTAATGGGCACTTACAGACTTTCTTGGAGCTTGCTTGCAGCTATGTAAAGCATCTACTAAGTCGTAGATCTCCACATCTTGCGTCTTCTCGAACATAGCCTTAAGCTCATCAAGCATTCGCTTAGGTAAAAACCGCTCATACTTCTGTTGAAGTGGAAGATCCATTTTACCTAGCATTAAGCAAGCCACCTCAGAGTGCTTCTTAACATTAGCAGCGTGTTCAAGCCTTTCCGCATCAGATGCTCCTTCAGCAAGATCCTTCGGATAGGGAGTAGTCAAGATATCAATAGTACCCGCTGCTCTCAAGACAATCCTTAGTGAGCGGTACCAATCATTGAAGTTTGGTCCAGTAAGTTCAGGACGTTCAAAGAAAGCTTTGAACGCAGAACTTATAGTGTTTTGGTGGGTTGAGCCATTTCTATAGAAATAAGTTCAAATATTACTATTTTCAATAACAAAATACTTTCAAGAAAATAAAATTACCCTAGTATAAAAACCGTATTATCTTTCTTGAATTTTAGAACTATATTGACATAGATCCACTACATCAGTTGATCTGCTAGTAATGAATGTACTCAACATAGCGACTTGTCGAACAATTCAATTGACAAACAATTTTCAATTTCTTGATATTTAAGGGATTTACATTGCCAAAAGAACGTTTTGCATTGTAAACATGTTTCATCCCTTCTGAATGTCTTAAGTTTCTAGATCTCACTGAGTAACTTAATTAAGTTGTCTAATCTGAGTAACGTAAAACCATCATACGAATTCTCATTCAATGAATGTTTTTTCTCCATCACAACATCACCCAAAAATCTCATTTGATGACGTAGTAATTTCAAGTGTTCGTCAATTAGGAGCATTCGACTTCAATTTTTAAGGGTATAAATTTTGATGTCAAAATCAATGTATCGAGAAGCATGCATACAACTCCATAGCATAAGTTTAAAAAAAATTTAGTAAACTATTGGAAATACATTTTTACGTATTTAGGAAGATTCGGTCACTCTGACAATATATTAAGTTGTAGCTCGTAGTCTAGGTATCTTTTAATTAACTAAACAAGGAAAAGCCTGGTCCATGCTTGTATGGCCGGCCCAAATGTAAGCCCAAGCCCATCTTATGGGCTTGGTATATAAACGCTCTCCATTGATGGAGAGGGTGGTGATTTCATTTGAATAACAGATAGTTCTCTTAAACTTTCTCTCTCTAGAAGTGTGAAATCTACCATCTTTCTATCTCTTTCTCTCTCTAAAACATAAGCATAGATTTACATATCATACAAATGGTATCAAGAGCCATGGGATGATTGTTTAGTTCTTGTGTTTGTGTTCTTGATTCTCTCGCCATTTTTGATCCATTTTCACACGAACCAAATTTTTTTTTGTGTTTTTATGGGTTAATCTTGATATACTTCATCTTGTTACTTGTTATAGTGATTTGGTATTGTTATTTAGGTTATAAACACAAAAATTTTTGGTTGTTTGATTCATTTTTAGGCTTAGAATCTTGATTTGGTTGTGTTATTGTACTGTCCGAGAAAAAAGGTAAGTTGGTATCCTCAGTACGATCTGACTTTGTGTTTGCATAAACCCTGGGGGTTTTCACTTGCGATCCATAGTCACGATCCGTTGGTACGATCTTCACTATGATCCATCAATCTGATTGCCTAGTACGATCCATACTACGATCAAGGTAAGTTTGGTTAGTACGATAGCTCGCTACGATCCTTCAGTACGATCCATACTACGATCAAGGTAAGATTGCTCAGTGCGATAGCTCACTTAGCTCAGAGTACGATCCATCACCACGATCGTTGAGTACGATCACTTGTTGCGATCAGAGTACGATCACTCGTTGCGATCAGAGTACGATCATTGGGTACGATCTAGGAGTGCGATCTGAGTACGATCGCTGAGTACGATCACTCGTTGCTATCAGAGTACGATCGTTGGGTACGATCAAGGAGTGCGATCTGAATACGATCATAGAGTACGATCCACGAGTGCGATCTGAGTACGATCCAACATTTTTTTCAAAAACGTGTTTTTGAATCGTGTGTAATTTTGACTTGGATTTTTTGGTTTATCAAGGACATAATTTAGGGGATTTCAACATTATTTCTCGACTTTAACACACAACAACAAATACATTTACTTTCTTCCTCTCGGGTACGGATAATCGTCCACCAATGTTGGAGAAATCTATGTATGAGGATTGGACTTCCCGAATGGAACTTTATATGTTGAACAAGGAGAACGGACATCTTATTTAGGCATCGGTGCTTAATGGACCATTAGATTATGGTACAGTGACGGAAGGTACAACTACTCGTCCTCGCACAACTGGTGAATTGACTGGAGATATGAAGATACAAGATAAATGTGATAAGTATGCTACAAACATCATTCTCCAAGCCCTTCCTCCAGATGTCTACAAACTCGTCAGCAAACATAAAGTTGCCAAAGAGTTATGGGATAGAATTCGTGTTCTAATGTAAGGCACCTCGTTAACTAAACAAGAACGAGAGTGTAAGCTTTATGATACTTTTGATAAGTTTGCCTATGTGCCAAGGGAGACTCTCAATGACTACTATCTAAGATTTACCCTATTGTTGAATGAGCTAAATATCTATGGCATGGCAATTCCTACCTTTCAATTGAACACCAAGTATTTGAACACTCTTCCTCCAGAATGGAAAAAATACGTGACGGATGTTATATTGGCTAAGGACTTGCATAACACCAATGTGGATCAACTTCAAGCTTTTCTTCAACAACACGAATGCCATGTGATCGAGGCTCGGTTGTCTACACCTCAAGTTCATGATCCACCTGCAATGTATGCTTCTCAACAAAACATGGCTTATACTTATCAGAAACCATCATACTTGCAGCAGCCACCACCACACAACTATCAGCAACCATCTTATCCACCACTAATGATGCCACAGCAAGCATTTCAACAAAGTGTTCATCAACAATCTTTTTCACCGCAACCACCATATCAGACATCACCATCACAAGCCAACACTTCTCCAATGGGCTATACCCCTCAGCAAGGATACTTTCCTATTGAAGCACAACCAGCACAAGCTTTTTACTCTAATGAACTTCCACCAATCCAAGCACCGGTCTTTACTCCAAATGATACGCCAGCTGATGTACTAAACCATCTCACTGCCTACTTGTCAAAACTTGTTGCAACTAGAGGATTTCCACCAACAAACAATCAACTCCGCACCTCTTCAAATCCTCGACAACAAGCCACTGTTCAAGATGGTCAAGTGACGGTGCAACCTATTCAGGGAAGGCAAAATTCATATGGACCTCCTACAAGGACTGGGAACAATCAAGCTGTGAATTCTCAAGCTAGTGGAAATGGAAGTCCTATTGGTCCTAAAAAGGTTGTGACTTGCTACAATTGCCGAGGACAAGGTCATATGGCTAGGGAATGCACTCAACCGAAGAGGAGGAGGGATGATGCATGGTTTCGTGAGAAGATGTATTTGGTTGATGCTCAATCTAAGGGGAAGATTTTGGATTCAGAGGAGTTAACATTTCTTGCAGACCCAGGGGCAGCAGATACCGAAGGCATTGCAGTCGTTTCCACTTCTAATGCAGCTTATCAAGCAGATGATCTTGACGCATATGATTCGGATTGTGATGACATTCACTCTGCCCAAGCTGCTCTCGTTGCTAATCTCTCTCACTACGGTTCTGATGTCGTTAGTGAGGTACCAACCACATCTAACAATATTGATGATAACCAACATCAAGTTGGGCATGAAAATGACAACCTCGAACAGCATTCGGGAACTAGTAACTCAAATGATGTGGTACCCAATCCTACACATTTGAGTGAACCTCAACCAAATGCTACGACGGGTATGGAATCTTATGCTCAACATGATTTGGTCATGGTACCTAAACATATTATTGATCAGATGCATATGGCCCTCAGACAATCCATAGATACTAATTCCACCCTAACTACTGAGCTTGCGTTGCATAAAGAAAAAGTCAAAACTTTTGAAATGGTCCCTCAAGCAGAGAAAATAACATTTTCTGAATTTGACCAATTTCATTTTGAAAAGATTGAACACTTGAAAGAAATTGAATCATTAAAAGCTAATCTTTCCAATGAATTAAAAGAAAAACAGTCGGTTGTCAATGATTTTCAGAAACTTAAAATGGATTTCAAAACTCTCGAGTCTAAAAAGTTTGAATCGGAAATTAATGCTACCAAACTTCTTAAATTCAAAGAACAACAACTTTTAAAACAATATGCTTCCACAGAAAAAGTTCATCTTTTAACTAAATCATTTAAAGAACTCGAACTTAAGCGTCTTCGAGATTTACCACCTAATCCTGGTTATGCAAAACAAGCTCAGGAACATATTCTCGGTCTTTATGATATGACCATAATTGGCAAATCGAAAGAAGCACCTTTTGTTCGTAGTACTGAGGAGACACAGTCACTTGCGGATGAAACTCATTCTAAAATGCTTTCAAAATTCCATACAATTGATTATGATCAACGTAACAAAGATCAATTTTCGAAAAAGACACGCATTCGCTTACAAAAGGAATTAGCTGAATTGACAGTTCTTGTGCCCCAAAGTTTGTCAAATGAAAACCCTCCTAGTACGTCTCCTACACTTGTCAAAACGGATTTAACGAAGTCAATTCCACCGGTAAGTAAGGGTCCGTTAACTTAAATACAGTACACCAACACTTAGCCGATTTTGACAAGGTCATTTTGGAACGTACGACGGCTTTGGCCATAACGGAAGGTGAATGGAACTTTGAGCACACTAGAGTTGCGTTTCGAGACAAAATTGTTCTGTTTGTAAAGAATGTTAAAGCTTGTCTTAGTACTCTTGATCAAGATTTGCTTTTGGAAATTGAAGAAGTTAGACGTGTTTTCAATGAAATGGAAGATGCTTATGAAAACAGTTTACTTGAAATAGAACAGGTTTCACGCCAAAATGATCAGCTTCTGAAGCAAGTGATGTCTCATGATATAGTTTCCGTCTGTGTGAATAAAAGTGTTGATGATGATTCTATTGTGCATAATGTTGAATCTGTCGATACTGTGGTAGATAGTACTTGTCACGAATCTGACACTGAATTTTTAAAGCTTCAAGATTCATATTCTTCGCTTTCAAAACGTTTTGATGAGATTCAAACACATTGTATTTTGCTTGAATGCAAGCAACAATTTATTCAAGAAATCTTTGAAACTTCATTCGAAGGTGTTAATATCGATGATGCAAACTTTGAAAAGAATTTTCAATTGAATTTACAATCAAAACAGCGTCAGCCAAGTGACAAAGTTGCTAAATCTTTGCCGATAGAAATAGAGAAATCTAAGGAGCTTAACTGTGTGAACGTACTTGAGGCCACTGAGAATTTTAAACTTGATCTAGATAATCGAGTTTTCAAGATTTGTCCAAAGTTGATAACTTAAAACAGAAAGATACACGACTCTTTGATTCAGTAAAGTCCACATGTGCTAATACCACTGCACAGGATCAATCCTTGATTGAACAATTGAATCAAAAGTCGGTGGAAATATCTGATTTGAGGGAACAAATTTGTGATAAAAATCTGGTCTTGGCTGAGTTAAAGGAAACACTTCGTACTCTAAAAGGTAATAATGTTGTGGATAATGCAGCCACTATCTCAACATCGTCCTCTAGTGCAATCAAAAGGAACCTTATAGCCGTCACACCACTTAATAAGGGCCCTAGGACTAAACTATCTCAAACTTTGGTCACTAAAGATAAGGCGGAATCAAAACCAGCTTCTAATATTCCCATGTTGCCTTCTACAGGAGTAAGCACCACTACTAAGGCTCAAAGATCTAACCTTAAAAGAAACAAGAAGAATGATAGGATCTTTCCCCCATCTAGTAGTCAAGTGAAGAAGAAAGTAGAAGCCCATCCTAGGAATGTTATTTCTGTTTTGAATAAAAAGAATCATGTAGCTAAACCTAAAGGCTCTGCGGTTGTGCAGCGTTCTAAATCTAGTGTGAATTCTAATTTGAAATGTTGGAATTGCAATGAATGTATGTTTTCTAGTCGTCATGATTCTTGCCTTATTGACCATGTGAATGAGATGTATGCCCGGAAAATGGATTAGAATGGAAACCGACTGGGAAAGTGTTAACCCAAGTTGGTTGGATGTGGCGCCCCACTGGTAGAACTTTCACTATAGTAGGAAATATGTGCCCTTTGACTAGGATCACTCCCACCAAAGCGAAGAAAGCGTGCCCTTTAACTAGGAGTACCAAGGCTACCAAAAGACAAGCGTGTCCTTTAAATAGGAACACTGGCACTACTGTAGGAACCAAGTGCCCTTTAAATAGGTCTACTCCCACTGTAGTGCCCGCAAATAATCCAAAACCTAAGAAAGTTGGAACAGTAAAACCTGTTAGTGCTAAAACTCACATTAGAAAACGCAGGAAATCTAAGGGTCACAAACATGTTAGCAATTCTGATAATATTTTATCTGTATCTGCTAACACTCAGGAACCAATAGTTTCCAATGTATTGTCTACTGTTGTTATTGAAAACAGGTGGTCCAAATTGTTCTCTGGTATTTGGACTCTGGTTGCTCGAAGCATATGACCGGAGATCGCTCTCAGCTCAGAAATTTCGTCAGCAAGTTTCTTGGTACGGTTCGATTTGGAAATGATCATATTGCAAAGATAATAGGTTATGGTGAATATCATATTGGGAATGTTATTATTTCAAGAGTGTATTATGTGGAGGGTCTTGGTAACAACTTATTTTCTGTGGGACAATTTTGTGATGCAAACCTAGAAGTTGCTTTTCGAGAGCATACCTGCTTCATTCGTAATTTGGAAGGGGTTGATTTATTGAAAGGTACTCGAGGGAATAATTTGTATACTTTGTCTCTACAAGACATGATGGCCGCTTCTCCCGTATGTCTTCTCTCCAAAGCATCGAAGACTAAGTCATGGTTATGGCATCGACGGTTATCTCATCTTACCTTTGACGCTATTAATCACTTGGCGAAAAACGAACTTGTTCGTGGTCTTCCTAAACTATCATTTCACAAGGATCATTTGTGTTCCGCGTGTACAATGGGGAAAAGCACTAAGAAATCATACAAACCTAATACGGAAGACACCAACCAAGAGAAACTTTATCTGTTGCATATGGATCTTTGTGGACTAATGCGTGTTGAAAGTCTTAGTGGCAAAAAGTACATCCTCGTCATTGTCGATGATTACTCTCGGTTTACATGGGTGAAATTTCTTAAAGCAAAAAATGAGGCACCTAATTTTATCATCAGATTTCTCAAGATGATTCAAGTGCGTCTCAACACTACTGTCCGACGCATTCGTACAGATAATGGAACCGAATTTGTGAATCAAATTTTGCGTGATTATTATGAAGAAGTTGGCATTTCTCATGAAACATCCGTTGCACGCACTCCACAACAAAACGGTGTCGTTGAAAGGCGAAATCGCACACTTATGGAAGCTGCTCGAACAATGTTAATTTACGCAAAGGCTCCATTGTTTTTATGGGCAGAAGCAGTATCTACAGCAGTGTACACCCAAAACTGGTCACTAATTCGTAAACGCCATGGTAAAACACCTTATAAGCTTCTCCATGGAAAAGTACCAGATTTATCATATCTTTATGTATTTGGTTCTCTTTGCTATCCAAATAATGATGGTGACAAGTTGGGAAAACTTCAACCAAAGGCTGATATAGGTATTTTCATTGGTTACGCACCCGCAAAGAAGGCATACCGAATCTACAACCGTAACTCTCGCAAGATCCTCGAAACTATGAATGTTGATTTTGATGAGCTGACAGCAATGGCTTCTGAGCAAAGCAGCTCTGAACCCGCACTTCATGAAATGGGACCCAGTAACATTAGTTCTGGTCTTGTCCCAAACAACCCTACTTCATCATCATTTACACCACCTTCTAGGACTGAATGGGATATGTTGTTTCAACCGTTCTTTGATGAATTATTTACTCCTCCAAGTATTGTTGCTCCAGAACCTGAGGTTATAGCTCCGGTAACCGAAGTTGTCGCTCCAGCAACCGAAGCACAATCAGACACATCTGCACCTACAATTTGTCAAGATATACCTTCAACGAGTAATTGTCAACCAACACATTCTTCAACTACCCATGTCATGCCTATTGATGATGAAGAGGATGATGATGATCACGATTTGGAATTCGCTCAAATGCGTGAACTTCCATTCTTTGGTGTTCCTATTCCCGATCCTAATCAAGCCGGGTCATCCACCTCAGAGGAAGCTCCTTTTACAGATTACTCCAATCCACGGATTCGTGAACATGACATCAAGTGGACAAAGGATCATCCTATAGATTCTATTATTGGTGACCCTAATCGTCCGGTATCCACACGAAGTCAGTTACAAGAAAGTGCAATGTTTTGTCACTTTGATGCTTTTCTCACTGAATTTGAACCTAAGACATGGCAACAAGTTTTTACTCAATCATGTTGGATAGAAGCTATGCAAGAAGAACTTAATGAATTTATACGTCTTGAAGTATGGGAACTTGTCCCATGCCCGGATCAAGTGCAGTTACTCACTTTGAAATGGGTTTACAAGGTGAAACTCGATTAGTTAGGCGGAATACTGAAGAACAAAGCTCGTCTAGTAGCTCGTGGATACAAGCAATTATTGGGCATCGACTTTATGGAATCCTTTGCACCTGTTACCCGTTTGGAAGCTATTAGACTATTCCTCGCTTATGCTGCCCACATGAATATGATCGTCTATCAGATGGATGTGAAGACGGCATTTCTTACTGGTGAACTCAAGAAAGAGGTCTATGTTCACCAGCCGGATGGTTTTGTGAATCCTAAATATCCTAATCATGTGTACAAGCTTAAGAAGGCTCTCTATGGGTTGAAGCAAGCTCCTCGCGCATGGTATGATCTATTGTCACAATTCCTCATTACGCAAGGCTTCGCTAAAGGCAAGGTGGATCCCACGTTGTTCATTCAAAAACGAGGTAAAGATATGATTATGGTACAAATATATGTTGATGATATTATATTTGCAACCTCGACCCAAACCTTATCGGATGAGTTTGGGACACTCATGTCTTCCAAGTTTAAGATGTCAATGATGGGCAAGGTATCATTCTTCTTAGGTCTTCAAATATCTCAGAGTCCCAGAGGCATCTTTATCAATCAATCCAAGTATGCCCTTCAATCGCTTAAGAAATATAAGATGGAATCTTGCGACCCCGTGGATACTCCAATGGTGGAACGAAATAAGATTGATGAAGATCCACATGGAGTTGCCGTTGATCCGACACTGTATCGTGGAATGATCGGTACTCTTCTGTATATCACAGCTAGTCGACCTGATCTTCAGTTTGCTATATGTATGTGTGCTCGGTATCAAACTCGGCCTACTGAGTTACACTTGGCTACTGTGAAACGGATCTTTCGATATCTTAAAGGAACCATTAATCGGGGACTTTGGTATTCGAAGGACTCTTCGATTGCACTTATGGCATATGTAGATGCGGATCACGCGGGTTGTCAAGATACAAGGCGTAGCACGAGTGGAACTTTGCAACTACTAGGAGATCGACTAATCAGTTGGGCATCGAAAAGGCAGAAAAGCGCTGCAATTTCAAGTACGGAAGCAGAATACATAGCTATGTCCGGTTGCTGTGCTCAAATTATTTGTATGAGATCGCAATTAACCGACTATGGTCTAGGTTTCAATAAAATTCTGATGTACTGTGACAACAAGAGTGCAATTGCCTTATGCTGCAACAATGTTCAATTCTCCCGGTCGAAGCATATCGACATTCGCTACCATTTCATCAAGGAGCAAGTGGAAAATGGAGTAATAGAGCTTTACTTGGTCCGATCTGAGTATCAATTGGCGGATATTTTCACGAAGGCTTTAGATCGCGCTCGAATTGAATTTTTGGCCGACAAGCTAGGAATGAGAACCTTCTCGCCTGAGACTCTTAAGGAACTAGCAGATGAAGCGAAAGAATAGTGATGGTAAACTATTCTCCGTATCCTTGATGATCATCTATATATATTGTTTATATTTTTATCCACAAAAGCAAAATACAAAAATATAAAACCATATAAAAACCATAAAAATTGAAAAATTCATAAAAATCCAAAAATATTTTTACTTTATTTTTCAAAGGCATGTCTTTTGGTACGATAATATTTACGGCCTTAGAAATGTCGATTAATATTGACACGGCGCCATAAATAGAGTTCGTACAAAACTTGTAAATATTTCATAAAACATGCCTATATGGCTTGTAGTTATTTCTGACTACAACCCCGTTTTCATATTAAAGTCAAGTATTTCTTATGAAAGCTTTGGCTCACAACGGGAATTAATTTTCTCGGGCAAGGTTTACTTTTACACCTTGTAAGGGATCAAGTTTACTTTATAACTTGGTCTCACACAAATCTATGTACGTTTCAGTGCATTTATTTGTTAAAACAAGAGAAGTCTTGTTTTTATGAAGCTATCATCTTTACAACTATAGCAATCTAAAATTGGTATCTACATACTCGACGATGCGACTACTCAACCGACGACTACAACTCTTTCAATAGAACACGGGTCAACAATTAAGGGGGAGAAATTGTCAAACATTCAGAATCTTCGATGCCGAACGTGCCAAGTTCACAAGTTGGTGTCAAGACAACATACCAATCGTACACGTGGTGTCAAGAGATGACTTCAGACGTGACGAGGCGACCAACATATGCTGACAAGAACCATTTGATCTTATCATATGATGTTCTCATCAATCAGGTCCAACCTTGCCAATTTATTTTTTCTAATATGGTGAATATGTGATCATGTTACAAATCGGTATCATATCTCATACATTTGGTATCATGAAGATAAAACGGACTCGCATTTTTCTTCCCAAAACCTTTGTTAAAACTTCATTAAATCAATTGATATTAAAAACATCGATTGGGTTAATATTTTTAATATGGGGGAGAAAATTTGATTTAATATGGGAAATTATCAAAAATGGTTTGACTTAACGTGATGGATCATCCTGACATATGCGAAATGTTTTCGAATATCGTGGCATATGTTAAGGGGGAGCAAAACGGATTTCCATATCAAAATAGATTTTCATGGTGACATATACTTACCCAAAACCCATTTATTTCACGACGATGAAGATTGTGGTGACATAAGGATGGTAGGATAGGTTAAGTCATATGACTCTTCCAGAACCGGAGGAATCTTCCCAAGGACACTCCATAGCTAGAAATAGTAGTCCTTAGGAAAGATGGAGAAAAGATTGTGAATGTAGCTGAATGCCGACCAAGTACTTAAGTTAGCACTGGAACAATCACAACAAGGTGCTAGTTATGACGTATTGGTAAGCATTGAAGGGGTTGAAGAATGAAAAAAAATTGTAAAGATAAAGGGTGTAAAGAAAGAAGCTCTCCTTACAACTTTAGGCAGAAACCGGGTCAATACATATGCTATTGAGATCATTTTTAATGATTCTCGATATTGAAGACAAACATCATGGACCCAGTGATGCAAAGCACAACCCATCCCAGCTAACTCAGCTATCTCTCAAAAGGTATTTGTTTTAATCACACGGAGACAACACATTATCTATTGATTTATTCACTCCGAATAAATTGGTATTAAAAAGGTGGCACTCCTCTCCAGCCTCCGATCACTAAAATCCAAAATTCACGACTGAGTCAAGAGCCATTTAAGATCATTAAATATCTCATTAGGACACACTTTCATATTTCCTTTCTTCTTCACACACTGTGAAAAGTAAGAAAGATCTTAAGAGTCCTACGCAAAATCTTCATGATCTTGCCTGAACATCCGAGTAATACGAAAGTATTTACAATGAAGATGGAAATCCTTCTTGAGCGAATATCAAAAAGCTCATGGTAGGTGACTTGTGCGATTCTTTATGAATCAAACTTGTGATAACTGGAAAGCAACAGTGGTTTAATTCTTAATTGAACTTAAACACGTTCCAGGCCTCTACGCAATATATCAGTGATCTTGCCAGAACACTCAGAGTGATACCTTAGTGTTCACAGTGATGAGTGAAAATCCTTCTAGTGTTAACCTCAAACAGCACTTGGTAGGTAAGTTACAAGATTCAATACGAATCAAGCTCCTGACAACTGGAAAGCAACGATGGTGCGATTCTTTAATGAATCAAACTTGTTCTAGGAATCAGAATTGATGGCTTCAATCATGCGGATAATTTTATCCAAATGATTCACTCTTTACGTTCGCAGTCAGCTTTGGACGATCGAGTAAAGAGAACGGGTTTACCCGCGAAATCTTGTCAAGGAGATTTTTAATTAAATCTACCCGCCACGAGTACGATATTTTATATCGTCCAACGGTCTTCACCGACCGGAGGTAAAATGCTACCGAATTAGAATGAAATGTTCAAAGCCATTTCGTTCGTGTCTACTTATGTTGCGGCATTTGAAGACGGTGGCGTTGCGAAATCCTAGAAGAAGTCGTCCCCGCATGCTTATACTTTATGCACTTAATACCACATCTAATTCAAGAAAGCCTAAATGTTAAGTCTTCCGCTGTATTGAACTCTGAAGCTTTCAAGAATTACAAAAGGTATACGTATGTGGGACATGGTGTCACGAAGAGGCGAAGATCACAAGTGATGGATGCACGAGATCAAGGCAAGAGATTAATGCTCAAGATTGATATCAAAGATCACATCGGCATGTTCACCAGAAAAGAAAAAGAAAAGAAAGACGAAGACTACGAGCTCAAGACAAACATAGTATGCTAGGTTTATTTTATTATTGTAACTCGGGTGACGCCCTTGTTTGGAGTGACCTCCCTTAGGGGGAGATTGTTGGAAATACGTTTTTACGTATTTAGGAAGATTCGGTCACTCCGACAATATATTAAGTTGTAGCTCGTAGTCTAGGTATCTTTTAATTAACTAAACAAGGAAAAGCCCGGTCCATGCTTGTATGGCCGGCCCAAATGTAAGCCCAAGCCCATCTTATGGGCTTGGTATATAAACCCTCTCCATTGATGGAGAGGGTGGTGATTTCATTTGAATAACACATAGTTCTCTTAAACTTTCTCTCTCTAGAAGTGTGAAATCCACCATCTTTCTATCTCTTTCTTTCTCTAAAACATAAGCATAGATTTACATATCATACATAAACTTTTTCACGAGACTAAATTTCTACATAAATTATGTTGAGGTATTGGTTAAAACAATTAAAGAATTTACCCACAACTATTCACAACGTACTTTTGCTGGAACTCGGCTACGCACAAAGAAATACCCTTATTCATTGTGTTTCGGATGTGAATTTGTGGTAAATAACCCTTAAGGTACAATTCAATGAATAATCGTAGGTAATTTCAATATGACGCACAGGCGAGCCGGGAATTTGGTCAGCGACTAATGGCATAACACCTCCTTCCTTAACCGAGTACATGATCAGCGGTGCATTAAACTCACTTTATAGTTTGTCAAAAGGAGTAGGCCGTTAGATTATTATTGCAATTCACCAATCAACGAAATCTTATGTAATTTAAATCTCTAACAAATCATTATTTTAATATGATTTAGTCCATATTATTTCTTTTCAAAAAAAAACCCTTCTTTACAACAATTCAATAATTTTTAATATAAACAAGTAAAAAAACTAAATCATAAACACATAATAACAATTTATATGTGCAATAAATAAATCAACTAGCCACATGCATACGATTTATTCAATAATCATCATATCTAAGTCTTTATATTCATATAAAAGTATTCCCTAATTCAAGATTTATTGCATCAGATAATCACGTAGCACATAAAATCATATAACCATATAATTTTACGATCCATGAACACATGCATGTTATCATGGATTTCCTCACAAATCTTAACAATTAAATCTATACGGATCGTAACCATACATGACATAATAATTAATCATGCAATATAATCTAAAATTATCCCACATGTAATTTAGGGTTTCAAAACAATTATTTTTTATTAAAAATTCGGCCAAAACCCTAATTTTAAAAAAAAAACAAAACCCTAATTTTAAGAAAACCTAAAAAAAACATGTAGTTTTAACTCAAAACAATTATTAGTTAAAAAACTTTAGATTTTCGATAATTATAGCATGTTAAAACGGTTCTCGATGCCACTGAAGGTTTATTAACATCATAACAATTATATAAAACCCTAAACGAGATCAAAGCACACATAGCGAAAGTGATTTAACAAGATCATAATAATAACACAATTATAATTAATCGAATTAAGGTTACATACCTTTACGCTAAAGCAATGTCACAAAACGAAGAATGAATCAACAATTCGGGTTTATACCGTATATCACCAAGATATAGTCTAAAGTAAGACTATATTACGATCTTGTACACACGTAATACAACGAGTTAACCGTGATTCTATCACGTATAAACCGAGCTACAACGCTTGTAATAAATCTACCCAACAACCCTAGAGAGGGGCTAGGACTAGATTATAAGTAAAATTGATCAAACAATAAAACCAACCAAAACCCCTTGTGTGGGTTGTCTTGCGATCGACCAAAGAAAGAGAGAGGGGAAGAGATTTTTATGTATCTTGAATTATGAGGAGAAGATTTTGTTTATATAGGCCTAAACTTGTAACCAAAACAAATAAAAGATAATTTTTTCCCCTTCTTTTTTCTCCCTATAACCGACGGTTAGAACACCCCTTTGGGTTGTTCCAGAACCTTCCAAACTTCTTTCTTTTTATTTACTTACTATATATTTATTAACGTTCGTTAATAGTTAACTCTTAATTATTTAACGATCGTTAAAGTTATGTCTCAGTTTAAATTAATAAATACATAAATATATATTTATTAAATAATTTAGTAAATACAATAACTATATTTATTAATTAAATTAACTCTTTACGTATTGGTGTGCAATCCCGTAATCTCGAGTTCGATCTTATCACACGACTATTAAATATAAGTCCATAAACTTTCACAAACCCCCCTAAGTATTTCATGTTCAGCAAAAAGGTGATTCTGTTGATGCATGGCCAAAGGAACAAAGATTCCTACTGAAGCATGTTTTGCTGAAGGCTGTTTAGCTTTCCTCTTTCAGAGAACTTAGAAGACAAATAAGTCTTTGCTTCAAAGACTAGGCGGTCTAGTTGTTGAAGAACAAGTCCTAAAGAAGAGCTTTCAGTTTAGTTTGGCTTGACAAAACCAAACTGAATGATGTCGATCTCCTCTAGAATGCTGAAGACACTTCAGTATTCTGAAGGTTTACATTAGGCGGGAAAAGATTTACTTTAAGTCAAAGTAGGAAAGATGTTGCTTGTATTGTTAGCTATAAGTACAACCTTTATCTTTTCTATATTAGTTTATTCTGTACGATGTACTGTTTATCCAACATGGCCATCAACCACCCACTGGATAAACCTTTAAATGAGTACATATGAATGTAAACCCTAGTTATTGCATAGCCTATATAAGGAGTGCATTTGGGATAAAATCGGTTAGCCTTTACAAGAGAAAGAATCTCTTATTAACCTTCTCTCCCAATACCAACCAACCATATAGACAAAGTGCATATGAACGTTTAGGTTGGAACTTAAACTCTTAACCTTGGTTAAAAGTTTAAGTAGAGGAGATCACCCCACATTGTCATTTAACCACTTTGTTATTCTGCAAACAAAGTGGGTTATAGATTCTTTATTTAAATTTTAATAAAAGTCTATACATTGAAAAGTTAAATTGGTATTGTTGTTTTAGTTGTTCTTAGTTCTTATTAATTGTAAAAACAACACACTTGAGTCTTAATAGCTTGTTACTACTTAAAGTTGATAAGTAGTAATGAGTTAAAAGGGACCAACAAAAACAAATAATGTAACTGAAAACAAATAAATTAACCATAGTTGTGTTGCTCTTGTGATCACGATGAATGCGTGACAACTGATCTTATTTCTGGACGAAATCACATACAATTGTGGTCAAACTGTTAGTGTAACGCTTTGATTCTTTAGCTGAATTAAGCGAAATTCTAATAAACAACGCCGAAAAATTAACAATCTCGTCAAAAACTTAAAAACTCGCCGGAAACTGAGACTTCACCAGGCAAGGTCTCTAATTCCAATTGATACACACCACTATTGTTACTTAAGACAATTAATGTATTACGACTCTCAAAAGTTAATGCATTATCAATGGAGATAGCTAGTTACAAACTGTTTACAGTTTGTTACAAAAAACTTCAATGTGAATTAGAGAGGGGCGAGTGTTTTACACAAGACAAATGAAAAATGAAATAAGCAGCAACTATTAAAAGATAATTTGGCAGGGCAAACAGTTATGAGGTAGAATATAGAAAATGTTAGACTGTGAAAACCTAATAGCAGGTATTGTATTATTAATATGCATTTATAGTGTTACACAAATTATTCTAGAAACCTATTGAAATCAGCTCACAATTCGGGTTTGGGCCAACTAACTTAACCCACTCATAATACCCGCAGTTCGGGCCTTAAATCATAAAAGCTCTGACTGAAAAAGAAAACTAAGAAAGAAAACTAAGAAAGAAAAATGAAATGAGATAATTCAAAGTATCCCACAAGTCATCTCGGAAATAAAAACCCTATATTCGACAAAAAAAATCCTCTCGAATATAAAAAACCTACAATACCAACAAAAATCATCCCAAGAATAAGAACCGTAAATTCAACACAAACTATGACTTTTTTTAAATAAAAGAAAAAAATCATAATCATAAACTTAGCCACCGTTTAAAAAAGAAAGATTGATTCCAAAAATTAAAGTCACTCTTCAAGAGCATCCATACCAATAATAGAAGCACCAATCGTATCCTGGTATTGACGATTGATGATCTCTTCAAATGATCTTGACCACATATCACACATCCAGTCATTGCAAACAATGCACATCTTGTACAATTCTAAAATAAGAGTAAAGCCTCCGAAATCCGATTGATGCCCAAAAAGTATGCTGTTAGTTTGTTCGGCGAGTTTCTTTTTTTTAACGGGGATAAGTTTTAAGATGATATTGTTTTGGTGAGAGAGGATCAAGAGTTGAGCTCATGTTAAACTATGAAAACTTATTGTATTATCGATTAAAAATGATATTTATATCTACTAATTGTGCCTAAAAATAAGCCTAACCACCAGATTAATCCAAGTGTCAAAATTAATGACTAAAATGAGAAAAGAGAAAATTAACAAATAGTGGCCCCTGCATTTCACTAATCAGCCAGCGACACGTGACATTAGGCCTGTTTTTAGACATAAAGTTAGGCCCCTCTATCACTTCTCTTATTGATTATTGATATGCATGGATTATGTTACAAAGAATATTCTAAAAATCTTAAAATACGTTTGGTTTTTCAGGAGGCGTTTGGTAGGCCTTATTTAAGTGGAGGATTAGAATTAGTATTAAAAAACTTTGTTTGGTTTGATTTTGTGTCTGTCTTTGGGTTAAATGACAAATATATAGAGTTTTAAAAAACCTGTCATGTACCTTCTTTTTTAACTGGATTTTAAGATCGTGGGCCCTAATCAATTCTTGCCCACTTATCTTTTTTTTTTATTTATATATATGATATAACACTAATTTTTATATAATTAAATAAACTAATATATTTTTAAATATTATTTCTTCTCTTTTACATTAAACCCAAATAAAAAATAAATAAATTTTTAACCAACCAAACATTATCTTTCATTTAATATCATTCAATCCTAAACCACCCATTTTATAAACCCACCCTTAAAGTAAAACCCGACTTCAAATCAAACGGACCCTGAGTTTTCATGTGGGACCAAAGATCAAGTAGAAAAAGATTATTTGATTCAAATAGTGTATTTCAAACAGTTAAACTATGTCTAAATTTTTATACTTAAAGAAGTCTCGTATAATCACGTTAGTGACAAATTGGTAGGTAATCATTTATTTTTTTATTTTTTTTACAAAAAGCTTATTTTTTTTGTTCTCATTTTTATTTATGTAAATATAATACTCTTTCCGTCTCATAGTAACATTTCATGTTACTATTTTTGGACGTCCCATATTAATAGCCTAGTCCAAATATAGATAAGAAATATAAAATAAGTTTACAATATTACCCCCGTTTAAAGGTATTATTACAAATAATAAAGAAGTCGTAAAATAATTGATTGAGGATAAAAATTGTTATTGTGTAAAAAATAAGAGAAAGAAACCTGAAAAAATACTGTTTTTATTAAACTGCGTGTTTTTTTTTCGGTAAACTATTATTATTGGATGGAGAGAGTAAATATTTTTATAATTAAATAAAAATATAAAATAATTAATATTATATATTATTATTTATATAACTCTCTCATTTTTAAATAATTATTTTAAACTTTAATCTTACCAATTTTAAACCTCTCATTTTATAAATTCATCTAAATTAATACATGTTTTTAAAGCAAACGAACCGTTAATAAACTAAATCCACAAGTTGGGTTTGAATCGAATCACGGGCGTGTTTGGTTTATTGTTATGGATCATAATCGGTATGATTGTCGGTCAAAAGTGTAATCACAATGGATTGAATTTAGTGTATCATTCCCATTGTTTCCGTTTGGATTGAATTTTGAATATTAATGACAAAAATGTTTTTAATAAGTTAAAAAAGTTATGACGTGATAAATAGTCAAGTATAACATGTTACCTACATTAACAAGTGACAAAAATATATATACAAGATAAGTTTTATCATAAATAACGATACAAGCCATGAAACTAAAAAATATATAAAGTAAGAGCGCATTTGGTATACAATACGGAATCACTAACGGTAGAGTATGATTAAAGGGATGTATGGGATTGAAGATATTCATTCCATTAGTTGTGTTTGGTACAAAATTATGTATATAACTATCACATTAAGTAAGGCCCATTTAAAGTGAATAATTAATTTAATTTAATAGTGGAAATAATAATAAATGTGAGGTTTATAGGAATGGTTAATGAAAGACACCACTTTTGTATGATATAAATCTATCATTGTTAGAATCATAGGTAAAAAATGAATCTTTAACCAAACATTTAATATAACTATAATAGTAATTGTTTGATTCTCATATGCTTCAAACAAACGTCTCCTAAGAAAAAAAAACAAAAGTAAACATTGAAAGGAGCCTATCCTAACTACTATGGAGTACGGCTGATATTTATCTATGAATTCAAAAACTTAAACCCATTTAGTTTAAACAAACATTGTATATTACTCTGATAGTCATTCCTCATTACCATAATATCTATATCAAACAGTCCCTTAATCCACTAATAAAAAAACTTGTGCTTAATCTCACACGTGTCCTTAAAATCCTCCATTTAGCTCATAACACAATGGTTCCCCCATGCCGTCTTGCAAGACCATGTCCTCCAAACGTGCCTTCTAAATCACATACGTCGCGTCACAAATAACCCATTAAAAAATCGAAACAGACTTCAATGTATACGTAGATCTCAATTGCTAAAAACTTATCCATAACTTACAAATGCACAGTACCATATGCATTGATGAATCCTATTTTCATACATATTATATGCATCCCAATACACTACTTGTATGTACATCAAATAATGCACATTCTATGTTGCACGGAAACGTCATCGGGGTGACGTCTCCCGTACCAGAAACGTTTCGGAAGGAAACGTCTAGAAACATCCAGAAACGCGTCAGAAACGTTTCTTCAAAATAAGAAACATTTCATGTCGACTGGAAACGTTTGATGTATAGCATGAAACGTCTGAGAAACGTTTCTTGGGCCTATTATATGTGTTTCTGAGGCTTGTTTTCGATTTATACTGTAACAGAAATCCTGATGAAAAGTAGATCTTGTTTTCATGGAGAAAGAAAGAAGATAGAGGTAGAAGAAGAGAAGATATTATAAAAAGACATACATAAATAAGAGGTGAGATCATCATAGAAGATGTATCCAAAAAAAAGGAAGGAACAAATCTGGGCCCTCCAATTTTCTATCATCCAACCATCCATATTAAAAACACACATCATATATAAACAATAAAAAATAATTAAAAAAACACACAACCCACCCACTTTCTCTCTCTAACAACCCCCGATCTAACAAAAACTCAGATCCAAAATCCATCTCGTCGGAATAATTTGAAACTCGCCGGAATGATATATAAATAACAAAACCCTCGCCGGAAACCATTACTATCACAAATCTATAACCTATATATTCATAAAAGCTTATTCATAAAAGCTTGTAACCCTCGCCGGCAACCATAACCCTCGCCGAAAAATAAAAAAACTCGCCGGAACCCTAATCAATAAGAAAAATGGATGAACCTGATTTAGATGACGTTATGGTAGTGGTTTCTCAACTTGATTTGAATAAAAGTGATGCATCAGAACAGTGTTCTTCAGAAAAAGTAAAAGATGGTTTTCCAGGTAAATTATCGTTCTGAGGTTGTTTTGTTAGTGTTGAATGGAAATTACATGTAATTCTGTGTGAATTACATGTAATTTTTGTATTAAAATAGTTTGTTAGTGTTAAATGAAAATTACATGTAATTCACACAAAAATTACATGCAATTTTTGAAAAAAGGTGGTTTGTAGTGCTAAATGGAAATTACATGTAATTCTGTGTGAATTACATGTAATTTTTGTATTAAAATGGTTTGTTAGTGTTAAATGAAAATTACATGTAATTCTGGGTGAATTACATGTAATTTTTAAAAAAACGGTGGTTTGTTAGTGCTGAATAGAAATTACATGTAATTCTTTGTGAATTACATGTAATTTTTGTATTAAAATGGTTTGTTAGTGCTGAATAGAAATTACATGTAGTTCTGTGTGAATTACATGTAATTTTTGTATTAAAATAGTTTGTTAGTGTTGAATGGAAATTACATGTAGTTCTGTGTGAATTACATGTAATTTTTGTATTAAAATGGTTTGTTAATGTTGAATGGAAATTACATGTAGTTCTGTGTGAATTACATGTAATTTTTGTATTAAAATGGTTTGTTAGTGTCAAATGGAAATTACATGTAATTCTGTTTTTTAAATACAGGTATGAAAACCCCAAGAGCAACAGTTTTTGCGCAAGATGAAACACCCGGTGGATCAGTAAATTGGGAGCCTCGTGTACATGGAATTCGTATACCAGAAGTGGGAGATACTTATGATACATTGGAAGAAGCTTTTGATATGTATTCAAGTTATGCTGAAAAGGGAGGCTTTGAAGTTAAAAAATCGGGACAAAGTAAAATAAAATCAGGAATGGTAAAACACAAGTACATTACTTGTAACAAAAGAGGAAAACCAACACGTGTTGATTTTGACACATTGGATCCAAAAAATAAAGGTAAACAAATCAGAAACACAACGCACCACGTGACTGGTTGTAAAGCTCAGATAAAGTTACAGTTGAATATTGTTACCAGAAAATACAAGTTGGTACAATTTATAGCAAAACACAACCACCATCTTCTACCAGAGGTGTACCAACACTATACAAAGAAACAACGAAAAATGCCTCAAGCCGAAAAGATGTTTGTTGTAAAAGCTGCAGCAAATAAACTTGGTGCAACGCGTGCTCACAACTTCTTAAGTAGTATCAAAGGTGGTGATGAATATGTTCATGGGACGACCGCTGATTTTAAGAATGCTCAGAGGGATGTTACTGAATTTATTGGGGAAAATGATGCACAAATGCTAATAAACAAAATGGAAAACAGAAAGTTGTATGTGCCGAACTTTACATTTGAATATAAGGTAGAAAATGATGAACTCTTTGCGATGTTTTGGGCGGATGAAGTTGCAAAGTGCTATTACAAAGAGTTTGGAGACATAGTATCTTTTGATGCAACCTTCAATAGCAACAGGTAAGTTAATTGTTTGTAATTCTTGTATATTTATACTTTTTTATTAGTGAATTACATGTAATTCTGTGTGAATTACATGTAATTCTGTGTGAATTACATGTAATACTAATCAGATATATTTCTATTAGAATTACAAAGACAATATTTAAATTACATGTAATTCACACAGAATTACATGTAATTCTTAGTAGAATTACATGTGATTCAGGAATGTAGATTTTAATACATTGATATGTTATATAGGTACAACATGAAGTTTGTACCATTCACTGGCATCGACAATCATAGAAAGTGTGTGACACTTGGTTCGGGAATGATTTTACATGAATATACCGAATCATATACGTGGTTGCTAACAGCATTTTTGTCCGCCGTTGGAAAAGAGTCGAAAATGATTGTAACCGATCAGGATGGAGCCATGAAGAGAGCTATTGAAGCCGTTTTTAAAACAACAAAACACAGACTATGCATGTGGCACATTTCCCAAAAGATCCCATCTAAGGTATTTTTGTTCAAGTTAGAAACTGTTTTTCATGAATCACATGTGATTTATAATAGAATCACATGTGATTCTACTTTATTTCTATGTGAATGTTTTGTTAGTTTTGAATGCAAATCACATGTAATTCAGTGTAAATTACATGTGATTTTTTGAATAAAAATACCTTGTTAGTGAATGAATGCTAATCACATGTAATTCTGTGTGAATTACATGTGATTTTTGGAAAAAAAAATATTTTTTAGTGCTAATTACTTTATATCTTCAAAACAGATTTGTGAAGAAATGTACAAAGGGGCTTTCAAAGAACAATTTGATAGGCTCATTTGAAATATGTTCATAGAACCAAAGAAGTTTGAAGAGAGATGGGGGTTATTGATAGATGAATTTGAGTTGAAAGAAAACAAGTGGATGACAAAAATGTATTATCGTAGAAAAATGTGGATTCCCGCTTATTTTATCGACTCTCCTTTGTTTGGCTTGATGAGGATGACTTCCAGGTCCGAAAGTGAAAATTCTTTCTTTAAAAGTTTCACAAGCCAAGGGTCAACACTTGTTGGTTTCATGATGTCATACGAATCAGCAATGGAAAGGCAAAGACACAGGCAAGAGAATTTGGACTTCCAAACGTTTGATGCGGCTCCAACATATAAAACAATGTTGGACATTGAACGTCAAGCTGCAAGAATATATACAAAGACAATATTTGAATTTTTTCAACATGAAATTGATGCTGCTTGCTGGAATTGTACGATACAAGGTTTACAAAATAGTGAAGGATGTGAGACTTTCATCATTAGAGACAAAGCGGCAAATTCTTACAGAACTATTTACACCAAAAGTAGAAAAGAACAAGACAAGGAAATCGCAGCAGAGAAAGCGACAGAAATAGACTACAAGGTATAATTTACATGAGGTTTTAAAAATAAATAAATAGGCTCTTAAAGGAATTACATGTAATTCACACAGAATTACATGTAATTATGTGTGAATTGCATGTAATTATTTAATAATTACATGTAATTCTAAACAAAATAATAAATAATGAATTTACATGTGATTCTAATGTAAATTCCTTGTGTTTTGGAAAAAGGTACTAAGAGTTATAGAAGACGGGTCAGTGGTTTGTTCTTGTAGACATTTTCTACGATATGGTTTTCTATGTCGACACATATTTTGTGTGTTCAAGAACCGTGATGTTAATGTTATTCCCAAGGAATACATTTTGAGGAGATGGACAAGAGAGATAATACCACCTGAGCTTCGAAGACAAATAAACAGATATGGGGAAAAGAATGTAACCGTTGAAAGGCTTTCAAACGAGGTGAATTTTGTTGTGGATGATTGTTTATTCTTATTGAGCAAGGATGAAGAGAGGTTGGCAGCTTATCTTGAAAAGTTGAAAGTGATATATGAAGAAATAAAAGCTGATATGCCTAATCCTCCTTCAAGAAAAACGGCAGATGTTATTGGTGCTTTGTTTGCTATTTCAGAGCCTGATCATCTAGATGTGAACAATCCAACGAAGGCTAGAAACAAAGGAGACCATCCAAATGATGGAAAAAAACTAAAAAAAGGAGAACGATTGAAAAGTGGAAGAGAAAAGGCGCTTAATGTTCGAAAGAAACCATTGAAGGTTTGTAAATATTGTAATGTTAAGACGCGTGAGCATACAAAAAGAACTTGCCCAAAGAACCCAAAGGCAAAGAAAAAGAAGGCGTCACCAATTATTGATGTTTGAACACTTTTGATTTTCTGCTTTGATAAGATTTCATTTACTTCATTTTTTCATTTCCCAAAACATTTGTTTAAGATTCCAGAACCTATGTTCAAGTTTTCAGAACCTATTTTTAAGTTTCCAGAATCTATTATTGGAAAATTACATGTAATTTACGTTTTAGGTCAACATCAATAAGATTTTCCATTGATTTACATGTGACAGAGTTGAGGTACTTATGTTTTTTGGGGAACATAAAAATGAATTACATGTAATTTTGTGTGAATTACATGTAATTCTGTGTGAATTACATGTAATTCTGTGTGAATTACATGTAATTCTGTGTGAATAAGGTAAGTGGCAAGGGATTTCAGTGAGTGATTCTGTATGAATTTAATATAATTCTAAGTAAATCCAATGTCACAAAACACATAACCATAATCTGATCTAACTTCATCAAACATAGCCATGACACCAAGTTATACTCAATTGAAATCCTGTGTGAATTACAAGTAATTCTGTGTGAATTACATGTAATTGAAGTGTTCAATTACAAGTAATTGAAGTGTTCAATGATGCATAACACAAAGACACTGAAATATAACATACAGGTAATCTGAAATATAACAACCTGGAAAAACTGTCTGAAACAACTTAACATAGCCATAACCTAAAAATATGCAGACAAGTCAGGACCCATACATCTTTATCTAGACAAAACCATTACATAATAACATAATATATCCATACAGCACACTTCACAGAACTTTTGATGACCTAATCTCTTTCTCGCTCCTGCCTATTCTTTAGTGCATCACAGAGTATCTCGAGCTTATGATTAGTCTCATTCTTATCAAACTCCAAGGATAGTTGATGCAACTTATCAGCATGACAATTATGCTCATGTAGAAGCATCTTAGAAAGAAATTTGAAACGTAAAAGTCTCAACATGTCACGTTGCATTCTGGACTCCGGGACAAGCCCATAATCCCAATCCGCAACTGCTCCGCCAACATATGTCTCCATGTGAAGCATTGCGAAGACTCCATAATCCCGAGAATTCTCTTTTGTCATCCACTTCAATTTTAGCGTTTTTGCTCTCTTCAACTTTCTTATGGAATTATGCTTCTTGTGATTATATAACTTTAAGTGTCTCACAAACAAATCTCTCTACAAAAAAAGACAAATAAATATTTTGTAATCCAACATGAATCACATGTAATCAACACGAATCACATGTAATTCTGTGTGAATCACACGTAATTAACAGAAAAATCACAAGTAATTAACAGAAACTTACAAGAAGATCACAGACATCCTTGTACTTTCCATCATAAGGTGCTCCCGACCCACTGTTATCTAGAACAGTCATTGATGCTACTTTTAGGTTGAAGACAACCACATAAAAATGCCCAGACATGCAGATCGGGAAAAAAGCCTGTTTTTAATAAACCAAAAATTAGAATGAAAAAAAATAATAACCAAACAAAAAGAAAATAAAATTTTATTAACCAATTCAACGCCTTCTAAGGCCAGACCACCAACATTGTTTTCGAATTGAGCAGAAATTTCCTTTGAAAATCGGTCCCATATATCAGCATACGTTTTCAAGGCTCCGTTAATCATCTCTCGAGTCTGAATATAAAAAAAACATTAATTTATGACAGAAATAATAAATTTACTTTGGGTGTAGAAAAATTAACTTACAACACATCCTGTTGGAAAGAAGTGCCTTATTGGCATTCGAGGATCTCGGAAACGCTCTTCGTAATTCAGAATAGAAGAAAAGAAATCTAGCACGTTTGCATCAACCCAAAGGCCAGGAGATAGTGTTTCCAGATTCAAACGAACTCCATAAACTTTGTGGCCAGAGAATGTTTCAAAAACATATTCTCTGTTAAAGAAAAAAATAAATACATAAAAAACATTGTCTTGTGGTTTACATGTAATTACATGTAATTATAGCCGAATTACATGTAATTATAGCAGAATTACATGTAATTATAGTAGAGTTACATGTAATTATACCAGAGTTACATGTAATTATAGCAGTATTACATGTAATTATAGTAGAATTACATGTAATTATAGTAGAATTACATGCAACTCCGTTAAAGAAAAAAATAAAATACATAAAAAACATTGTCTTGTAGTTTACATGTAATTACATGTAATTATACCAGAATTACATGTAATTGTGCTATAATTACATGTAATTCTGCTATAATGTAATTATACCAGAATTACATGTAATTCTGGTATAATTACATGTAATTATAGCAGAATTACATGCAACTCTAATTGAATAAATATTAATTTATATTTAACGAAAATGAAAATAACTCACTCCTTATCACCCTGCATTGCGAACACACTAAAGCCCATAAGAAACTCATTTATAGTAAGTTTGGGGAGAACTTTTATCTTTTTATTCACATACGAAGATATCAAGAATACCGAAGGTTTCCCAACTCGCTTCCCAGGACTAGGACTAGGACTTTGGCTTAAAACACGAACCGATAGTTTTTCAGGAGTAGAAGGTGCTTTCTCATCAACAAGGGCATCATCCAGAGCATTCTCTGCTGGATCAACATGTCGACCATGTTGAGCCTGAATAAATAATAAAAAACATACTTAATATACATTAAAAAATAATAAACTTTGGAATAAACAAACTAATAAAAGTTTGAAACTTACTGAAAAATACTCGTCGGCAAGGCGATCAATCTCATTTCCAACCTCTTCTATGTTTTCATCTAACCACTGTGAAAAAGAGTCCGGTGTACTCATTATCTCAAAATCTTCATCAACTTGAACTTCAGCGGATTCTTTTTCAACATCTGTTTCTTTTTTAACAATGGTCTCTTCAATAGTAGGCACCTTATCAAAAACATTCCCAAACAAAGGAGGAATTTCCGAAATAATTGGATCATCTTCGCTAAGAATCTTTTCACCTTCACTAGGAATCTTCTCATCGTCAGTAAGAATCTTCTCATCATCACTTGGAATCTTCTCATCATCACTGGCAATCTTCTCATTGTCATTCTGCACATTATCGTCACCACTACCACCATTTCCATCCTTATGCTCATCAACAGCACCACTACCAGTCTTATCATTTTCATCGTCCCCGTCACTATCCGTACTACCATCATCATCATTCGGATCATCATTATCATCTTTAGGATCATCATTATCACCTTTCGGATCATCACTCTCATCATCGCTCTCATCATCATCATCATCTGGATATTCATATTCATTCGGATTTTGAAAAAATGTGTAATACTTTTTATGAAGCTCACGAAACTTAGGATCATCCAGATATTCTCTAGCACCTACCAACAAGTACTATTCCAAAGCACATCTCTCTAGACAAATTACTTTAAAACTTTCTTCAGCTTGGAGATAGAAATCCTATACAAGTTTATGATTTATATCAAATGATACTCAAAGATAACAGTTCAATGAATTACATGTAATTCTGATATAATTACATGTAATTATATCATAATTACATCTAATTCTGGTATAATTACATGTAATTATATTAGAATTACATGTAATTATGTGTGAATTACATGTAACTCTGTGTAAATTACATGTAATTATGTAAAAAGAAAAAATAAACCTTCTGGTATAAGTACCTCTTTAGAAGAATGATTACGAGAAACAAAACCTTCTGTTCTTTGATTTTCATCTTTAGTCCATTCTTCATTCAGTTCTAAAAGACCCAAAACCTGTCCATCTAGCTCTAGTTGCTCTCTTTTTCTCATTAAAATTGAGCTCCAGCTTTTGATAGCCGGGCGATCTCGAAGAACATGGAACCTATCAAACTTCGTGGAATCTAAATACAAAAGCTGGAAAAAAATACATGTAAATAACAAGACTTTATTTAATTTAAAAAATTAAACAAAAACATTCAAAGAAAATTACATGTAATTCATCATGAAATTACATGTAATTCAACATAAATTCAAAGAAAGGTACAAACTTACAATTAAGAAGGTGAACGGGCCAAGGTAAGGATTTGTTGGTTTATCGGGAAGTTTACAGTCTAGTAAGCATTTGTATACATACTCACACCAGTTTATCTTAGAAGCATCTGTATCTTCTCGAATACGTCTAACAACATCCAAGCATACTTGACCATTCAAAGCATCAACTTTGCCCATTGTATTGGTAAACAGAGTAAGAAAGTTGACTCTAAAAAGGAAGTCATCTTTCTTAGACAAAACCAACTTGGCAGCTATATCAGGAACTCTTATATCCTTCCTATTTTTTCGGGAAAACTGTCCTAACCAAAGCTTAACAAACTTATCATCCAACGGTCTCTCTTCTAAAGAAAATAAAGATTGTCCGTTCAAAGGAACACATAACATTTCATGGACTTTCTCTTCGTTTACCTTAATTGAGGCACCAGTTTCCAAATTGAAAGTAGATGTTTCTGCATCAAAGCGTTGAATACAATACCTTCCCATCCTTCCTGGTAACTTATCAATTTGAACATCATAGAGTGAGATAAAACCCATATGTGCTAAAAAACGCTTCATATTAACTCCATGGCATCCATGAATAGCAGAAAAAAGCGAAGAAGCAGCCGCCTTTGCATGAATTGACGGATAAGAGTCAAGATACTTTTTGTGAGCAACTTCTTCCGGCAACAACTCTTTTTCCTTTTTTATTCTTTTGTTGACTCCACTGCCTTCTCCTATTTCTTTAGTTTTAGCCAACTTAAAATTTTCATTAAATAAGGGATATCCTTTACATCCAGAATTGCTTCCTCATCAAGCTTAACTTCCCTTTTACGTTTCACATCATGAAGCTTAACATTAGTTGTTCTCTTACCAAGCCTATCATCTTCTGTGTGAACAATAAAGTCAACATCACGTTTGCGCTTAACCGGCGCCTTGGAAGCAGGAGTTGGAGTGGGCTTCGTGGCCTTTTTGGCAGCAGGCTTTGGAACGGGCTTGGAGGCCTTCATCAAAACAACCTTGGAATGCGGCTCAGTAGCAACCTTTGAAGCCTCAAAAGCCGGCTTGGATGCCTTCTTTCCAACAACCTTGGAAGGCGACTCAACAACAACCTTTGAAGCCTTAGAAGCCGGCTTTTTAGCAGCCTTGGGAGGTGGCTCAGTAGCAACCTTTGAAGCCTCAAAAGCTGGCTTGGAGGCCTTCTTACCAACAATCTTTGAAGCCTTAGACATAGGTTCTGGAATCTTTGAAGCATTAGAGGAAGACCTTAGAACAGGACTAGATTTTTTCTTCCCACCTAGCAAACTCGTCTTGGAAGCCAACTTAGGATCACTCCGTAGAACTGGCATCTCCGTGTGCACTTGAAGATTCTGATCAGCAACCACATTATCTATAACATTCCTAGTATTCTCCATATTTAACTCAAGCAAATTCGAATCAGCAACCCCTACATCCTCTGACACCGCAGCTAACTTATCAAGACTCTAAACACCATCAAATACATTTTTCGGACTCAAACCCCTACCCCTTAAATAAAAAATACTAGGAGAACCACTATCATTACCTATACCTCCACCACTACCTCGAGAGCCTCTACCCCTAGGAGAACCTCGAACCCTAGTACTTGTAGTTATACTGATAGGTGTGTAAACACCCATCCTTTTACCACTTATTTCTTACTAAAATAAGACCAAAACGCGTGTTAATATCATTTGTTTGGAATTATGCGTGGTTTTTGTGTTTAATGTGTTTTCAGAGTCAACCGGATGAATATTGGAGAAAACATGGGATTGCACGGGTTTTATTGAGGAAAAAGACTCAAGACGAAGTCTATAGTCCAAGAGATGCAAAAGATTTGAAGTCAATGGGCCTATTTGAAGATTTGTCGAAGAAAAGGACCAAAGATGGAAGATTTACATATGTCGAAGAAACTCAAGTCTATTAAACGAAGAAATTAAAAGACGAGTTGAATTTAATCGTCGACAAATCCCGAATCAGAATCGAAAACGTCAACTTTTCTAAAAAGACAAGAAGACAAGAAGCAAAGGAGAAAGCCCACTCACCAACCAAAAGGAAGACCTATATAAAGATTTCCCTTTACACTTTTCATTCAGTTTTGAGTTTTCCCTTTTTTCTCTCCTTTCTGTTCGTAGGCATCACCAACACCATTAGGGTGTTTGGTGATTTTGATTCTTGTTTTGTTCACAAATCTTGTAGTTGTAATCCTTTCTTTTGATTGTTTAAACCTTTATCATCAATATAATCTTTTTATTAATCTTGTTCATCATCATCTTTTTATGCAAAGTTCTTAAGTTCTTATTTAGTTGAGTTTGATCTTCTAAAGTTAATGGGTTTTGTGTTTTTATGATTGGGATTGGTTGTTTATGGTTAGTGAACGAATTGTGTTTAGTTTGGTTCAAATCCTTTGGTAAAATTTGGATTGTTTGGTTAAAATTCGTGTTCCCCTGTTTCTCGCTGTTCACTGTTCTTCATCCCCAGGATATTCCGAATAGCTGTTTATTTTGTCCTTTATTCGGAATATTTCATATATTCCGAATAACCCTTTTTTCCCTTTTTCCTTATTCGGAATATTATATATATTCGGATAGTCATTTTGTTTTGTCTTCTATTCGGAATATTTTTATATTCCGCATAGTCCCATTTATTCCGCGTAAGACTTCTTTATTCCGAATAGCCTAAATGTTCCGCATAGAGTATTTATTACGCATGGTCTCATTATTCCGAGTAGCTTAAACATTCCGAATAGTCTAGATATTCCGGATAAACCTTTATATTCCGCATGGTCTCATTATTCCGAGTAGGCATTTATTCCGCATAAGGCTTGTTATTTCGCATAGTCAAAATATTCCGAGTAAGATCTTTATTCCGCATAGTTGGTTATTCCGAATAGGGCTAGTCTTCAGTAAGGGTATTTTTCTGTTTAATCGTTTAATTGTTTTATTTAAATTCAAGTTTAATTTCATTCACTGCTTTTGGTTCAAATCTTTATTTACTTCTTTTATTTATCTTTTTAATAGAATAGAAAACCAAAACCCCTTTTTGTCACCAAGAACAAATCATTCCACTTTGAGTTGTGATCAATTCGAGGAGATACCGAGAAACGAACTTTCAACTAGTAAAATCTCTTGTATCAAATGGCGCCGCTGCCGGCTCTTCTCGTTAAGATCAACAGTTTTTTGTGAGAACTTGGATTTTGGGATCCGTTCACCGTGAACGTTACTTTTTCATAAAAACTTTAAAAATCTTAAAAAAATATAAAATTTTCAAAAATACAAAAAAATAAAAAAACCCATAAAAAACAAAAATATTTCTTGTTTGCTTTGTTAGTTCTTTTGCAGGTGCATGCGTACACGATCAACGTCTTATCAAGGGCCCGAGCCTCTCGAAGACTTAGACATGGCCGGTGTACAAAACAACAACAATAACCCACCTCTCAACAACAATAATAACAACAACAATAACAATCCACCTCTCAACAATGAGCCTCTACCAGACAATCGCCCGATGATTGAACTTCTGCAAGCACATGTAGATGGCAACAATGATCCAATTGTCATACCCGCGATTGCAGCCAACAACTTTGAGCTCAAATCCGGCTTTATCCAGATGGTCTCTGCTCAACCAGTCTTGGGACATGCCATTGATGATCCACATGACCACATCAAGAGATTCCTACAACTCACAAATACGGTCAAATTCAATGGTGTTCCACAAGAGGTAATCCGTTTACAACTTTTTCCCTTTTCCCTAGAGGGACAAGTCCGACATTGGCTTGCTAAGGAACCGCCACAAAGTATTCTTACGTGGACGGATTTGGAGACCAAGTTTATAAACTACTTTTTCCTACCCTCTCGTACTACCGCTTTGCGGAATGAAATTATCAATTTTGAACAAAAGTACGATGAGTCTTTTAGTGAATCTTGGGATCGTTTCAAAGATCTTTTAAGAAAATGCCCACAACATGGTTTTACCAAAGTGCACCAAATTAACACTTTTTATAATGGTTTAAGCATGAATGACCAAGATTCACTAAACAGTGCCTCAGGGGGTAATATTTTTGTTAAGACTTCCAATGCCGCTTGGGATATCATTGAGAATAAGTCTCGTGTGCAAACCAAGAGTGTGCGGACCAATGCCGCTAGTGCTAGTACTAGTGACAACGACAAGCGAATTGACAAAATCACTGCGCTTCTTGAATCGCTTGCTACCCAAACTGCCAACAACACCAACAACATCAATGCTAAAAACGCTCAAGTCAATGCTGTCAGCCAACCATGTGAAATATGCGGGGGTCCTCACTCTTACACCACTTGTACCGCCACCCAAGACTATCCTTCTGAGAATGTGAATGCAGCATACGGTACCTATCCTCCGGCCGCTTATCAATCTCGTCCTCAAGGTGACCGCAACTTGCTTAGCTACCGCTCAAACAACTATCTCTCACCACCCAGTCTTCCTCCTAACAACCCAAACCAACAACAAAACCTCAATCGCCCTCCTTAACAACAACAACAACCTCGTGCACCATACATACCACCTCACAAACAACCATATCCACCTCAAAGAAACAACCAAGTTTACCAACAACCTGCTTATCAACCAAACGCATACAATGCTCCTCCCAACCCACCCACCGCATTACACCAAGATGTTGAAACCTACATGCAGACCAATGATGTGATTGTGGAAAATCTCCAGCGGGAAGTGCTCAACTTGAAAGCAGACATGGTGAAACAAGGAAACGATCTTCGAGCTGATATGAGAAACATTTTGGCAAGTCAAACGAATGACTTAAAGAACATGATGGTTGGTTTCTTCCAAGGTAATCAATCCTCTTCTTCGGGTACTCTTCCGAGTAACACCGTTGCGAATCCAAGAGGGGAGATGAAAGCAATCACCACTCGCAGTGGCAAAGGTACCAAGGAACCCGAGCTTCCTATACCTCCACCGGTGATTGTGACTAAGGAGAACGAGTCACCTGCTCCTATTCCGCATCCTTCTACTTCCCCAATTTCTCCGCCTCTTACTTCTACCCCTCCTCCACCCAAGGATGTGAGTGATCCTATTCTCCCAAAACCTTCCTCTTCTTCTGATATACCTTATCCTTCTAGGTTGAGGAAAGAGAAGCTCAAAAGCAAGGATGATATTCAAGTTTTAAACTTTCTAAAAATGTTTAAATAATTGAATTTTAACATCTCCTTCGCTGAGGATCTCGCTCACATGCCCAAGTATGCGAAATTGTTCAAAGATCTTCTTAGCGACAAGGAGAAGCTTCTTGATATTGCTAACACCCAACTTAATGTGAATTGCTCTGCAGTCCTCTTAAGGAAATTGCCAACCAAGATTGGTGATCCGGGTCATTTCTTAATCCCTTGTAACTTCCCGGGAGTAGAGAATTGCATGGCCCTAGCCGATCTAGGTGCCAGTATTAATTTAATGCCTCTAAGCGTTTGGAAGCAATTATCTCTCCCTGAGCTTGTCCCCACCAAAATGACTTTGGAATTAGCTAACCGTACGGTTGCTTATCCAGTGGGGATAGCCGAAGACGTCTTTGTAGGAGTCGACAAATTCACTTTTCCTGCCGATTTCGTCGTCGTCGACTACGATATGGACCCTCGTGTGCCATTAATTGTTGGTCGCCCATTCTTGAGGACCGGTCGCACTCTCATCAATGTTGAAGCCGGTGAGCTTATCATGAGAGTGGGTGACGATAAAATCATTTTCAACATGGGAAAGCTTTCTAAACAGCCTTATTCATACGAGAGTGTTAATTGTATTGACATTCTTGATGAGGCTTATGAAGAACACTTCAAAGATGCTTGTAAAAGTATTCCTATCTCTCTTCCCAATGTTGAGACCATTTCCTCTATTGATTCATCATTATCTCTATTTGGAGAAAGTGATTTCCTTTGGAAAGATTTGGAAGCCACCATGGGAGATGTGAACTTAGCTAATGACGATTCTCCGACCGATTGGGATGACGATCTTCGCCTTATTGAGAACATTCTTAACGAAGACAATCTTTCTCCACCATCTCCCACGGTTATTGCTATCGATGCTCCGACTTTGAAAACGCCTCCCATCGAAAATCCTCTGGATTTAGAACTTAAGGAGTTGCCGCCCCATCTCGAGTACGTGTTCCTTGAAGAAGAGAAGAAGTCGCCCGTCATCATTGCTAAGGACTTGAAAGAAGACGAAAAATCTCGCCTCATCGCCGTGCTTAAAGATCATAAAAAGGCAATTGCTTGGAAAATTTCCGATATCCGCGGAATTGATCCGAACTTTTGTACTCACAAGATTCTCATGAAAGATGACTTTAAACCCGCAATCCAGAGCCAAAGAAGGGTTAATCCTCGCATTCACGACGTCATCAAACAAGAGGTTATCAAACTTCTAGATGCCGGCTTGATTTACCCTATTTCGGATTCGCCGTGGGTTAGTCCCGTCCATTGTGTGCCCAAGAAGGGCGGAATAACCGTTGTTCCCAATGAACACAACGAGTTGATTCCCACTCGTCTCGTTACTGGGTGGAGAGTTTGTATTGACTATCGCAAGCTCAATGATGCCACGAGAAAAGATCACTTTCCTCTTCCTTTCATGGATCAAATGCTCGAGCGTCTTGCGGGTAATGACTATTACTGCTTCTTAGACGGTTTCTCTGGGTATTTTCAAATTCCCATCGATCCCAAAGACCAAGAAAAGACCACATTCACTTGTCCCTACGGAACATTTGCTTACAAACGCATGCCTTTTAGTTTATGTAATGCTCCTGGGACGTTCCAAAGGTGTATGATGGCTATCTTCCATGACATGGTGGAAGACACTATGGAAGTATTCATGGATGATTTCTCGGTTTATGGCGATTCTTTCTCTGCTTGCCTTGCCAATTTAGAACGTATGCTTAAGCGGTGTGAAGACACTCACCTTGTTCTTAATTGGGAAAAATGCCATTTCATGGTAAAAGAGGGCATCGTGCTAGGACACAAGATCTCCAAAGCCGGTCTTGAAGTGGACCGTGCTAAAGTCGATGTTATCGCTAAGTTGCCTCCACCTTCAACCGTGAAGGGTGTGAGAAGTTTTCTCGGTCATGCGAGCTTCTACCGTCGATTTATCAAAGATTTTTCTAAAATCGCTCGCCCGATGACCCACCTCTTGGAAAAAGATACTCCTTTTATCTTTTCCACCGAGTGTATCGAAGCCTTAAACTTGCTTAAGGATAAGCTGACTAAGGCACCCGTCTTAGTTACCCCTAATTAGGAGCTTCCCTTTGAGTTGATGTGCGATGCTAGCGACTTTGCTATTGGAGCGGTTTTGGGCCAAAGAGTGAATAAACACTCCAACCGATCCATTACGCTAGCAAGACAATGACGGGGGCTCAATTGCATTACACGACAACCGAAAAAGAGCTTTTATCTGTTGTCTATGCCTTTGAAAAGTTCCGCCCCTATCTTGTCCTTTCCACCACAATCGTTTATACCGATCATTCCGCGTTGAAGTACTTGTTGACTAAACAAGATTCTAAACCAAGACTTCTTCGCTGGGTTTTGCTACTCCAAGAATTTAAAATCGAAATTCGAGATAAAAAAGGAGCTGAAAACCTAGCCGCGGATCATCTCAGTAGACTTGAGGATCCTTACCAAGGGGAACATCCGAACAAAGAGATCAATGATTCTTTTCCCCTGGAGACCTTAATGTCTATCAACTCGACTTCTGATGAAACCCCGTGGTTTGCGGACATTGCAAACTACTTGGCGGGTGGAATTCTCGTTGACGGGTTAACATCCCAGCAAAAGAAAAAGTTCTTCAAAGACATTAAGACTTAATTTTGGGATGACCCGTATCTATTCAAACAATGTGCTGATTTGATCATTCGCCGATGTGTTGATGGACCGGCAGCTTTAGAAATCCTTGACGCTTGCCACAAAGGACCCACCGGTGGTCACTTTGGTCCCAACTACACCGCCAAAAAAGTGTTTGACTCGGGATTTTATTGGCCCACCATTTACCGTGATGCTCACGAGATGGTTAAACGATGTGATGCTTGCCAAAAACAAGGCAAGATCACACATAAAGACGAGATGCCTCAGAATTTCATTCAAGAGTGTGAAATCTTTGATGTTTGGGGTATCGACTTTATAGGGCCATTCCCTTCATCTAAAGGAAACAAATACATCCTTGTAGCCGTTGACTACGTTTCAAAGTGGGTTGAAGCTAAAGCTTTACCTACTAATGACGTAAGGGTGGTTTGTAACTTTTTGAAATTGCTATTCGCTAGATTCGGTGTGCCTCGTGCCATTGTTAATGATTGCGGGGCTCATTTTTGCAATGACCAATTTGCTAGAGTCATGGCTAAGTACGGTGTAAATCATCGTCTTTCCACCGCCTACCACCCACAAACTAATGGCCAGGCTGAAATATCCAACCGAGGATTAAAGCAAATTCTGGAAAGAACCGTGGGAGAGCATCGTGCCTCATGGGCTGATAAACTTGATGATGCTTTGTGGGCTTTTCGTACCGCATACAAGACTCCGATTGGTTGTACACCATATCGTCTCGTGTACGGGAAAGCATGCCACCTCCCCATTGAGTTGGAGCACAAGGCTTATTGGGCCTTGAAGTGGGCTAATTTCGATATCAACAAAGCCGGTGACCTACGCAAGATCCAACTCAATGAGCTGAATGAACTCCGTAATGAGGCTTATGAAAATTCTTTGATCTATAAGGAAAAGACTAAGCTCATTCACGATTCCAAGATTAAAAACCGAGAGTTCCAAGTTGGAGACAAAGTTTTACTCTTTAACTCTCGGTTGAAAATCTTTTCGGCCAAGCTGAAATCTCGTTGGTCCGGCCCATTCACCATTGCCTAAATTTTTCCATATGGTACTCTCGAGCTCGCTCAACCTAATGGACCTAATTTTATGGTGAATGGCCAACGAGTAAAGTTGTACTTTGGTGAGGACATCTCTCACGAGATGATTCCATCCGTTACCACGTTTACCATGAACTAATTTTGGGTCGAGTCAGCCTCGTGACTCGGTTATAAAAAACAAGCGCTCCTCGGGAGGCAACCCGAGTATCTATCCTTTTCTGTTTTAACCTCCTAAGTGTAGGGGGACTTCTATCGGTGCTTTGTGTTTGTATGGTGATGTGATTACAGGGATGAATGCACTTTTGGAACCTTTGAAGAACCATGCTCCCGTGTTATCCGAAATCCGGTTCTATCTCTCAACTATCGTGATTCAATTTTCTTCATACTCACATTTGAAATTGATCACGTTAGTCGTCTGTTCCTTAACTTGATTTAACCAACGTGCACAATGTCATAAGTATAGGGGAGACTTTTCCCACATGCTTAAACATTGAGGACAATGTTTATCTTAAGTGTAGGGGGGACTTCTATCGAAGTTTTAAGTGGACTTTTCCATGAAAATGCCTTCATTTAACCGGAAAATCATCTTTTTCAACATTCTTCAAATTTTTTATTAACTTTGGCCATATAGTCGTAATTTTTAAATTTTTATCGTTGCTTTCATATGTATATATCCCTCAATAAAATAAAAATATTAATAAAGTGGTGTAGCTAGTTTTGAAATCTTTGACATATTAGGCCCGTTGCGATTATTTTGACTCAACCCGAATAGACTTATCCAAATAGACTTATCCAAGTTTATTCTAGCTAGTATCCTTAACCACGTAGACCTTATTTGGTTTATTAGGCTAAGCATCCACGAGTCTCATTACTTGAGATTTCAAATTGTGGAGAACGAGAAATGATAGAGTCAATTATAAGTCGGTATTCTTGCACAAGCTCACTTGGTGTAATTATCTGCCTATTCTCCCATCACTTGCTAATAATTTATCTGCAATAAGTAAGCTCGTAAGATTTGAAAAGTTACTTAGCTTCTAGCCCAAGATCGTTTAAAAGTTGCTCGGTAATGATAAGAGTTCATAGCCAAGGCATAACTTATGAAGCGGGGCGCGAAGATTGGCGAGTCCGAAAAGGCCCTAACAAGGCATGAGGATTCCATTTTATTGCTGAAGATCCAAAGTGATGTGAAAAGCATTATTCCCAAAATCAATATGAAGGATCAAGACTCACGACGAAAAGCAATCAACTCCTATAAAGATCATGGAGAAGTCTATCCGAAAAGACCCTAACAAGGTATGAGGATAAATAGATCCAAGTCCGAAAAGGAGGCGGATCGTTGTATCTCAAAATCCCAATTAGAGATTGAAGAAATAATCATGAAGTCGTGGTCAACAAAGTTGGAGTACCCCTCAAAAGTCTCCAAGTGAAGAAACTCTATTAACGAAGAAAAGACCATTATCTCAAGAACGTCTCTCGAAGATATGAAGTATGAAGTACATGCCATATATCGGCCCGAGAAAGGTCTCAAATCGTGAACCGAGTTATCCCAAGTTATGAACTATTTGATATCCCGAGAAGCAGTTTTAAGAGATTTTGTCCTGTAGCTAACTATTGATCAAATCGTCCTACTTTGCTTTCAGCCTTAATAAACTATCGAAATAAGTCCAAAAATGCATCTTCATGATCATTCCAAGACAAAAATAAAATATAAGAGATACCTCTAGGAATAAGGGAGTTTAAGCATTTAATTAAGCCATGTGTGTAAGTGTTTGATTTGCTAACTTATAATAACAATGATCTCGTTTTTAAGCTTAGTTTGGGGAACGTGAAACTTGAGGGTGATAAATCTTCGCAGCACCAAAGCCCTAATGTAAGTCCTTGATCTCTTTGCAAGTTATTTCCATATAGCTATTTTCAAGTGAAAATGGTTTTCTATCCTTTTGTTTACTTTAAAGTTTTAATTTCTCTTAGTACTTTAATTTTTGTTTAGTAGTATTTTAATAAGGCCAAGGTTGATTGATTATGAGAAAAGTGTAAATTTGCTTTATCGCTAAGCATTGCATGAGGGCATGGCAATGGTTAAATGTAGAGGATTTGATAGGTGTGTAAACACCCATCCTTTTACCACTTATTTCTTACTAAAACAAGACCAAAACGCGTGTTTAATATCATTTGTTTGGAATTATGCGTGGTTTTTGTGTTTAATGTGTTTTCAGAGTCAACCGGATGAATATTGGAGAAAACATGGGATTGCACGGGTTTTATTGAGGAAAAAGACTCAAGACGAAGTCTATAGTCCAAGAGATGCAAAAGATTTGAAGTCAATGGGCCTATTTGAAGATTTATCGAAGAAAAGGACCAAAGATGGAAGATTTACATATGTCGAAGAAACTCAAGTCTATTAAACGAAGAAATTAAAAGACGAGTTGAATTTAATCGTCGACAAATCCCGAATCAGAATCGAAAACGTCAACTTTTCTGAAAAGACGAGAAGACAAGAAGCAAAGGAGAAAGCCCACTCACCAACCAAAAGGAAGACCTATATAAAGATTTACCTTCACACTTTTCATTCAGTTTTGAGTTTTCCCTTTTTTTCTCTCCTTTCTGTTCGTAGGCATCACCAACACCATTAGGGTGTTTGGTGATTTTGATTCTTGTTTTGTTCACAAATCTTGTAGTTGTAATCCTTTCTTTTGATTGTTTAAACCTTTATCATCAATATAATCTTTTCATTAATCTTGTTCATCATCATCTTTTTATGAAAAGTTCTTAAGTTCTTATTTAGTTGAGTTTGAACTTCTAAAGTTAATGGGTTTTGTGTTTTTATGATTGGGATTGGTTGTTTATGGTTAGTGAACGAATTGTGTTTAGTTTGGTTCAAATCCTTTGGTAAAATTTGGATTGTTTGGTTAAAATTCGTGTTCCCCTGTTTCTCGATGTTCACTGTTCTTCATCCCCAGGATATTCCGAATAGCTGTTTATTTTGTCCTTTATTCGGAATATTTCATATATTCCGAATAACCCTTTTTTCCCTTTTTCCTTATTCGGAATATTATATATATTCCGGATAGCCATTTTGTTTTGTCTTCTATTCGGAATATTTTTATATTCCGCATAGTCCCATTTATTCCGCGTAAGACTTCTTTATTCCGAATAGCCTAAATGTGCCGCATAGAGTATTTATTCCGCATGGTCTCATTATTCCGAGTAGCTTAAACATTCCGAATAGTCTAGATATTCCGGATAAACCTTTATATTCCGCATGGTCTCATTATTCCGAGTAGGCATTTATTCCGCATAAGGCTTGTTATTTCGCATAGTCAAAATATTCCGAGTAAGATCTTTATTCCGCATAGTTGGTTATTCCGAATAGGGCTAGTCTTCAGTAAGGGTATTTTTCTGTTTAATCGTTTAATTGTTTTATTTAAATTCAAGTTTAATTTCATTCACTGCTTTTGGTTCAAATCTTTATTTACTTCTTTTATTTATCTTTTCAATAGAATAGAAAACCAAAACCCCTTTTTGTCACCAAGAACAAATCATTCCACTTTGAGCTGTGATCAATTCGAGGAGATACCGAAAAACGAACTTTCAACTAGTAAAATCTCTTGTATCAAATGGCGCCGCTGCCGGCTCTTCTTGTTAAGATCAACAGTTTTTTTGTGAGAACTTGGATTTTGGGATCCGTTCACCGTGAACGTTACTTTTTCATAAAAACTTTCAAAAATCTTAAAAAAAATATAATATTTTCAAAAATACAAAAAAATTAAAAAACCCATAAAAACCAAAAATATTTCTTGTTTGCTTTGTTAGTTCTTTTGCAGGTGCATGCGTACACGATCAACGTCTTATCAAGAGCCCGAGCCTCTCGAAGACTTAGACATGGCCGGTGTACAAAACAACAACAATAACCCACCTCTCAACAACAATAACAACAACAACAATAACAATCCACCTCTCAACAATGAGCCTCTACCAGATAATCGCCCGATGATTGAACTTCTGTAAGCAAATGTAGATGGCAACAATGATCCAATTGTCATACCCGCGATGGCAGCCAACAACTTTGAGCTCAATTCCGGCTTTATCCAGATGGTCTCTGCTCAACCATTCTTGGGACATGCCATTGATGATCCACATGACCACATCAAGAGATTCCTACAACTCATAAATACGGTCAAATTCAATGGTGTTCCACAAGAGGTAATCCGTTTACAACTTTTTCCCTTTTCCCTAGAGGGACAAGCCCGGCATTGGCTTGCTAAGGAACCGCCACAAAGTATTCTTACGTGGACGGATTTGGAGACCAAGTTTATAAACTACTTTTTCCCACCCTCTCGTACTACCGCTTTGCGGAATGAAATTATCAATTTTGAACAAAAGTACGATGAGTCTTTTAGTGAATCTTGGGATCGTTTCAAAGATCTTTTAAGAAAATGCCCACAACATGGTTTTACCAAAGTGCACCAAATTAACACTTTTTATAATGGTTTAAGCATGAATGACCAAGATTCACTAAACAGTGCCTCAGGGGGTAATATTTTGGTTAAGACTTCCAATGCCGCTTGGGATATCAATGAGAATAAGTCTCGTGTGCAAACCAAGAGTGTGCGAACCAATGCCGCTAGTGCTAGTACTAGTGACAGCGACAAGCGAATTGACAAAATCACTGCGCTTCTTGAATCGCTTGCTACCCAAACTACCAGCAACACCAACAGCATCAATGCTAAAAACTCTCAAGTCAATGCTGTCAGCCAACCATGTGAAATATGCGGGGGTCCTCACTCTTACACCACTTGTACCGCCACCCAAGACTATCCTTCTGAGAATGTGAATGCAGCATACGGTACCTATCCTCTGGCCGCTTATCAAGCTCGTCCTCAAGGTGACCGCAACTAGCTTAGCTACCGCTCAAACAACTATCTCTCACCACCCGGTTTTCCTCCTAACAACCCAAACCAACAACAAAACCTCAATCGCCCTCCTCAACAACAATAACAACCTCGTGCACCATACATACCACCTCACAAACAACCATATCCACCTCAAAGAAACAACCAAGTTTACCAACAACCTGCTTATCAACCACCCGCATACAATGCTCCTCCCAACCCACCCACCGCATTACACCAAGATGTTGAAACCTACATGCGGACCAATGATGTGATTGTGGAAAATCTCCAGCGGGAAGTGCTCAACTTGAAAGCAGACATGGTGAAACAAGGAAACGATCTTCGAGCTGATATGATAAACACGTTGGCAAGTCAAACGAATGACTTAAAGAACATGATGGCTGGTTTCTTCCAAGGTAATCAATCCTCTTCTTCGGGTACTCTTCCGAGTAACACCGTTGCGAATCCAAGAGGGGAGATGAAAGCAATCACCACTCGCAGTGGCAAAGGTACCAAGGAACCCGAGCTTCCTATACCTCCACCGGTGATTGTGACTAAGGAGAACGAGTCACCTGCTCCTATTCCTCATCCTTCTACTTCCCCAATTTCTCCGCCTCTTACTTCTACCCCTCCTCCACCCAAGGATGTGAGTGATCCTATTCTCCCAAAACCTTCCTCTTCTTCTGATATACCTTATCCTTCTAGGTTGAGGAAAGAGAAGCTCAAAAGCAAGGATGATATTCAAGTTTCAAACTTTCTGATATGTGTGTAAACACCCATCTTTTCTACCACTTAATTACAATAATAACCGGACCAAAACGTGTATTTTATGTCTTTTATGTCGGAATTATGCGTGGTTTGTGTTTTTGTTGTGATTTAGGACGAAAAGGTGAAAAGTGGAGAAAACACGGGAACTCACGGGCATTTACGGACTTTTATTGAAGAAAGAGATGAAAGACGAAGTCAAGAAGTCAAGAGTGCAAAAAGAACGGAAGTCCAAGACCAATTCTGAAGATTTATCGAAGAAAAAGTCAAAAGACGGAAGTTTACTTAAAACCGAGGAACTCAAGTCTTATTTATCGAGAATTAAAAGACGAGTCAAAAGAAATCCCGAGCCAAAAGTCATCAAATTCCAAGATTAACAAAAAGATTAAGAAGGAAGGACTTAAGGGCGCAATTAAGAAGAAAGGAAAGAGGGGAGGAAGCTTCCTCTAACCACCCTCCTAATCACCTATAAATACTTCCCATTTTCATTCATTTGTTCTTGTTGGATAGCTTGACAAACTATCTCTTCCACTTTTATTTACTTGCACCTTTAATTACTTGCACATTTAAATACATGTTTTGCACCTTAATTACCTTTTAATTTCAAGTAAGTGTTTCTTTAATTACTCGCACCTTTACTTTATCTTGTTGATCTCATTCTTCCCTTCTTTAATCTTTGATTTATATGCTTTTTAACTTGTTAACTTGTTTAAAGATTTCATTTTTATGTTTTGATTGTTTTAAATCATTGGTTTTCATAGCTTATTTAGTTTATTTTCAAGTTTATATAGTTTTTACAAAAGTTATTTTCGTATAAAAAGTTGTTTTTCTTAAAGCTTATTCTTTTCTTGTTTTAAAAGTCTTAAAATTTCAGTTTAGTAGCTTATTTTCATTCGGTTTACCTTAGGATTTTAGTCTTGTTCCTATTTAGGATTATAGCTTATTTGGTACTTTTTCTTCGTATTCCGATTGGTCAAATCAGAAAGGGGAATTACATTCCGACCATAGCTTAATTGCTTGGTCGGAAAAGGGTTTCATTATTCCGATTGGGGGAGACTTTGGTATTCCGATCTGCGAGTGTTTGGGTATTCCGATCAGCAATTGTGACAACATTCCGATTTGAACCCATTTCTAAACATTCCAATCGAGGTGCTCGTTTGGTATTCCGATCAGGGTAGGTGACAATATTCCGATCATTGGGTATTCCGATCAGCATTCCGACCAGGTCGACTCCATATTCCGATCAGTGTGTTTATGGTATTCCGATCAGGTAGGTGACGGCTATTCTGATCTCGGGGTTCCGATTAGCATTCCGATTGGCCAGGATATTCCGATTGGTAAGATCGGAATATATTCCGATTTGGTGTTTTTTCTTGTTTTGCCTTGTTTAATTTTAAGTTGTTATTTTAATACTTGTCTAATTTTAATTTCTGTCACGCTTTTAATTCTAGTCATTTTATTAATTTACTTTTCAAAGTTTTTAAATATCGCACCTTTCGTTTAATTAGATTTAGATTTAATTTCACGCCACTTTACTTTCAACGACATTTACTTTTAAGTCTTTGCACATTTTAATTTAAAATCAACCAAAAAAACAATATTTGTTCCACCAAAATAAAACTGATTCACATAGAGAACCTAGATCAATTCGATTAGACCAACACAACGAACTTAATTTTTATACGGGCCAAAAGCCGTGTATTAAATGGCGCCGCTGCCGGCTCTTTTCGTAAAGATTAACGGTTTTCTGTGAGAGACGCGTTGCTTTTTGGGATCCGTTCACTTGTGAGCGTTATTTTCTTGTTCAAAAATTAGAAAAATCATAAAAATTAAAAATTTGATAAAAACCATAAAAATTAAAAATTTCAAAAATCTAAAAAGATTTTATCTTTATTGTGTATATATATTGTCTTTGTGTTTGGTTTTTTTTTCTTTTTCATTTTCAGGTGTATGCGTACTAGATCTTCTAATTATCAAGAGCCCGAGACTCAAGAAGATTTAGCTATGTCAGATGTAAACAACAATAATCTACCGCACCCTAATAATAACAACAATGTTCTTCCACAACCCGATCTTCGGACCATGGAGGAGCTTTGTCAACCAACCATGTTTGGACGAGGAGGACCAATTGCGCCGATGCAAATCAACGCTCCTGAGTTTTCGTTGAAGCACCACATGATTCAGCAAGTACAAACAAACCCATTCCGTGGATTGCCTGATGATGATGCCAACAAACACCTCGACAAGTTCATTACAATCACCCAAAGCATGAAGTTGGCTGGTGCCACAATGGATGAACTTCGCCTACAACTCTTTCCACATACTTTATTACATCATGCCGAGAAATGGTTTGATCGTCTCCCGAAGAATTCTATTCACACTTGGGATGATATGACTCAACGCTTTTTGTCGCGTTACTTTCCACCATCCATGGTCACGAGCCTTCGCAATCAAATCAGCGGTTTCATGCAAGATCCTGATGAATCTCTTTTTGATGCTTGGGAGAGATATAATGTCTTGATCGATAGATGTCCAAACCACAACATGCTACCTGTGACCCTAATTGATACTTTCTACAACGGTTTGACTTTTCGAGATCGTGATACGATCAATGCAGCCGCCGGTGGCACATTCATGAAAAGGAGACCCGAGGAGTGTAGAGAGTTAATTGAGAACATGACTACTCACCACAAAAACTGGGATTCCTCTGCTTCCTCAAGGAACAACCCGAGAGTCAATGTTTCTTCCACCTCAGCAAACCCTGATATGATCGAACTCACCCGTGTGCTGACTGAAATGAGCAGAAGTATGCAACTCTTGGCTTCAAACCAACAACAACAACAAGTTAAAGCTGTTGCACCTTCTTGTGAAACATGCGGTGGTCCACACCCATACACCGATTGTCCTTCGACTCAAGGAAATCCGGAAAATGTGTATGCAACTTATGGTAATTATTCACCGGAAAATTACCAAGCTCGACCTCAAGGGGATAGAAATCTGTTGAGTTACCGATCAAACAACTACCTTTCACCCGGTTTTTCTCCTCAAAACCAAAACCCCGCCAACAACTACAATAGAAGCAACCAAATCCCACCAAGAGCTTCTAATCCTTATCACCCACCCACCCAACAAGCCCCACCCAGTAATCCGGTTGTTGAGGCCATCATGAGGACCCAAGGTGAGCAAATCAAGAACCTGCAGAGCAAAATTATCAATCTTAAAGGAGATATTACCAAGCAAGGAAATGAGATAAGATCCGAGCTTCGAGACAATATTCAATCCTCCTTCAGCAATCAAACCAATGATTTGAAGAATATGCTTGCTAGTTTCTTGCCCGCCGCTCAACCTTCCACTTCAAGTTCTCTACCTTCAAACACCGTCACTAATCCGCGAGCCAATGTGAGTGCTATTACTACTCGTAGTGGAGTCACCATCATAGGACCATCAATCCCACCACCATCACCTACACCTCCTCCACCAACATTTATCCCTACTCCTCCTACACCTAGTATTAGTGCACCATTACCGTCTCCGCCTCGACGTGATAAAGTTCCCACGAATGACCCTTCAACATCTCAACCTTTACCACCTACACCTGCACCTTCACCACCCAAAACCAATATCCCTTATCCCTCTCGTTTAGGCAAGACCAACATGCTAACCAAAGAGGACTCCGAAGTGTCACGCTATGTGAAGATGATTTCTCAAATGAACTTCAACATTAGCTTTCTTGAAGCACTTGTCCACATGCCCAAATTTGTTAAAGCATTTAGGGAATTGCTTAACAAGAAGGAGAATCTGATTGAACTCGCCAACACTCGATTAAATGAAAACTGCTCTGCAGTTATTCTTAAAGAACTTCCGGAAAAGCTTGGAGATCCCGGTCGTTTTGTGTTGACTTGCGTGTTCAACAAAACTGAAGAATTTACTGCCCTTGCTGATCTCGGGGCTAGTATTAATCTTATGCCTTTGAGTGTTTGGAAAACACTATCATTACCCGACCTCACTCCAACAAAGATGACTCTTGAACTTGCAAATCGCACTCTCGCTTACCCTGTTGGTATAGCCGAAGACGTGTTCATTAAAGTTGGCGCATTTACTTTCCCGGTCGATTTTGTCGTAGTTGATTATGAAATGGACCCTCGTATTCCTTTAATACTTGGTCGGCCATTCTTGAGAACCGGACGAGCTTTAGTGGATGTGGCCGAAGGTGAGTTAATCTTAAGAGTCGGGGATGATGCACAAGTTTTCAAAATGGGGAAGCTTACTAGTACAACCTTTGGAGGTCGCGAATCAGTAAATATGATTAATGTGCTCGATGAATTTACCGTCTACGACAATCCTCTATTCGACTCTTGCATCGACAATCCACTTTTTCAAGATGATGTGGATGATTCTCGCCCCACTTTGGACGCTTCTCCCATTTATGATTCTCCACCGGTCTTTGATGCTTATGATGATGATGATTCTAGCTCAGACTCGGATGATTATGATGACTTTACTTCTGAGTATCCCGATCTGCCCACGTATGATGATTTCGATGAGGCTGATACTCTTTCGAGCGATTCTTCACATGATGAAGATCCTCCGCCATCACTCGATCCTACTTTGGACGATTACTCATTTGAGGAAGACTTCTCTGAATTTCTCAACACTTACTTCCCTCATGAGAGTGATGCTCCTTCTTATGACTTTGAAGATTATCGTCTTGATCCTACTTTGGATTTGAAGAACATTCTGTCAAAGGAGAAGAAACCGGTCGACACCAATATCCGTTGCACATATGATTTAACACCTCTTTGTCCCCCTTCTGAGGACGAGGTTGTGCTTCTTCGCGGATCTTCTTCACACTCTGCTAAGCCTGAGTGCTATTTTCCCCTAAAGGAAAAGGTGTTTGATCCCGGTATTGAAATCTTTAAGCCATCTCAGTATCCACCTGATGAAATAAAAGGAAAAATCTTTGTAAATATTGAAGACATGCTTGCACTTCACCCTTGCTCCCACCGTGCTCCATCACTGCTTAAGGAAACCTTGCCTACTCTTCTTTGGCTTGCCTTGTTCGCCTTAAGCTTGTGCTTATTGATGGACGAAAACTATGTCTTTGATCCCGGTGGATATGTTTCATGCTTCTTCCGTTGATGATCAAGGTCGAGTCAGGCTAATGACTCGGTTAACAAAAATCAAGCGCTTCTTGGGAGGCAACCCATGCATCTATCTTTTCGCTTTCTTTATCATAAGTGTAGGGGAGACCCGTTGGTTTGCTTTCCTCTCCTCACTTCTTAAATCAGGGATTCGAGCTTCAATGATCCACTCTTGATGATTCTTGACGACCCGTGATTCCGTGTTCCATTATCCCGGTTCTATCCTAAACTCTTTTCGATTCACTATTTTATATTTTCCCAATATTATAATAGGAATCTCTTTAGTTGTTTCTTCCCTTAGCAAGATTTAAACAACGTGCACAATGTCCTAAGTGTAGGGGAGTTTACTCCCGCATGATTAAACATTAAGGACAATGTTTATGTTAAGTGTAGGGGGGACTTCTATCGAAGTCAAGTGGCCCTTTTCCTTGTATTTGTCCTCATTTTAACCGGAAAATCAATTTTTCGACATTTTTCAAATTTTTTGATCTATTTTGGCCTATTAGTTTTTCCCTTTGTAGTTAATTTCTTTCTTTGCTAGACTAAATGTTTAATAAGTGGTCTTAATTTTCAAAACGTTGTGAATCTTTTGACTCAATCCGAGTTTACTTGTCTAAGTTACTCTAGCTAGTATCCTTAACATGTTTAAGTCAAGTTTTGCTAGGCTTTTATATAGGGAGCTATAAAAGGCGAAAGTCTTAACTCTCACGGGTTAAGAACAAGAACTTTTCGCAAGTTCCTATAATTGATCCTAGAGAGTCGTTTATCAAGGGAACTTTAAAACGCGATTTCTAAACTTGAAAAAGTCTAAGAATTTGCAAGATCCTATAGGCGACTCGAAAACCCAAAACTTTGATTTAATAGGCTAAGCATCCACGAGTCTCATTACTTGAGATTTTAAATTGTGGAGAACGAGAAATGATAGAGTCAATTATAAGTTTGGTATTCTTTCGTGAATTTATGTGAGTTAATTATAAGCCTATTCTCCCATCGCTTGCTAATAAATTTATCTGCTAATAAATAAGGTTGCACGATTTGAAAAGTTACTTAGCTTCTAGCCCAAGATCGTTTAAAATTTGCTCGGTATGGATTAGAGTTCATAGCCAAGGCATAACTTATTGAAGCGGGATGCGAAGATTGGCGAGTCCGAAAAGGCCCTAACAAGGCATGAGGGCTATATTTTGTTGCTAAATATCCAAAGTGATGTGAAGAATCATTTATCGAAAATCAATATGAAGGATTGAGACACACGACGTAAAGCAAAAACTCCCCAAAAGTCATGGAGAAGTGTATCCGAAAAGACCCTAACAAGGTATGAGGATAAATAGATCCAAGTCATAAAAGGAGGTGGATCGTTGTATATCAAAGTCCAAAATAAAGATTGGAGAAAAGTGAAGAAGTCGTGGTCCAAGTATGAATCTCTCAAAAAAGTTCATGTGAAGAAATTCCAACTATGAAGAGAAGACCATAATTTCATGAACGTCTCTCAAGGTTTGAAGTATGAAGCCGCTGCCAAATATCGGTCCGAGAAAGGTCTCAAATCGCGAAGCGAGTTATGCCAATATATGAACTTTATGAGGTCCCAAGAAGCAGTTTTAAAAGATTTTGTCCTTTAGCTAACTATTGATTAAATCGTTCACTTTATTTTCATACTTAAGAACTATCGAAATAAGTCAAAAATGCATCCTCGTGATCATTTAAGACAATAATAAAATATAAGAGATACACCTAGGAATAAGGGAGTCTAAGTGAGTAATTGGCCCACATGAGTTCGTGATAGTTTACTAACTTATAATAACAATGATCTCGTTTTTAAGCTTGGTTTGGAGAAAGTGAAAACTTGAGGATGATGATTATTCATGACATTTCCAAAACCCAAGGTATGCTTTTGATTTCTTTACTTTTAATGTTTATAATTTTCTATCTCTTTAATAAAGGCCAACGTGGATTGATTATGATGAAAAATGTAAACGTGCTTTGTAACTATGGCATTGCATGCGGACATTGCAATGGTCAAGTGTAGGGGATTTGATATGTGTGTAAACACCCATCTTTTCTACCACTTAATTACAATAATAACCGGACCAAAACGTGTATTTTATGTCTTTTATGTCGGAATTATGCGTGGTTTGTGTTTTTGTTGTGATTTAGGACGAAAAGGTGAAAAGTGGAGAAAACACGGGAATTCACGGGCATTTACGGACTTTTATTGAAGAAAGAGATGAAAGACGAAGTCAAGAAGTCAAGAGTGCAAAAAGAACGGAAGTCTAAGACCAATTCTGAAGATTTATCGAAGAAAAAGTCAAAAGACGGAAGTTTACTTAAAACCGAGGAACTCAAGTCTTATTTATCGAGAATTAAAAGACGAGCCCAAAGAAATCCCGAGCCAAAAGTCATCAAATTCCAAGATTAACAAAAAGATTAAGAAGGAAGGACTTAAGGGCGCAATTAAGAAGAAAGGAAAGAGGGGAGGAAGCTTCCTCTAACCACCCTCCTAATCACCTATAAATACTTCCCATTTTCATTCATTTGTTCTTGTTGGATAGCTTGACAAACTATCTCTTCCACTTTTATTTACTTGCACCTTTAATTACTTGCACATTTAAATACATGTTTTGCACCTTAATTACCTTTTAATTTCAAGTAAGTGTTTCTTTAATTACTCGCACCTTTACTTTATCTTGTTGATCTCATTCTTCCCTTCTTTAATCTTTGATTCATATGCTTTTTGACTTGTTAACTTGTTTAAAGATTTCATTTTTATGTTTTGATTGTTTTAAATCATTTGTTTTCATAGCTTATTTAGTTTATTTTCAAGTTTATATAGTTTTTACAAAAGTTATTTTCGTATAAAAAGTTGTTTTTCTTAAAGCTTATTCTTTTCTTGTTTTAAAAGTCTTAAAATTTCAGTTTAGTAGCTTATTTTCATTCGGTTTACCTTAGGATTTTAGTCTTGTGCCTATTTAGGATTATAGTTTATTGTTATAGCTTATTTGGTACTTTTTCTTCGTATTCCGATTGGTCAAATCGGAAAGGGAAATTACATTCCGACCATAGCTTAATTGCTTGGTCGGAAAAGGGTTTCATTATTCCGATTGGGGGAGACTTTGGTATTCCGATCTGTGAGTGTTTGGGTATTCCGATCAGCAATTGTGACAGCATTCCGATTTGAACCCATTTCTAAACATTCCGATCGAGGTGCTCGTTTGGTATTCCGATCAGGGTAGGTGACAATATTCCGATCATTGGGTATTCCGATCAGCATTCCGACCAGGTCCACTCCATATTCCGATCAGTGTGTTTATGGTATTCCGATCAGGTAGGTGACGGCTATTCCGATCTTGGGGTTCCGATTAACATTCCGATTGGCCAGGATATTTCGATTGGTAAGATCGGAATATATTCCGATTTGGTGTTTTTTCTTGTTTTGCCTTGTTTAATTTTAAGTTGTTATTTTAATACTTGTCTAATTTTAATTTCCGTCACGCTTTTAATTATAGTCATTTTATTAATTTACTTTTCAAAGTTTTTAAATATCGCACCTTTCGTTTAATTAGATTTAGATTTAATTTCACGCCACTTTACTTTCAACGACATTTACTTTTAAGTCTTTGCACATTTTAATTTAAAATCAACCAAAAAAACAATATTTGTTCCACCAAAATAAAACTGATTCACATAGAGAACCTAGATCAATTCGATTAGACCAACACAACGAACTTAATTTTTATACGGGCCAAAAGCCGTGTATTCATCTCCTTCGCTGAGGATCTCGCTCACATGCCCAAGTATGCGAAAATGTTCAAAGATCTTCTTAGCGACAAGGAGAAGCTTCTTGATATTGCTAACACCCAACTTAATGAGAATTGCTCTGCAGTCCTCTTAAGGAAATTGCCAACCAAGCTTGGTGATCCGGGTCGTTTCTTAATCCCTTGTAACTTCCCGGGAGTAGAGAATTGCATGGCCCTAGCCGATCTAGGTGCCAGTATTAATTTAATGCCTCTAAGCGTTTGGAAGCAATTATCTCTCCCTGAGCTTGTCCCCACCAAAATGACTTTGGAATTAGCTAACCGTGCGGTTTCTTATCCAGTGGGGATAGCCGAAGACGTCTTTGTAGGAGTCGACAAATTCACTTTTCCTACCGATTTCGTCGTCGTCGACTACGATATGGACCCTCGTGTGCCATTAATTGTTGGTCGCCCATTCTTGAGGACCGGTCGCACTCTCATCAATGTTGAAGCCGGTGAGCTTATCATGAGAGTGGGTGACGATAAAATCGTTTTCAACATGGGAAAGCTTTCTAAACAGCCTTATTCATACGAGAGTGTTAATTGTATTGACGTTCTTGATGAGGCTTGTGAAGAACACTTCAAAGATGCTTGTAAAAGTATTCCTATCTCTCTTCCCAATGTTGAGACCGTTTCCTCTATTGATTCATCATTATCTCTATTTGGAGAAAGTGATTTCCTTTGGAAAGATTTGGAAGCTACCATGGGAGATGTGAACTTAGCTAATGACGATTCTCCCACCGATTGGGATGACGATTTTCGCCTTATTGAGAACATTCTTAACGAAGACAATCTTTCTCCAGCATCTCCCACGGTTATTGCTATCGATGCTCCGACTTTGAAAACGCCTCCCATCGAAAATCCTCCGGATTTAGAACTTAAAGAGTTGCCGCCCCATCTCGAGTACGTGTTCCTTGAAGAAGAGAAGAAGTCGCCCGCCATCATTGCTAAGGACTTGAAAGAAGACGAAAAATCTCGCCTCATCGCCGTGCTTAAAGATCATAAAAAGGCAATTGCTTGGAAAATTTCCGATATCCGCGGAATTGATCTGAACTTTTGTACTCACAAGATTCTCATGGAAGATGACTTTAAACCCGCAATCCAGAGCCAAAGAAGGGTTAATCCTCGCATTCACGACGTCATCAAACAAGAGGTTATCAAACTTCTAGATGCCGGCTTGATTTACCCTATTTCAGATTCGCCGTGGGTTAGTCCCGTCCATTGTGTGCCCAAGAAGGGTGGAATAACCGTTGTTCCTAATGAACACAACGAGTTGATTCCCACTCGTCTCGTTACTGGGTGGAGAGTTTGTATTGACTATCGGAAGCTCAATGATGACACGAGAAAATATCACTTTCCTCTTCCTTTCATGGATCAAATGCTCGAGCGTCTTGCGGGTAATAACTATTACTGCTTCTTAGACGGTTTCTCCGGGTATTTTCAAATTCCCATCGATCCCAAAGACCAAGAAAAGACCACATTCACTTGTCCCTACGGAACATTTGCTTACAAACACATGCCTTTTGGTTTATGTAATGCTCCTGGGACGTTCCAAAGGTGTATGATGGCTATCTTCCATGACATGGTGGAAGACACTATGGAAGTATTCATGGATGATTTCTCGGTTTATGGCGATTCTTTCTCTGCTTGCCTTGCCAATTTAGAACGTATGCTTAAGCGGTGTGAAGACACTCTCCTTGTTCTTAATTGGGAAAAATGCCATTTCATGGTAAAAGAGGGCATCGTGCTAGGACACAAGATCTCCAAAGCCGGTCTT